>CM043884.1:13395953-13995953 GCA_024034495.1 Camelina laxa
GTTGACAAAAACCATATTATTCATGGAAAAAGAAAAATTGAAATTAAAATGCTGAGAGTATTAGAGGGTAAGCGTGTGAACAGAGCCTTACCATGTGTTAAGTGAATATATCAAGTACCAGATGATGGTTTTTGGATCCACATTTGCTTCTGCAACACAGTAAAAACGAGTCTTTTAACCATGGTTACAAGAGCACATTTCAAGATGTAGTAAAAGGCTTTGGTAGCTTGCCTCATGTGAATTAGAACCACCACCACCTCCTCTCCGGGATGATTTACCCTCACCAGTCATCACGTCTTCTTTTCTATTGCGACCTCCAACACGACGACTAGAATGTCTGGTAGAACCTGGATAAAGTCAAATTTTTTGGCAGAACCAACATCACTTTTCTTGATTCGTATAAATGACACAAGAAACATTATGCATTCTCCAACTTCAAATGAACTAACCATTCTCGAGAGTGTGTCCACCAGAGGAGTTCACCACTTCTGCAGATCTTTGAGAGTATATCCTGTCTTTCACTTCACCATTGTTTGCTGTAAGAACATATGCAAGATGAGTTGAGATGTCATGGAGGAGAAACACAACCATAAAAATGAAACTAATTACTTATTGGTCAACAACAGAAACAGAACCTGCAGAGGATAGCGGTTGATCCTCGCTGATATTGGACCCATCACGACGAAGCGGAGCCCACACAGCACGATCAGGTCTGTCCTTGTTTCTTGTACGCCTCTCTTGCTTCTCACTGTTGGTAGCAGAATAATCTTTCCCTGCACATGGACCATCTTTTTTAAATTATCAGCCCAACTCGGGAAACAAACATATTGGCTTAAATCCTACTCCCTTATCACCTGCTCTAGTGTTGGCTGGCCGAGGGGGTCGTTTGTAGTTGTCTGCTTCCGAGGGTTCCATTCTTTGCTCAGGCTGGACAAAAGTTGAAGACTGGCTCGGTCTTGAGTCACTTCTCAGAAGTATTCCTTTGATCAACCTCCCTCCAACATCAATTTTCTGATTTTGTCTTGAAGCCGTGGAGTTTCCAGAAAGATTAGTTTCTCTATGCTGTTCTGGTTGTGGTGGAGGGTTCTAAAAATACAATTTATAAATGAGAAGCTGTACATGGCTCATAATCCTGTATACAACTGTCAAATACAAGATAGTCTGCACAACTTTCTTAAAGAGCAAATAGCTTACATCAGGATTGTCTCGGTCTTTCGGTTTCAGGAGCAAAATCTTTTTCTTCCCAGAATCCATAGTCAATGCAATCCCTGGGAGAGAACTATCTAGGACAGAGGCTGTAGTTGAGTAGATAGGAAAATAAGTTAGAATGACAGTGGGACTTTTACGAAAACTGGAAAATATGTAACTAGCTGGACAAGAATAACTAAAGAAGTTGATTGATTACCACTATCCTTTTCTGGTATTTCCTTTCCACTTGTATTCTGCTGATGATATTCTTGCTTAGAGCTGCCAACATCTAATATAGCCTTCCGGGACACATTTTTTGAGCTTTCTTTTTCCACATACTATGAAAAGTAAAAGATTTTACAATCTACACAAAAATTCCGCAATACGAAGGCAAAAGACAAGTTAAAACATTCACTCCTAAAAAATGAGAGAGACACACCTTTTTCTTTTCAGAGTTTCGTCTGGAGGGCCTTGGACTTGGCTTGTTAGCAGAGACTGCTCTGGCTCTTCTACCTCCTCTTCGGACATCTGACAAACCCTGTTGGTTGAACAATAACCAGAGATCAACAACAGAAGTTCCAAAAAAGAATGGACAAACTACAAAGATATCAATCTCAGGACAGCTCAGATTTTCCACTACGTCGACTAATAGAAAAAGCAAAAAACGTGAGCATAAGTACCTGGGAGCCCATGACAGTAGCACGTTTTTGACGTATGAATTCCATAAGAGGGGTAACAATGGGAGCCGCTTTAGAAGCACCTATATAAGTGATTAGTAATCTCCATTAACTGACTAGAGAATATAACCAAACCAGATAAGAAAGTGATATAGCAAATAGAACTCATTTCTAACCAGACTGCTCAGCTTCTCTTCTTTCCAACTGGATTTCAGCACTAGGGAGATTCTCAACAGGTTGAGCAATCACCTTAAGGAATTCCAGATAATCAGGGTCTTTGCTAATGGACCCTTCACGAGGATCTTTCTTATCACATGGTTTAGGCACACGCTGTGAAGGTGCATATTCAACTATAGCCTTAAACTGAGCACCTAAATCAAAAGCAACCACACAATAATCACATCTCCGAATACAACATACATCTAAAAAAAACACATGCAGCCACCAGACAAAGACAGATTAGTAAAAGTCAAATACCCTTTTCATTAACAAACACATGCCCGTTGAAAAATGCAGCGAACTCATAAACATCTTCTGGTGCCTTGAAAGCTACGTAGGCCCGTGAACACTTCTGATTCCTAAAGCTGAAGCAACCACAACAAAAAAAAACACACACACAGACACAAATCAATCAAAACTCAATACTGAGTATACAATTTCACTAAAATCAACTAAATACCCAGAATCTTCTAACATAATCAAAGACAATAAATCCTTAATTTCTCTTATACACAAAACCAATCACCTTCCCCTCAATTACAAAAAAAAAAATAAAAAATCGTAGCCCTAAAACTAAGCAACGTTCCTAGGAACCCATGTCCAAAAAAAATAAGATAAGAACCCTAACCTTGACTTGCCAGGACGAAACGAAATCCAATTGTAACGATCAGCGAAACGAGGATCAATTTGGGACAAGAGATCGGACTGAGAAAGAGAAGGGGGCAAGTGGCGAACAACCACCTTCTTCTTCTGCAAAGGTTCCTTCATCCAAAAGGTTATTGGGAAAACACCCACAAATCAAAGAGAAACACGATGAAGAAGACGAAAAGTGAAACACATCAAAGACGCTGTCAACAAAAAAAAAAAAAAAAACAAAAGATATCGCACGCAATTTTGCCCTAATTTTGTGTTTCCTCTCTTCCTCTTTCTCTATAAAACTCGGCTAATAAAATTAACTTAAAAAAAAAAAAAAAAGAAAAATCGCATAAATTTCGAACCCGAAGACAAATGAACCAGCCGGTCTACGTGGACTTTTGAACCTTAATGGGCCACAATTGGGCCTATTATAGACTTTTTAACTTTATCTTTCAGCCGTAGGATTGATGTTTTAGGGCATCCGACGGCAGAGAATAACTCCGGATAGGTTTGTGTAATGAAGTCTTCTCATATAGACCGTAAGATGAAGGCTGATAAATACATCGTACGGTTTGTAATCACTTCAGTAAGGTGAACCGCGTCACAGTTGATAACTACCAGTTTTGTACATTGTAGGAACACAAAAGACTTCTTTGGTTCTGGGGGTCTAGAGTCAGGTTTTACTAGTTCCGTATAAATATCGTCCAAAAGATATTTTTATTTTGCAAAGATCTTTGTTTATCTAAAATCTCTCGTCGCTTTTAGCTTCTCCTCTTTTTAAGCAAGTAATCTTCTCTCTTCTCTATCTTTCTGAACTCGATTTGTCCTCTTGATCTGTTGATTCTGTGGTTTGTTTTCTCATTCTTGTGGTTCTGTTTTGCTCTGTTTTGGTATTTTTATCTTGCGATCGTTGCTAAAAGCTTAGACCTTTAAGCGATCTAATAATTGTAACTCTGTTTTTTTTTTTTTTTTTTTTTTTGCTGCTAGGTATATGAGTTTGGTTGAGATGGGTGGAGATATGATGGAAGATGATTGGGAATTTGCGACGTCGTCAAACCTTAACCGAACCCTAGTTCTTGTGGGACGTACTGGTAACGGAAAGAGTTCCACAGGGAATAGTATCCTTGGGAGGAAAGCTTTTAGGTCAAAAGTTAGAACCGTAGGAGTGACGACCACGTGCGAGTCACAGAGAGTTATTCGAGAAGATGGTGAAATCATTAATGTCGTTGATACTCCTGGTAAGCTCCCCCCCCCCCCCCAATTCTCTTCATGAATGTGATGGTAACCTGGTGAATATTTTGTTGTATAGGTTTGTTTGATGTGTCCACTGCATCCGATTTTATCGGTAAAGAGATTGTGAGGTGTATAAGTTTGGCAGAAGGTGGGATTCATGCGATCTTGTTGGTCTTCTCTGCGAGGAGGCTTGGTAACGAGGAGAAAACTGTGCTTAGTTTCTTGCAAGCGCTATTCGGCAGTAAAATCACCGACTATGTGATCGTTGTTTTTACCGGTGGCGATGACTTGGAAGAGGATGATGAGACAATGGAGGACTATTTAGCTGACTCCTGCCCTGATTTTATGAAGGTAAGTGACTTTGGCTGACTCTTTCAAGAGGATCATATAAAAGAAGGATTTGTTTTTCAGCTTATGTTTTTTTGAATTGGTGTGGATTGTAGGAAATTCTTGAGCTATGTGACAATCGGGTTGTATTGTTTAATAACAAGGCTACTAATAAAGTCAAGAAAGCTGAGCAAGTTGAGAAGCTTCTCTCAGTTGTTGAATCCGTTGTCAAACATAACAATGGTAGACCGTATACAGATGAGTTGTTCCACGAGCTACAGGTGAAGAAATTTGTTGCTTTAACTTTTTTTCTTTTTTTTTTTCTCAGTTGTTTGTGACTTTTCCTAATCGAAGCAGAGAATCCTAAACTGTGGTTGCAATCTCAGGAAGAGGCTATCAAGCTAAGGGACCAGAAAAAGGAGGTTGAAGCGCTGGAAGGTTACTCAAATAATGAGATATCTGAGTTCAAGAAGCAAATCGATATGTCCTATGACCGCCAGCTTACCCGTATCACAGAGATGGTAATTCTGTTTATCATTCTTTATACAACAATGTTGAGTTTTCACATTTCTAAAGGGTTCATGCTATATAACTTCAATAATTCATATGCAACCACCTATGCATCTACCAAGTTGGAAGTGTATACAAAAAGATTTAGTTAGTTGATGGTTAGGGTGTGTGGTTCATTGAATTGGTAATCTTAGAAAATTGTCTGCATACACAAAAGCTTTATGGTTGTGCTTTCATTAGCATCGAGCTTATTCCTATACATGCATTTTTATACATTGATTAAATCATAGCTTTACAAGTTTTCTGCTTTCTTGTTGCTGTTCAGGTGGAGAAAAAGCTGAGAGAAACAGCCAAGAGGCTGGAGCAGCAACTGGGTGAAGAGCAAGCCGCAAGAATTGAAGCGGAAAAGAGAGCTAATGAAGTTCAGAAACGGTCGAGCGATGAGATTAAGAAGCTGAGAGAGAATCTGGAGAAAGCAGAAAAAGAGACGAAGGAACTCCAGAAGAAGCTGGGAAAGTGTATCAATCTGTGATTTTCTTAAATGTCAGAAGCTTCAAAGACAGTGTGAAAAACACATCCTTATGTATATTTTACATCCTTAATTCTCCTCAGAGTGTCATGGACAAAGTTCATTCTTTTTTTCTTCTTGGTGGAACTTTATTCATTCGGTTTTGTGCAAAAAAAACTTTCCAAATATTTTTTTTTGTTAAGAAAACCTTCCATATCAAATAAATGCAGATGAATATTGCAAACTCATATATATAGAATGAAACTTCATCTTTTTTTTTTATTTTTAATATTAATAATATAATACAATATATAATTAAACATCATATACTACTTAATTAACCAACTCAAACCACAACTCATCATTAAACCAGCAATAACATTAAGTATAACAGAAACATACCAATAATCCAAACCAACAACATCATCGATACAATAGCATTCCTAACCATTCTATCCAATAACGTTGAAAAACTTTAACAATGGTTCTAACATCAATAACACCACCAACAACACACAAACGAGATCTTAGATCATCCTCCTCCTCATTACCATGATTCTACGTCACAAACATGCACACCACAAACAACAATTGAGATGCGTAAGTATTATCACAAATACTTAGTGAGGCAATCCTCCCATCTACTAGGCTATACACACAAGCAACTGAGATTCAAATGTTAAACAATCAACAAATAATCACAACAAACCAGAAAAACACGAGTCAGACAAGTTGGTGTCGACCGACACCAGAGTGGTGTCGATCGACACTGACCCAAACATGGTGTCGACCGACACCAACCTGGTGTCGATCGACACCGACTCCGCAGTCACGTTCTGCACGAAGTCGATCGTCGAATCTCCCTTCCAATCCATCTCCAACCCATCCAGAACTCACCCAAACGTCACATGAACCGTTAGATACCTTAAAGCAATCACAACCAACAAGAAAAATACTAAAACAACACCAAACAAGCAAAACATAAGAGATCTCAGGCTTAGATCAGCCATGGTCATGCACTCACCTCTTTTGCAGGAAGTTTCTGTCCCAAACTGACTAATCCAGCAACCAGAAAGCTTCCCCTTCGTTCCTAGCACCAAATCTCCACTCCACAGGAACAGATCTCACCAAACCAGCTTAGAATCCCCAAAAACCCTCAAGAACACTCTCTCTTCTCTCTTTTCTCTTTGGAAACGGCCAAAACAACTCTTTCCACGACCTAGGTTGAGTTTCCTCTATAAATACGTCGGTTTTACACTTCAATTGAACCAGACCGAATCAAAACGATGAATTAACAGAATTTGGTCGAGACAAAATTTGATGGTGTCGATCGACACTCTTTCCCCAAATCCCCAATTTGGTTTGCGGGTGTTACAATTAAAAATTATGTTGTTTTTATGACAAAAAAATGGCAAAACATTTAGATTTATTTTTTAATTAAAAATTAAGAAAAGAAAAAAAAATCATAACTCATCGTCTTCGTCTCTCCAATGTTCAGCATCGACCACATCCCCAAATCTCATTCTTGTACAACTCCAAAGATGTCAGCTGCTGAAGATTCCGAAACCCACTCAGGAACCCAGCTTCGAACTTGTTGGAAGACAAATTAAGATGATTCAAACCCCAAAGCTCCGAGATCTGACCTGAGATAGGTCCATAGAATCCGTTATCCGACAGATCTAAGTGCTGAAGCAACGTGAATCCACCCAACGCAGGCACGACGCAACCGGAGAAGCTGTCTCCGGATAAATAGAGGTTGCGAAGAGAAGTGAGACCAGAAAGCGTGCTGAATTTGAGCTCGCCGGAGAGACCACGACCGGTCGAGATTAATGGTGATGATTGAACCAGTTTCAGGGTTATAAATTTGCTTGTAATCTCGCTATGGTTATTAGTTGAGTTGCATTGTCTTGTTGCAGTCTTGCGGAGAGATGCAACAAAGGAAGAAGACAAACGTACAAGATTTTTTAAAAAAATTTAAAAAATAGATCTAAATGTTTAGTCATTTTTTTTGTCATACAAACAACATGATTTTTAAAGTGACACGTCGTCGATATATATTGGCTATATTACAGGTGACTTTTGAGTTTGCACTATTGGCCGGCATTTATTTGATATGGAGAGTTTTCTTGCAAAAAATATTATTTAGAAGATTTTTTTGCACAAAACCCAACTTTTTTTGATTTTCGGTTTTCGGTTTAGTATCTTCATCTTATTGGTTTTCCAAATTGGTAACTCGCTTAATCGTTACATTTGAAAAGAAAATACAAATATCTTACGGAAATAAGATAAATGTAAATTGAGTTGAAGTTGGTTTAGTTTATTTTCTTTTTCTCAATTTATAAAAAATAATCAAATCATTAATAAATAATTTTTTTTATTAGTTATTATAACATAACATAGACACACCATTACAGATTTACATACAAATTTTACCTTAAGAGATAAATTAGAAAAACAAAAAAATTAACAAAAATGGATAATAGAGAATTAGTATTTTATAGGGTTTAAATTTAAAAATTTGTAAACCTTTTGTAATGATATGTTATTGATTCTGACTGTTTTGTAATTTTAATTTTTAAACTCTTCTAAAATTTAAGTAAGTGTATTCACAAAAGGTTTATCCAGTATATATGTGTATATTCATAAGGAAAAATTAATTAATCACGATTAGCCATCTTACTAACTAAAGTTCTTAAAAATTTAAATAACTTTTTATATTTTTATTTATATACTATAAAGTTAAATTTTTCTCCTCTCATTCCTCCACGTCAGCATCCAATTAAGCAATATTATATATATTTTTGCATAAAAATAATATTTTAAATATTTGTTCATTGCATATTTATTACTTATAATTAATAATAAGAAAAAGAAATAAAAGAAAATTAAGTAAAATAAATTAAATTTTAAAATAGTAAAAATAATAATAGAAAAGTTAAATTTTCTCTCTTCTCCTGCCTCCATATCAGTATCCATCTAAGCAATATTATATATATTAGGATAGTAGCCGCACCATGCCACGGGGTTGTTTCATATATATATATATATCTTTTTAATTTTTTTAAGATAATTTTTGTAAGGTGTTTGTAATTAAAAATTATTATATGAAACTATTTTTATAATATTTTTTATTGGTAATATTTTGTTTTAGGTTTTTGCTATTATTTATTTCTTGTTATTTTATTTTATTTTATTATTGTAATGAAATTATAGACTAAAATCAATTTTGTTTTTACTTGCATTATGATGCATTATTGGAACACCATTGTTAGTGTTAGCTTTCTCATCATAACTCATAAAACCTATGAACTATTATAATCAATCCTAAATTTCCAAATATAGCAATATGTATAGGAAGAAATTTAAACAGCGCTTCCTTATATAGGCAATGAGCACAAATCACTGTTAAAAAGTAACCATATTTGGAATTTATATCCTATATGCAAATGAAACAAAAATAAACAAACAACTTGATTAGTTGTATACACATCATACAAAATGGGTATGTGCAATATTTTTTTGTAAGATGTGTTTAAAACTAATCAAGTAAACAATATTTTGGTGTTTCAGTCTCTAACACTTAACAAACTAATGTTATTTACTCTAGAATCATGATCCCTCACGTATGCTTCCTTTGAGAGAATCAAGAGGATTAGTAGTCCTATTGGAGAGTTTATACGAAACTGTTTTGAGTAATATTTTTTTGTGAGTCATGAAGAAACTGAAATAAGAAATATATAAATGAGAAGACACTGGTACTCACCTCTATTGCCTTCTCACTAAATTTGGGTTCGAACTCAGTCTTTCTCAAAAACAAACGATGTAATGTTGTAAAAAAAAATGATATATATTACTTTATAAAATGATGAATGTATTGTATTGTATTTGTTTTTCTCTTATGTTTTAGTATATGTGTATAGCTTTTTAATCTTTTTACATATAATTAATTTGTCTTAATATTGTAATATATATGTGTATACAGGGGCGGACCCACGTGTATTAGTGGGAGGTCAGCTGACCTGCCAAAATTGTGAAAAAAAAAAAATTTATTTCCTAGTTTTAGAGTTTTTTTACAGTTATTTGAGTTCAACCAAACAAATTTTAAAATCTGACCCCCCTTAACTTATGAAAACAAAGTCCACTAGCCCATAAGAAAGAGAAGATCAAAGCCTTTTATTTATTATAGTTAAAAACAAATCTGGCCCAATTTATTTACCCTACTAATTTGTTCTATACTTATATATTAAACAAAGAAGCAGCATCTTTTTTAAGTCGATCAAAAAAGAATGATCGTCGTGTACTCGTGTTGGTGTCTGTGACTCCGTGTGTGTTTTCAATTTTTCTGCTTCATGTTTTCAGTACATCAGATTCTTCGAACCAAGTAAGTTTATTAGACACAAAACTAGATTTTGTTTTATAATCAATTTTTGAAAAAAAAATATATTTAGAAATAAAAAATCTAATACATGGTTTTATTTTATGTTGACAATTTTTTTCTAATTTTTTTCAGACGAAATAATGAATACTTTGAAAAACTACTATAAAAGAAAAGAATCATCTACACCTTGCAGTGAACCACCATCTACACCTTGCAATGAACCACCATCTCCGCTTCGCAGCGAATCAGATGATATTAATTTACCTTGGGATCCTGCTGATCGAAAAAGAATAACAGATTATCATCCGAATCAAAGAGATGAGGTAATTCGAAAATACTTGATTCGAGGTCCTTGTCAACCTCGTGGGCATACTTTTAAACAAATATTGATAGGAAACACATTGAGGCGATTTAACCCAGCTTGGTTTGATCAATATAGAAATTGGTTAGAGTATAGTGTGAAAAAAGAGAAAGCTTTTTGTCTGTGTTGTTACTTGTTCAGAGATAATGCTGGTAAAAGCGTAAAAAGTGATGTATTTATCACAGATGGATTCTGTAGGTGGAATGGTTTAAAGAGTTTTTCAAGACATGTGGGAGGTGTTGATAGTTTTCACAACAATGCAGTTATGAAGTGTGAAAACTTGATGAAACAAGGTCAGTCTATTGAGCATGCTTTGCATAAACAAGATGATATTACAAAAAATGAGTATCGAATTCGGTTGAATGCTTTTGTTGATGCTTCAAGATACTTATTGCAATAAGGATTAGCTTTCCGTGGTCATGATGAATCAGAAAATTCTGTCAATAGAGGAAACTTTGTGGAACTCTTGAAGTACAGTGCTGATTAGAATGAAGTTGTGAGTAAGGTTATTTAAGATAATGCTCCTGGAAATAATCAGATGAAGTCTCCTAAGATTCAGAAAGATATTGTGCATTGTTTTGCAGAAGAGATAGTCAAATATGTTATTGAAGAAATTAATCATGATGTTTTCGGTTTGCTGGTGGATGAATATGCTGATGTTTCCGACAAAGAGCCAATGGCGGTAGTGTTTTGATTTGTTGATAAAGGTGGGATAGTCAAAGAGAGATTTATGAGTATCACACATGTGACTGAGACTTATGCAACATCTTTGAAATTTGCTATTGATGATTTGTTTGCTAAATATGGATTGAGCATAAAAAGGGGGAGAGGACAAGGGTATGACGGAGCAAGTAACATGAAGGACGAGTTCAATGGATTAAGATCATTAATTCAGAGAAAGCGCATCAGCATATTATGTTCATTGCTTTGCTCATCAACTTCAATTAGTTGCTGTGGCAGTTGCAAAAAAACATTTTAATGTTGGCAACTTTTTTGATATGATTTCTCTACTACTGAATGTAGTGGGAGCCTCATGCAAAAGGAAAGATATGATCCGAGAGAGTTACAAAAAAGAAATTATGGAAGAAATTAATAATGGTGAAATCAGTACAGGAACATGATTGAATCAAGAGATCTGTCTTCAAAGACCAGGGTATACTCGTTGGAATTCTCACTACAGAACTCTGTTGCGGGTGATTTAGTTGTCTTCTTCTATCAAGGTGCTTGAGTACATTGAGAATGAAGGTGCAGATGACTTGAAAAGACGTCAAGCTCATGGTCTCCTTGATTACTTTCATAGCTTTGATTTTGTGTTTTATTTGCATATGATGATACACCTTTTAGGACTTACAAATACCTTGTCAGTGGCGCTGCAAAGAAGAGATCAAGATATTTTAAATGCTATGTCATTAGTGAAATCAACTAAGAGACAACTCCAGTTGTTTAGGGATGGTGGGTGGAATTCTCTCATGATGAAAGTTTATTTGTTTTGTGAAAAACATGAGCTTGAAAAGGTTGAGATAGAGGCAGATTTTGTAGACTCAAAAAGACGAAGAAAAAAGACAGGAGTATCAAATATGCATCATTACAAGGTCAATTGCTTATATTCTGTCTTGGATTTGCAGCTTCAAGAATTTAACGACCGCTTTAATGAGGTGAACACTGAGTTGCTTATTTGTGCTGCTTTTCTATCTCTCATCAATGCATTTACTGAGTTTGATCTCTCAAAATTGTTGAAGTTATCTAAGTTCTACCCAGATGACTTCAGTTCAGGGGAGCTCATTTCTCTTGAGCAAGAATTATGTATCTACATTGATAATGTTCGACATGATAAAAGATTTTCTAATTTGGAGAATCTTGGAGACCTTGCTAGAATGTTGGTGGAAACACGAAAACATATGTCATATCCTTCGGTTTATAGGCTTTTAAAGTTGGTTTTGATTCTGTCTGTTGCTATTGCAACTGTTGAGAGATGTTTTTCAGCCATGAAGATCGTAAAGATATATCGACGCAATCGGATTGGAGATCAATTTTTGAATGATTGTTTAGTTTGTTTTATCGAAAAAGATATATTCAAAACTATTACAAACGAAATTGTGATGACAAGATTTCAGAACATGAAAGATCGTAGGATGCTTTTATAATTTTTTTTTAACATTGTAGGATTTTTATATTTATACTAAAGATGATTTTTTTTTCTTTATGTTTTGACTTGGGTTAAAATAATTCCTGATTTGCCACTGTGTGTATATTTTCATCAACTATCACACTTAATAAAATATTTTATATGTACTTTGAATATACAAATTTAAGATGATTTAAGATTTATAAATTTTTATTTGCTCCCATTTTAGTAGTTTTATTTTACTATTTTATTAGAAATGCATGCATTAATAAATTACATGTTACATATATTAGTTTTACACAGTAAATATATTGTAAAGTCCCTACATATTTACATTTATGAATAATAGTGACGTAAAGTCCCTGCATATTTTGTATGCATTTGTATAATCAATATTTCACGTAATGTTTCCAAACTCTTAACGTCGTCATACCACTTAAACGGTTCGTTATATTTGTCTAAAAATCATATACAGCTTCTAAAGCAAAACATTGCAAAATATTCTAGGCCGGAAAGTGTCTTTAAATTGTAATATATATGTGTATATTTTCATCGACTATCACACTTAATAAAACCTTTTATATGTACTTGGAGTATACAAATTTAAGATGATTTAAGATTTATAAATTTTTATTTGCTCCCATTTTAGTAGTTTTATTTTACTATTTTATTAGAAATGCATGCATTTATAAATTACACATTACATATATTAGTTTTACACAGTAAATATATTGTAAAGTCCCTACATGTTTACATTTATGAATAATAGTTACGTAAAGTCCCTGCATATATTTTGTATGCATTTGTATAATCAATATTTCACGTCATGTTTCCAAACTCTTAACGTCGTCATACCACTTAAACGGTTCGTTACATTTGTCTAAAAATCATATACAACTTCTAAAGCAAAGCATTGCAAAATATTCTAGGCCAGAAAGTGATATGGTACCCTTAAATAAACTTTATTATGAGAAGAGAACATTGTGCTTTGTGCATTCCCAAAACTCATGTTAACATGGCAAAACCAAAATTGTTTTCAAGAAAATTAAATTAAAAAGACTAAAACTTTAGCTACAGAAATTAAGAACAAATAATAAAAAAAACAGTTTCACTTCTTTGAATGACCAACTAAAGCAACAACAGTGGTCTAGCGCAATATTATGCAAGTTAACCAATAATTAGGAACAAAACTAATACAAACAAAATAGGAACAATAGTCTAACTCTGATCAGTACACTAAGATTATGAGATTTGCTTTAATAGGCTGTGTAAACATCATCAAGAGACACGGACTAATATCTGGCATGCCTTCAATCTTATCTCTCAATGACAGATCTAGATCATTCTTCTTTTTGTGTCGGATACTGCAGAAGCTTGAACTATTTCACTGTGAGGGTTTTCGGGTACCAAGCACGACGGTTGACGGAGTTTCTCCCGCGTATGCTTGATGGCACGTCCTTATTTTTTTAGTACCTAGGTCAAATGCCCTCATTCATGGCTCGTGGCATTTCTCTACATAATTTTATACAACTACATAACTTAGTTTGGTAAATATATTTTGACTGGACGGATTAACTCTTATAAATTTTGTAACATTTTATTTCTTAGACCATCTCCATTGGTTGATCACTAACAAAATTGCATTTTGAAAAATGTTAAGTTAAGAATTTCATTAAGAAACTTTAAAATTTCATAGGTCCATTGGTTGATCCTAAACTTGGGTTGATCCTAAACTATTACTATTAGATGTATGCAAGTATATGTCTCCTTCTTCTCTTCTTCTTTGTCTTCTTCATCTTCTTATTGTCTTCTGCATCTATAATAATGAACAACAAATTCGGATAAAGGTGTTGCTCTTCTAAAATTTCAGTTGTATCACTTCTTTTTGATCTAGCAGCAACACGTCAATCATACATCACTGCAGCTTCCAACATGATACCAAAATTTTCATCAGGGGTTCTGAAAATATCATGATTAGGTGTCCAAACAATGATTAGGTGTCAATGCCACAAAAGGCTGGTGCCACAAGAGTGAAAGTGAACAAACAATGATAAGGTGTCCTCACCAGCTTGTACTGCTCATAACAAGAACTGGTCTGTTTTGCTTCAGCGAGATGTCCATATTGTTTTTGGTAGTAAAAAGGGTTTCATTAAGCTCTTGATTCTCCAACTCTAAATTTGAATTACAAGATACCACATCAGTTTTCATAAACCTAGATCTCAAAATCGAAAGAGAAAGGGTCCATTTTGTACCTGAAATCGATGGAGATTGAACGGAAGAAGATGGTATCGCTGGAGAAATCGCCAGAGAAAATCGCCGACAAAGAGAAGAAGAAAATGAAAAATGTGTGTTTTCGATTTCCCCCAAATCGATTTTGACCTAGAATTGTTTGTCCAATGGGCCGCCCAATGTCCAGGTTGTCCACGCCCGTTTTGTCCGTGGGCTTTGTTGTCCAAGCCCACTTAAGTCCGTTTCAATTATGGGCTTGTTCATGACCGGTCCATAATGAATTGGACATGGTCCGTCCATGGACAGCCTGCCCATTTTGACAGCTCTAATAGCAACCATTAGCCGGTGTTAAAGCTCAGTGAAAACCAAAGAAACAATCAAATTCCATTCAAACAAATAACAAGTTCTTGTCGAACCTTCTACCGAAGGAGAAAAGCAAAGATCCAAAAGCAAATTCGTAAGGCAAGCTGAATCCAAATATTCCAGCCAATTGAAACCTAGAAGCTTGCACGGTTGCACCTAAGTAAAAGCAGTATAAAATCAAGGAAAACGGGACAAAATTACCTTAAAAAAAAGATAACCTTTGAAATCTAAGGTAACAACACCATGGTTCGGAAGAAAACGGGATAAAATTACCCTCGGATTAGCTTCGCTTTGTAAAGCAAATCGACTGTGATTTCCATACGTCGCATCAACGCCGGTGGTAACCTGAGAAACAGAGAAATATTATCGCGTACATTTGGTTATTTAGGCCACGTAAGTGTACATTTAGATGATATGTATTATTGTTATAATTGTATTGGTTGTTTATTTTTACTGATGTGTCAGCTTCTGGTTCAATACAGAAGCTGAGGTGTCAACTGGAGAAAAACTCTCTAGTACTTTTATAGTATTGATTTTCTTGCATAAAAAAATATTATTTTAAATATTCATTTATTGTATATATTACATATAATTAATAATAGTAATAAATAAATAAAAAATTAATTAAGTAAAAAATAATTAAATTTTGAAATAGTAAAAACAATAATATAAATTTGTTTCAGTAAATAATAAAAATAATAACTATATAAAAATGAATCAAGTAAAATAAATGAAAATTTTTAAAATAATATGAATTTTTTTTAGTAATAATGTTATTATTCAAATTTTAACCAAAAAATGATCATATTCCAAAATTTAGAATGGGTTAATGAGTTCTCGAATGGAATTAAGATTTTAATGCCTAGTAGAGTAAGAAAAAATTTATGTAATTGTATTTATAAAAATCTAAACATAAAAATAATATTAAAGTGAAACATTAGTTTCTAAGCTACTAAGATTTCTTATTAAATTTCACTTAAAAAAATAAAAGATTAATTAGTCAACTCAACTTAAAAGTTTTGATCTAAAACAAAGATATGGTAAATGTCACACTTTTTTTAGGAAAACTATGAAAAAGAATTTTGAAAAAATAATTCATCTAAAAAACAAAATCATTAGTCACAGATACATACCGGCCGAAGTTCAGTATCTCGCTATATCAGTCGTCATTTCGCCTCCGGCTATCGACCGCACATCTCTCAATTCCCATGATTACGTTTCGAATGTAGGGTTTCAAGGGATGAAGACGGACCAGTGTTGGACTATAAAATTATTGGGCCAACATTTGAATATTAAAGTAATGGGTAAATTTAGATGCTATTATCGATGGGCCTAGGCCTTGATTAGGAGTGTGATTTGTGGATCATCATATTATGTTCTAGTCCAATTTTCCATCATCCCTTCTTCTAAGACTTTATTTGAGGAGTTTGCTATGTTCTCCGGATTGAAGATTGAGTCTGGAAAAATCTACTCTATATCTAGCTGGCATTACAGAGGCATGCCAACAGGATATTCGCACCTGGTTCCCATTTGAAGTTGGTACACTCCCGGTGAGGTATATAGGTCTCTCTCTTCTCACTAAGCGGTTCAATAGAGCAAACTATCAACCATTATTAGATCAGATCAAGAAGCAAATCAGCTTATGGACCTCTTGTTTGCTATCATATGCGGGCAGGTTAAATTTTGGTAGCTTTGGTCCTATGGAGTATTGCAAATTTTTGGCTAGGTGCGTTTTGACATCCTTAGGCATGTATACGATAAATTGATAATTAATTATGAAAGCATGAAGACTTTGGTTGCTACAAGGCTGGTCTGTAGGACTCTGGAAAAGAGGTTCACACGTAGAAACCGTAACGGAGATCGAGTGACGTGGCTGTGTTTTTAGAGACTCTTTGATTAAAGAACAAGTTATTATCATATCTATTAAGAAGATTTGGACTTATCCTTTAATAGGAAAGTAGGTCATAGGAGGTATTATTGGACAAACATGTTGTTTGATGGTTCAAGAAGAATTTTAGAGAAATAAGCGAATAAACTTTTAGGGTTCTTAAAGATTTTGGTTAGATTAAGAATTGGTCAGTGACAAGTCGTGTTGACTGTGGGTAAATCTGATGTTTTTTTCAAATTATGCTCTGTGTTTCTATGTTCTGTCCCTGAGTTAAACCCACACAAAACCAAAGTGGCTTGGAAGAATGTTTGCAAGTCGCACGATGAGGGACGATTGGGCCTAAGGTCTTTGATAGAAGACAATAATGTATGTTGCTTGAAACTGATATGGAGAATTGTCTCGCATAGTTATTCGTTGTGGGTTAATTGGGTCTCCACCAACTTACTTATGCGTGAGTCTTTCTGGTCTTGTTCGAGAGAAAACTAGTACCGTGTCGTGGATATGGCACAAGATTCTCAAATACAGGGCAGTCGCTAAGTCACTATGTAAAACTAAGGTCGGGAATGGGGTACTAACCTATTTCTAGTTCGAGAACTGGTCCCCTCTTGGCTGCCTCATGGATATTACTGGTCGGCGTAGGATTATTGATATGGGAATCAGCTTGACTGCTTCTTTGGCTGAGGCATGGAGGTCTCGAAGGCGACGAATGTTCTGGGCTGAAGGTCTGAACTGGATTGAGAATTTTTATTGCAGCAGAGGCAGAGCTGCGATATGAAAATGTCAGATATTGTCTTATGGCATGGGAAGTGTGACACTTACAAAGAAAGTTTCTCCACAAAGGAAACTTGGGTTCATACTCGGATAATTTCACAAAAGGTTCCTTGGCATGAGAGAGTTTGGTTCCCTCATGCGACGCGTTTTTAACATGTATAGTTACTAATATTTTGTAGGTATAACCAATGTTTTGTAGCAACAAAATTTGCAATCGTCTCTCAACTGCAGATCTCACGATGCAATAGAATACCGTTAGCATGTCTATTGTGTAACTCGCATATGGAGACTAGGGACCATCTGTTTTTTGACTACCGTTCCTCTTCAGCGGTTTGGGCTGCTCTTGCTAGGCCTCTCTTCCAAGGGTCCTTTTCCACAGCCTAGCAAATAGTAGTCCACCACATTGTCAAGACTCAACAGGACTGTATCCACACGTTCTTAGTTCGCTACAACTTTCAACTCTACATTCATTCTCTCTGGCAGGAGCGTAATGGAAGAAAACATGGTGCCAAGCGAACACCGGTCACCACTCACCCGTCTCATCGTTTGGCTTGAGAAACAAATTCGGAAAAAGCTTCTAGTTATACAGAAGGCAGGCGATAGGCGGTCCGAGGCACACTTACGGGATTGGTTTGCATCGAGAAGGCTCTAGTATACTCATGTAAATTTTAATCTATTTTCAATACCTTTTTGCAACTTTTTTTTTTTTTTTTTGTTAACAAAAAATCAGCTCAAACGAACCAAAGAAAAATTGTCTACAAACAAAATATTATTTTCAAAACCTTTTCGCAACTCTAAACTGTTTTAACAAACATTATTTTTTTCTTCAATTAATTTAACATTGTATTGAAAAAAAGAAGAAGGTAAATGCATACATGAGACCAAAAAACTATAGTTTTTTTATACCTCAACGTGAGCTCGATAACTTTTTTTTTGCTATTACTAATTTATTAAGGTAAAAATTATTTGAAAAATTTTCAAACTGTTTATTTTTTTTTTTTGGCTTTCTCAATCTCCTATAAATAGGAAATGGGGATATATATTCAATCAAGGAACACATACCCTAACTAAGCGTAAGATAACATAGATACTAAAACCAAAAATACCTTAGTGAGCTTTCTTAATATTTTTTTTTTCATGATATCCTGATTATCTCTTCTTCGTTTCAAGAAATTTACTTTCGATTTGTCCCCAGAGAGAACAATAGAGAGAAGTCGATGCTTTGGCAAAGGCTGCCCTAAGAACTCAAGCGTTGTAATGACTTAAGTTTTTATCTAATTAAAAGTTATGGTTTGCCAAAAAATATATTTATTTTTTTCATATCTACAAGCCGCCCCCTCCAACCCCTGAAACGGAAGTTTACCACCTATATTTTCTAGCCTCTACGGATCTGACCGCTCAGATGAAGCGTACTGCTTGAATGTCAGGTCATACTGTAGTTTAGATTTCCTAATGTTCTACAACTCAAAGTATTCATTGAGAAAAATAACTCTTTCTCAACTCTTTATTAATACAAATATTAAACATGCATGTCCCCTTACAACAAAGCACACACACACACATATGTAATGCAAACAAGAAGCAAATCAAACAAAGATTAGGCTACGAATAGCCTAATCAGTTTAAGGAAATAATGGAAATTATGAAATTGAAACAAAAGCAAAACCAGACTCAGATCATGCCAGAAGTCCAAGAGCTTGCTCAAACGAGGAACACAAAATATGCTCCCCGTCAGAAACACAAACTCTCGGCAATGGCATTCTTTATCTTTTTTTTTTTATTAAGAATAAAAAGTGTGCAGGGGTGGAAGAGGGTAAAGTGATCAGTGATCAGAGAATGTTGCACCCCTGAATGGTACGCATTTGCGCTTCCATTTGGTCACGCATACGTCCTTCCATATGTTTTAACTTTTCCATCAGTTCATATATTTCACGGAGGCTCAGCTCGTGTTCTTTTTCTCTTTTCTCAAAGAGCTTCTGTTGTGCTTCATTAGCTATTCTCATATTTTTCTCCAGCTGAGGAAAAGACAAAGATATATTGTTAACGTCCATTTCAACACCACTTTTATGCATATGTGTGTGTGTGTTTTTGTCAACGAATAGGAGGAGTTTATATACCATATCTGCCATTGCCTTGAGGTTTCGTTCATTCGTTAGCTGTAGCTCCTTCCTCAGTGCTTCGAGTTTTTCTTCTGAATACGATTTTGATTCAAGCGCCTCTTGTTCTCTCTTATGCCTATCATTTTCTTCCTGATGGGTAAGAGAACATTTGATTTCAGCATTCAGAACACGCGAGAGATGGATGCAAACATAATAAAAATGGGAATTACTATTTAACCTTTATCTTATAGTACATCTCGTCGGTGTACGGAATATTGTGGTTCTGCTCTCTGACCTGGTCGATAAGTTTGAGAAGTTCATGGACTTGCTTTCTCTTTTTCTCCTCATCCTTAGTTTTGTTATCGAACAGGATCACTCGTTGGCCACACAGTATGAGCACTCTCTGAAACCAAAGGAAAGTGCAATATTTGTAAATCCCAAAGCTGAAACCTCAGAGAGTTCATAAATTTGATCACATAAATTACCATGCACCTTTAAGAAGTCAGGCAAATTATCACCCAAATAGTCCTGCATTGTCATATCATCCTCTTCTAATACATCTCCCCCCGTGAAAACAAGGATGAGGTAATCAACAATCTTACTGCCAAAAAGGACCTGCAAGGTGATAAGCCATTTATAGTATACACACGAAGGAAGTCACGTGCGAAAGAAGTGACGACGGAAGAAACACAGGAAGAGGAAGAAGTATAAATAGCTGGAGTTTGTTATTCTTTGGGGGATATGTTGTTAATGAGTGCGTAAACAGAGTCGTATGTGACTACTGTGGGTGAGAGTAATGTTCTAGTGAAGCTAGGGACTCTTACGGTTACATTCTGTTACAATTCCGATATCGATAATAAAGAATACTATTCTCTTTCTTATCATTTGGTGCGATCGTGATCTAGATCGAAGCTTTCGCGAATTCTGGGTCTAATTTGAGGGATTTTTTCCGGCGAATTACAAATCGGAGTGCGACGATGGGAATGGAACAAACATTATCACCGATTAAGGAGATCGCAACCGCGGAACAAGTGGAAGCGTCAGCAGCGGAGTGCTATAAGAGATTGGCGGAGATGAACACAATGGTTCGTCGTGTGGAGTCACGTTTAGATTCAAGAATCGATACTCAGGATCAACAATTCTTGGAGCTAAAACAGAAATTGGATCTGGTGTTATCGAGCTTAGCTGGGAAAGCAACAGTACGGGAGATCGGAGGTCCAAGTCACATCTCTACCTCAAAATCACAGGATCCTCTTACTCAGGTAACTATTTCAAACTCGGAACCTTGCCGTAGTGAGATTAGGCCTCCGATAAGAGAAAACTTGCTTAAAAATGTGGAGATGGCGGTGTTTGAGGGTGTTGGAACTTATGGTTGGATAGCTACGGTGGAGCGGTTCTTCAGAACAGAGAAATATAACGACGCGGAGAAACTAGCTTTGGTAGCCGTGAGTTTGCAAGGCGAAGCCCTTAGTTGGTACAATTGGGAGATTAACAGAAAAGAGTTTGTCAGTTGGGACCAGTTTAAGAAGAGTCTGTTGTTGCGCTTTGGTAATTCGAAGTTAAGAGGACCGAGCCAAAGTCTTTTCTGCATCAGACAAACGGGATCCATAGCTGATTATGTGCAACGCTTTGAAGATTTGTCATCACAGGTGTCAGGGTTGGATGATCAAAAATTGGAAGGCATTTTTTTGAATGGTTTGACTCCAGAAATGCAAGAGCTAGTACATATGCAAAAACCAAGGGATTTACCAGAAATGGTGGCCGAGGCACGAGCTATGGAATCTAGTATCATACGAAGAGTGGTTCAAAAAGAATTGTTATTGGTGGATAAGGAAAACAGAGGCACTCTAGCGGTTAATCAGTCGGGAAACACACAGTTTGCTACTAACAGCTGGAAAACAAAGACTATTCCAACAGAGTATACTCAGAACAATACAAGACAAATGAGTAGAGGCGATCATAGACCAAGGAAGCATCATACTAGTGCAGAGTTGGATGAAAAGAGAAGAAAAGGGATCTGTTTCAAATGTGATGGACCGTATTCGAAGGATCATAAATGTCCAAACAAAGAATTACGCGTATTGACAGTGTTTAATGGGTATGAAGTGGAGTTGGTAGACGATAACAGTGAGGAGACAGAGGTGATAGAACCAGTAAAGGAATACATGGCACTATCTTTTAACTCTTTCCGAGGCTTGTCATCGCACAATACAACTAAGGTGCGAGGAGAAATTGGAAAAACTGGTATTATCATCATGTTAGACAGTGGAGCGACCCACAATTACATCTCACCAGCTGCGGTTCAGAAGTTAAGATTGAAAAGTAGAGATGACCCACATTTACACATAACACTGGGATCGGGCATAACAGTGAATGGTCTTGGCGTTTGCGATAGGGTCAATTTTTCAGTGCAAGATCTATCATTCACCAATGACTTTATTGTCTTGGAACTGGGACAGATCGATGTTATTTTGGGGATAGCATGATTGAGCACCCTTGGAGATTGTAGAGTAAACTGGCAGCGACATGAGATGTCATTCTTATACAACGATACTATGGTCACACTAAGAGGAGAACCTGACCTTCTGGTATCGAAGATGTCTCTTAAGTCACTATCAAATGGTTACACACTTAATCAGAAGGGAGTTGAGGTGAGGTTGTCTAGTCACCAACTGGTACAGAAGGAATTGGAGCTTGTAGATCAAAAGATTCAGACAGTATTGACACAGTTCAAACATGTCTTTGAGGTTCCAACTGGATTACCTCCTATCAGAAATAGGGAACATGCTATCAACTTGTTACCAGGACACAATGCAATTAGTGTTCGCCCTTATCGTTATCCACATGCGCAGAAGGAAGTGATGGAAGGCATGGTTAAGGATATGTTGGAGGCAGGAATAATAAGAGCAAGCCATAGTCCATTTTCAAGCCCGGTTCTGTTGGTTAAAAAGAAAGATAAATCTTGGAGATTCTGTGTTGATTATAGGGCACTCAATCGAGTAACAGTCCCTGACAAGTTCCCTATACCAATCATTGATCAGCTCTTAGACGAATTGAATGGAGCATGCATATTCTCCAAGTTGGACTTACGCGCAGGTTATCACCAAATAAGAATGAAGGAGGAAGATGTAGCCAAAACAACATTTCGTACACATGATGGACACTACGAGTTCTTGGTAATGCCATTTGGGTTGACAAATGCCCCAGCGACGTTTCAGGCCCTGATGAATGAACTATTTAGGCCGTTTCTCAGAAAATTCATCTTGGTATTTTTTGATGACATACTGGTATACTCGTCGAACATGGCTCAACATCAGGAACATTTGACAATAGTGATGAAGGTGTTAGAGTCCAATCAGCTATTTGCGAATCAAAAAAAGTGCTTATTTGGTCAGACACAGATTGAGTATCTGGGTCACATTATCACTGACACAGGAGTTTCTACTGATCCCGTTAAGACTCAAGCGATGAAGCAATGGGTGACACCAAAGTCTGTGAAGGAGTTGAGAGGTTTTCTGGGCTTAACGGGGTATTATAGACGATTTATAAAGGGATATGGAGTGTTAGCAAGACCTTTAACAGATCTTCTCAGGAAAGATAAGTTCGAATGGAGTTCTGAAGCTCAATCTGCATTTGATAGCCTCAAGAAAGCGATGAGCAATGCCCCTGTTCTAGCTCTACCAGATTTTGAGAAAATTTTTGTTGTTGAAGCTGATGCATCTGGTTTTGGCCTAGGAGCGGTGTTAATGCAAGACAAACGACCAATTGCTTATTTCAGTCACGGGTTGACACCGAAAGAGCAGTTAAAACCGGTCTATGAGAGAGAGCTTATGGCCATAGTATTGTCAGTGCAGAAATGGAAACATTATCTAATGGGAAGGAGATTTGTTGTACACACTGATCAGAAGAGTTTGAAGTTTTTATTGGAGCAGAGAGAAGTTACAATGGATTATCAAAAATGGTTGACAAAGCTACTTCAGTATGACTTTGAAATACTATACAAGCCAGGAATTGATAATAAAGCTGCAGATGGGTTATCAAGAATGGTTCAACCCACGGGAACACTATCTGCTCTGCTTTTGATGGCCCTGACGGTTCCCACAGCTTTGCAATTGCAAGATCTTTTCGAGGAGATCGATAAAGATGATAAAATTCAAGAACAGATCCGAAGTTGTGAAGCAAGCAAGGAGAAATCGGGTTTTATGGTCAAGGATGGTCGCCTGTGGTTTAGAGAAAGGTTGGTTGTACCAAAGTCTTCACAGTTTATCAAATTGATCTTGGAGGAATATCATAACAGTTTGATGGGGGGACACTCGGGGGTATTGAAAACCATGAAGAGAGTACAACAATCATTTCACTGGGAAGGGTTACTTAAGGATGTTCAGAAGTTTGTGGCTGAATGTGAAGTGTGTCAGCGTCACAAGTACTCTACATTATCACCAGCAGGTCTCTTACAACCTCTCCCCATACCAAACCAAATTTGGGAAGACATATCAATGGATTTTGTGGAAGGTCTCCCGACTTCTCAAGGCAAGAATGTGATTCTGGTCATTGTGGACAGGTTTAGCAAATATGGGCATTTCCTTGCACTCAAACATCCGTTCACGGCTCCGGAGGTAGCTAACAAATTTATTACGGAGATAGTACGCCTACATGGGTACCCAGCATCTATAGTTTCTGATCGCGGAAGTACATTCATGAGTGGCTTTTGGAAGGAGTGTTTTCGACTAGCTGGTACCAAACTCAAGTACAGCACATCGTTCCACCCCCAGACTGATGGACAAACAGAGGTGCTCAACAGGTGTTTAGAGACATATTTGCGTTGTCTAGCCTCTTCTCACCCGAAGAAATGGCATCAGTATCTGTCTTGGGCCGAACTATGGTATAATTCTTCTTTTCACACGGCGTTGAAAGCTACCCCTTTCAAAGTGGTGTATGGCAGGGACCCTCCAGCTATCATAAGGTTTGAAGAACAGTCTACCAAAGTCTCGGAATTAGAAGAGTTGTTGAAGGAAAGAGATTTGATGATTAGTCAGATAAAGGATCATCTGATTCATGCACAACAGTTGATGAAGAACAATGCTGATAAGCATAGGAGAGATATTGAATATGAGGTGGGGACTTGGGTGTTCTTGAAGCTGAGACCTTACAGGCAGAACTCGGTTTCCAAGCGTATTTGTCAGAAGTTAGCTGCGAAATCTTTTGGGCCTTATGAGATTATGGAGCGTGTGGGTAAGGTGGCTTACAGGTTACAGCTTCCTGACGGCTCGAAGATTCATCCGGTATTTCACGTGTCACAGTTAAAGCAGGTGCTCGGTGAACATCATCAGGTGATTCCTTTACCCGAAACTCTTAATGAGTCAGATGAGTTGATCGTTGTTCCAGAAGGGGTATTGGACTCTCGTTACAATATTGAAGGTCAGTTGGAAGTGTTGATTCATTGGATGGGTTTACCAAGTTATGATGATTCGTGGGAGTTAGCAAAAGATATACACAGACAGTATCCAGATTTGGCGCTTGAGGACAAGCTTCGTGCTGAAGGGGGGGGGGTATTGATAAGCCATTTATAGTATACACACGAAGGAAGTCACGTGCGAAAGAAGTGACGACGGAAGAAACACAGGAAGAGGAAGAAGTATAAATAGCTGGAGTTTGTTATTCTTTGGGGGATATGTTGTTAATGAGTGTGTAAACAGAGTCGTATGTGACTACTGTGGGTGAGAGTAATGTTCTAGTGAAGCTAGGGACTCTTACGGTTACATTCTGTTACAATTCCGATATCGATAATAAATAATACTATTCTCTTTCTTATCACAAGGTACTAAGTACCATCTCTTCCTCTTGACTCATTCGAGTCCTTGCAGATAAAACCAATAGCACAGCATGTAGCCCTCCATCCGCTAGAGTTAGGCATCTAACGATTTCTTTACCGATAAAATCAGCGGACAGCGACAAATCAAATAGACCTGGAACAAACAAACCCCGGTCCATTAATTAGTTACATACATATATACAATTACCGCCATATAAAATTTGTAATGTGACACAACATACCAGGAGTGTCAATCACATTGAGTATAGGACCTTTTGGTGTCACGGTTCTAACTGCGTGGCATTCCGTTGTAACACCTGATGCTTTTGATTTCGACTTGAACACATTTGATCCGACGATAGTGTTCCCGGTGGCGCTTTTTCCGTTCCCCGTACGCCCAACTAAAACAATGTTTTCGATCGGATGTGGCTGTGATACCACATATTCATTCTTATCATCTTTTTTCGCTGGAGTTGGCGCATCATCTTTCCTATGCTCTTGTAACACCCGCGAACCATTTTTTTGGTATTTTGGTGAGGGTGTCGATCGACACCACAGGAGGTGTCGATCGACACTAATTGTTTCTGGTTCGACCGGTTCGATTTAATTATCGATTTGGACCGGTTTGATGTAGGGAAAACTACTAAACCGAGATATTTAAGTGTTTTGTCGACCAGAAGGGTTTTGGGAAGTTCTTTGGTCGCCGCTTTGTTGTTTTTGAGAGAAAAAGAGGAAAAAGTGTGTTCTTGAGCTTTTTGGTGACTTTTGGTGAGATTCTTGGCTGTCCTTGAGAGTTTGGAAGCTAGGAAGGATCTAGAAGCTTGCTAGGAAGGTTGGATTCGTTGCTTTTGGTCTGAATCTTCCTGCAAAGAGGTGAGTGCATGACCATGGCTTATCTAAGCTAAGATTTCTAGTTTCTATGTGATTTGGTGCTTATGTGGTTGTTTCCTTGAGTTCCCTATGTTATTTCGTTGCTATCTGGGCTGGGTTTGGCTTCTGGGAGTGCAAGGAGCGGATTGGAGAAGATTGGAGGCGAGATTCGGAGTTTCTGATCGAGGGAAATCGCTGCTCGGTATCGGTGTTGGTCGACACCAGTTGGGGTGTCGGTCGACACCAACGCGAGGACGGCTCGGGACTTTGGCGAGTGTCGTTCGATGCCATGTGGAGGCGTCGGTCGACACAAACTAGGGTTTTCGGGAGTGTCGGGCAGGGTGTCGGTCGACACCAGTTTGGCGTCGGTCGACACCAGATAGTCAGTGACGATCGACACCATCTGGTGTCGGTCGACACCCCTTGTTCAGTTGCATGCGTTGTATATTGCCTGGTTTGTTTGATTGATTGTTGTTTGTGGCTTGTAGAGATCTTATTGCTTGTGTGTATAGCCCAGTAGATGGGAGGATTGCCTCACTGAGTGTTTATCAAATACTCATGCATCTCAATTTGTGTTTGTGGTGCAGGTAAAGGCAAAGTGTGATCGTGGAATCAAAGGCAATGAAGAGGAGGATGTTCTAGGGACTCGATTGAATGTTGTCTGGCATTTGCTAGGGTGCTAGAGTTGAGTCATTAGAAACATTGCTAGGTTGCTGGTTCCATGTTTCTTGTTGTTTGGTATTGATTATTGCTTTGCTATAGTATTGGTTTATTATTGGAATATTATTGGATATTGATTATGTTTTCCGCTGTTGAATGTGTTGTGGTTAGGTGGCTAGTGGGTATGGGACCACTAGCTGTAGTTGTTTTAATATATTATATTTATTATTTATTTATCTAAAAAAAAAAAGGTTGGTCGTTTCATTTTGGTATCAGAGCCCTTACGGTTCTAGGATTGGGTTCACTAGGTTTCTGTTGTAGATGTTTGGGATTGCATGTCTTGATTGATTATGTGAGTTAGTCAATTGTGTGTGGCATGGAGTCTTAGAACATCCTCTTCGAGCCGAGTGGGTGATTCCACGGTGAGTTTATGTTTCTGTGTAATAAGAGAAATTGTTTGCTTAGCCTTCTGTTCATGGTAGTGCAGATGGTTAGAGAGGGTGCTGTGGCTGGTCGAGGTCGTAAACGCGGACGTGGTCGTGGACGCGGACGTGGTCGTGGTAGGGGCAGAGTCCCAGTGGTTAGTGAGACCGAGGACCAGAGTGTGACAGCTGAGGGTGTTGGCGAGTCGCAGGGTGTTCCGGGGGATTCCGTAAGTGTGGCAGGAGGGGGCGGTGTTGATGCTCCAATGGCCGGTGATGCTAGGGTCCCGGGTGTGGGGGTCCCAGCGGGTGGAGTCCCTGGTGTTGACCTTGCGGCTTTGCTAGCACAGGTGTTAGAGCGGTTACCACCAGTGGTACCGGCTCAGGCTCAGGTAGTGCCACCAGTGGTGGCGGAGGAGCGGCAGCCAGTGGCTGCGAATGCGGGAGTCCATGCTCGTTATCTCAGCATGTTGACAGAGATGGGTCGGTTGCGTACTGAGCAGTTTTCAGGAGGTGTAGATCCTACTGCTGCGGATGCGTGGAGGACGAGAGTGGAACGTAACTTCCACACTCTGAGATGTCCTGAGGAGTTTTGGGTGGACATAGGGGTCTACTTTTTGAGTGGTGATGCTGAGTTGTGGTGGAGATCTGTGGCTGCTAGGAGGGTGCAGCGGGAGATGACTTGGGCTGACTTCGTTTTGGAGTTCAACCGCAAGTATTTTCCTAGAGAGGCATTGGATCGTCTGGAGGTGCAGTTCCTTCAGTTGTCTCAGGGGACACGGTCAGTGCGGGAGTTAGACTTGGAGTTCAGTCGACTTGTTTGTTATGGAGGTCGGGCTATGGAGCCTGAGGAGGCTCAGATCAGGAGGTTCTTGAGGGCTCTACGTGATGACTTGAGAGTTCATTGTAGAGGGAGGAGTTATGCTACGCGTGCAAAGCTGGTTGAGACTGCAGCAGAGATTGAGGAGGATATCCGGGCACAGTCGGTGGCGGTAGCTCCAGCAGTTCAGCCTAGTAAGGCTCAGCAGCAGGGTGGTTCTAGCAGGGGCGGTAGGCATGCCCAGGGAACCAAGAGGAAGTGGGAGGCTACGCAGAAGCCGAGCGGTGCGGGTTGCTTCGGTTGTGGGAGCAGGGATCACAGGGTTGCTAGTTGTCCCAAGAGGAGTGTTCCGACGGCAGGACCTCGGGTGTGTTATCATTGTAGGGAGACAGGGCACATCAAGCCTTTTTGTCCCAAGCTGCAGCCGGCAGCAGTGGCAGCGTTGCAGCAGGTGCAGCCTGGGGGTCAGCAGGTGGCACGGATTGAGCAGGGGCCTCGGGTTTACACTACAGTGGAGACTGGTGGAACCAGTGCCGGGGCGATCACAGGTATAATTTCTGGTACTTAATCTTTGTGAATTTTAGTAGGGTCAGATTTTATATTCCTGTGATATAGTGTTAGGTTCTCAACACATGAGGTTTGTGTAGGGACCTTGTTGGTGGGCGGGTTTAAGTCCCACGTTATGTTTGATTCTGGAGCTTCGCATAGTTTCATTACTCTAGAGTGTGCAGAGTGTGCGGGGATCAGCGGGGATCCTGGAGAGCGCACAGGAGTTGTTAGAGTTGCGGGAGGCAAGTTCCTGAGAGTTATTGGACGAGCTAGAGGAATTGATATTCAGATCGCAGGAGAGTCATGGCCAGCGGATTTGCTTATCAGTCCCGTGGAGCTGTATGATGTTATTCTCGGGATGGATTGGATGCATCGGCATATGGTGCATTTAGATTGCTATCGGGGTAGAGTGGAGTTTGAGCGACCAGGAGGGAAGTTGGTTTTTCAGGGTATTAGACCGACTTCAGGGAGTCTCGTGATCTCAGCCATTCAGGCTGGGAAGATGATCGAGAAGGGCCGTGAGGCTTATTTGGTCACTATATCTATGCCAGATTCAGTGGGGAAGTCTACGGTTAGCGGTATTCCAGTAGTGGAGGAGTTTGAGGATGTGTTTCAGTCTCTGCAAGGATTACCACCATCTCGGTCGGATCCTTTTACCATTGAACTGGAACCGGGGACGACACCGTTATCCAAGGCTCCTTACAGAATGACTCCAGCAGAGATGGCAGAGCTGAAGAAGCAGCTAGAGGATTTGCTGAGTAAGGGATTCATCCGTCCTAGTGTGTCACCGTGGGGAGCGCCGGTGTTGTTTGTCAAGAAAAAGGATGGGAGTTTCCGGTTGTGTATTGATTACAGGGGTTTGAACCGGGTCACTGTGAAGAACAAGTACCCTCTCCTGAGGATTGACGAGTTGTTGGATCAGTTGAGGGGTGCTACTTGGTTCTCCAAGGTGGATCTGGCATCGGGTTATCATCAGATACCGATAGATGAGGCAGATGTGAGGAAGACTGCTTTCAGGACGAGGTATGGGCATTATGAGTTTGTGGTGATGCCTTTCGGGTTGACTAACGCACCAGCAGCGTTTATGAGATTGATGAACAGTGTATTTCAGGAGTTTCTGGATGTATCTGTCATCATTTTCATCGACGATATCCTGGTTTACTCTAAGAGTCCTGAGGAGCATGCAGTGCATTTGAGGGCGGTTATGGAGAAGCTGCGGGAGCAGAAGCTGTTTGCCAAGTTGAGCAAGTGTAGTTTCTGGCAGCGTGAGATGGGCTTTCTGGGTCACATTGTTTCTGTTGAGGGGGTTTCAGTAGATCCAGAGAAGATTCAGGCTATCAGAGATTGGCCTAGACCGCAGAATGCCACAGAGATCAGGAGTTTCCTTGGATTGGCAGGTTACTACAAGAGATTTGTGCAGGGGTTTGCAAGCAGAGCACGTCCTATGACTAAGTTGACAGGGAAGGATGTTCCTTTTGTCTGGTCAGAAGAGTGTGAGGAAGGCTTTGCAAGCCTGAAGGAGATGTTGACTACTGCGCCAGTGTTGGCTTTGCCTGAGCAGGGAGAACCCTATGTGGTTTATACAGATGCATCTAGAGTTGGGTTGGGTTGTGTTCTGATGCAGCATGGGAAGGTGATTGCTTATGCTTCGCGGCAGTTGCGGGTGCATGAAGGCAACTATCCTACTCATGATTTGGAGATGGGTGCTGTAGTTTTTGCCCTGAAGATTTGGAGATCTTATCTTTATGGTGCAAAGGTACAGGTGTTCACAGATCATAAGAGCCTGAAGTATATATTCACTCAGCCTGAGTTGAATTTGAGACAGAGGCGGTGGATGGAGCTTGTGGCAGATTATGATTTGGAGATAGCCTATCATCCTGGTAAGGCTAACACGGTTGCAGATGCTCTGAGTCGGAAGAGGGTAGCTTCGGCTCAGGAGCAGGAGATGGAGTCTCTGGTAGGGGAGATCAGTGCTTTGAGCTTATGTGCTGTTTCACAGGAACCGTTGGGTTTGGAAGCAGTAGATAGAGCAGATCTTCTGAGTAGAGTGCGGTTGGCTCAGGAGAAGGATTTGGGGCTAGTGAATGCCTCTAGGGATGTGGATTCAGAGTATCAGGTCTCAGATAATGGTACTATCTTGGTGCACGGTCGTGTGTGTGTGCCCAAGGATGAGGAGTTGAGACAGGAGATTCTGAGAGAGGCTCATGCGAGCAAGTTATCCATTCATCCAGGAGCGACCAAGATGTACCGTGACCTCAAGAGGTACTATCATTGGGTCGGGATGAAGAGGGATGTGGCTAGTTGGGTTTCTAGGTGCGATGTATGTCAGCTAGTGAAGGCTGAGCATCAGGTTCCTGGCGGGTTACTGAAGAGTTTACCCATTCCTGAGTGGAAGTGGGATATGATCACTATGGATTTCGTGGTAGGATTGCCAGTGTCACGGACCTTTGATGCTATTTGGGTCATTGTGGACCGGTTGACTAAGTCAGCACATTTTCTGGCCATTAAGAAGACTGATGGAGCAGCGGTCTTGGCTAAGAAGTATGTGAGGGAGATAGTCAGGTTGCATGGGGTGCCAGCAAGCATTGTGTCTGATAGGGATTCTAAGTTCACTTCGGTGTTCTGGAAGGCATTTCAGGCAGAGATGGGCACTAAGGTGCATATGAGTACAGCTTATCATCCCCAGACTGATGGACAGTCAGAGAGGACGATCCAGACGCTGGAGGATTTGCTGAGGATGTGTGTGCTGGATTGGGGTGGTCATTGGGCCGATCATCTGAACCTGGTAGAGTTTGCTTACAACAACAGCTATCAGGCAAGTATTAAGATGGCTCCTTATGAGGCTTTGTATGGGAGACCATGTCGTACACCATTATGCTGGACTCAGGTGGGGGAGAGGAGCATGTTTGGTGCTAGTTTTGTTCAGGAGACCTCAGAGAAGATTCGGGTTCTCAAGCTGAACATGAAGGAGGCTCAGGATAGGCAGAGGAGTTATGCAGATAGGAGGAGGAGAGATCTTGAGTTTCAGGTAGGAGACAGAGTGTACCTCAAGATGGCCATGTTGCGGGGTCCGAACAGGTCATTGTCAGAGACTAAGTTGAGTCCGAGGTATATGGGTCCATTCAGAGTGATTGAGCGGGTTGGACCAGTGGCATATAGATTGGAGTTACCTGAGGTGATGCGTGCATTCCATAAGGTTTTCCATGTGTCTATGTTGCGGAAGTGTCTCCGTGAGGGAGAGGAGGTGTTGGCTAAGATTCCTGAGGATCTTCAGCCTAACATGACTTTGGAGGCGAGACCAGTGAGGGTTCTCGAGAGGAGGATCAAGGAACTTCGGAAGAAGAAGATTCCTTTGATGAGAGTCCTTTGGGACTGTGATGGTGTTGAGGAGCAGACTTGGGAGCCTGAGGCAAAGATGAAGGCAAGGTTCAAGAAGTGGTATGAGAAGCAAGCCGCGACTTGAGCTTGTTTAGCCGGGTCCCATCTGTATCCGTGGCTGGAGCGGGAATGGAGTATTCCAGCCCATCTCTCTTGTTACTCGGTCGCTTGGGGTGGTTGGTTGTGCGACTCAGTAACAAGATGAGGTGGTGTTTGGGGTACAAAGTTTCCGTGAGGCGGGGTTGTGAAGAGAAGTTTCCAAAAGTGGAAAGTTTCCAAAAATGGAAGGTGCTAAATATGGAAAGTTTTATGGGAGTTAGAATTTGTCCATTTTAGCGGTGGAGAGCCTTAAAGGGGGCTTGAGTGTGGCCTTAGTGGCGGACTTTTGAGTCAGTGTGCCCGTGTGTGGCGGTCTTTTTAGACATTGTGGGGTCTTTGTGACGGGCTTTTAGCCAGAGGGTCTTTGTGACGGTCCTCGTTAGGACTTTTGTGTGGCTTGGTGGCGGTCCTTTTAGGACGTTTGTTTGGCCTTTGTGGCGGGCTGTTTAGCCAGAGTGTCTTTGTGACGGTCCTCTTTAGGACATTTGTGTGGCCTTGGTGGCGGTCCTTTTAGGACGTTTGTTTGGCCTTTGTGGCGGGCTGTTTAGCCAGAGTGTCTTTGTGACGGTCCTTCGGGACAGATGGTCTTTGTGACGGTCCTTCGGGACAGATGGCCTTCGTGGCGGGCTGTTTAGCCAGAGTGCCTTGGTGGCGGTCCTTTTTAGGACATTTGTTTGGCCTTGGTGGCGGTCCTCTTTAGGACATTTGTTTGGCCTTGGTGGCGGTCCTCTTTAGGACATTTTGTTTGGCCTTGGTGGCGGTCCTCTTTAGGACATTTTGTTTGGCCTTTGTGGCGGCCCTTGTGGCGTATATGATCCTTGTGTGGTCATGAGGTATTCCAGTGAGGGTATATGTGGTTGGTAGGACATTGAGATGTTTTACGCGAGCCACGGGAAGGAAACCTGGATAGGGATAGGACTCGGACGTGTTCAGAATCGTTTGCTCGCGACTCTTGGGGGACTTAGGTTCTCCTAGTACTGCCATTTTCAGAGACTTTGTGGCTTGAAAGAATGGTTGGTATATCGACTTCGGATGACGATCCGGGGGCGCGCTGTAGGGTGGCAACCCGAGAGACGAGTTTGGACTTTTCCTTATATATTATGGCATGCGGGCTTCGGCCTGATGAGGAGCCAACATTTGGCATGCAGACTTAGGTCTGATGAGGAGCCAATAAAAACTCAAGGTTTAGGCCTATGAGTAAAGGAAAGTCCAAAAAGTCAAGAGCAAATGACGCCTGGAGCGTGAGTCTATCGCCTAGAGGAGACCTTCTGTAGATCGGTCGGAGGAGTGCGGGCCGTGGAGACGGTTGCACGGGAGTCCTTGACTGATGGTTGTTCGAGATTCGAGGACGAATCTAGATTGGTGGGGAGAATTGTAACACCCGCGAACCATTTTTTTGGTATTTTGGTGAGGGTGTCGATCGACACCACAGGAGGTGTCGATCGACACTAATTGTTTCTGGTTCGACCGGTTCGATTTAATTATCGATTTGGACCGGTTTGATGTAGGGAAAACTACTAAACCGAGATATTTAAGTGTTTTGTCGACCAGAAGGGTTTTGGGAAGTTCTTTTGTCGCCGCTTTGTTGTTTTTGAGAGAAAAAGAGGAAAAGTGTGTTCTTGAGCTTTTTGGTGACTTTTGGTGAGATTCTTGGCTGTCCTTGAGAGTTTGGAAGCTAGGAAGGATCTAGAAGCTTGCTAGGAAGGTTGGATTCGTTGCTTTTGGTCTGAATCTTCCTGCAAAGAGGTGAGTGCATGACCATGGCTTATCTAAGCTAAGATTTCTAGTTTCTATGTGATTTGGTGCTTATGTGGTTGTTTCCTTGAGTTCTCTATGTTATTTCGTTGCTATCTGGGCTGGGTTTGGCTTTTGGGAGTGCAAGGAGCGGATTGGAGAAGATTGGAGGCGAGATTCGGAGTTTCCGATCGAGGGAAATCGCTGCTCGGTATCGGTGTCGGTCGACACCAGTTGGGGTGTCGGTCGACACCAACGCGAGGACGGCTCGGGACTTTGGCGAGTGTCGTTCGATGCCATGTGGAGGCGTCGGTCGACACAAACTAGGGTTTTCGGGAGTGTCGGGCAGGGTGTCGGTCGACACCAGTTTGGCGTCGGTCGACACCAGATAGTCAGTGACGATCGACACCATCTGGTGTCGGTCGACACCCCTTGTTCAGTTGCATGCGTTGTATATTGCCTGGTTTGTTTTATTGATTGTTGTTTGTGGCTTGTAGAGATCTTATTGCTTGTGTGTATAGCCCAGTAGATGGGAGGATTGCCTCACTGAGTGTTTATCAAATACTCATGCATCTCAATTTGTGTTTGTGGTGCAGGTAAAGGCAAAGTGTGATCGTGGAATCAAAGGCAATGAAGAGGAGGATGTTCTAGGGACTCGATTGAATGTTGTCTGGCATTTGCTAGGGTGCTAGAGTTGAGTCATTAGAAACATTGCTAGGTTGCTGGTTCCATGTTTCTTGTTGTTTGGTATTGATTATTGCTTTGCTATAGTATTGGTTTATTATTGGAATATTATTGGATATTGATTATGTTTTCCGCTGTTGAATATGTTGTGGTTAGGTGGCTAGTGGGTATGGGACCACTAGCTGTAGTTGTTTTAATATATTATATTTATTATTTATTTATCTAAAAAAAAAAAGGTTGGTCGTTTCAGCTCTTCCTTCGCTGGAAAATACTCACCATTCTTCTGATCATTGGCCATTTGGTTAAAAGTTCCTTCAACCCTTCATTATATTACGCAAAATGTTAATTAGTAGCTCATAGATCAAAGTGACAACGTTGAAAAGACATATATATCGTTACTATTTACGGGGAAAAAGGCTATATATAACCACATGAAAAGATAGCGAAAGCTTAGCGAGCTTGTAAACTTTAAGTAAGAAGCCATGTTGTGATCCAATTGTTGACAAAAAAATTAAATTAAAAAACGGAAATTACGTATAGTATAGTAAGAGTTAAGAAAAAGAATAAACTATTATGTTGAATGATAACTATTAAAAAATTATTTATGAAAAGAAATTAAATGAATTTTTGATACAATATAGATACTAATCGTACATTTGATTTTCAAGATTAAATTTATGAAGTTCATGGTAGATAATTTTATTTACATGTAAATTATAGTAGCAATTTGAATATTTTAAGGTAAATATAATTTTCTCTTTGAAAACATCTCACATATTTAAGTTCTTTAATTTTATCTTGCAAGTAGAACTGTCTACGGTGAGTCTTTCGCTAACAGAGATAAAGCTTCGTGAGCGGATTGATCTCGTTACTATGAAATTACATGTGAACTCATCCATTTTGACGTTGAAACATTAATACTGATCACTATTTCCATGAAATGGGTTCTCATCTTCCTTGCTAATATATTAATAAAAAAATACTGGTGGAGCCACTCATTACAATTCCATTTCAGGACAAATTAAATACTGATACAGTAGTTAGTAGTTACATTCAATACAATTTCCATTTCAGGACAAACACTGATGATAATCACAACTTTCAATGTTTTTGGCTTTTAAACTTCTTGGTTCACAGCTAATATTGAAGTTTTTTTATATTGTTAATGGTTAATTTAAGTTCTTAAAATGATAAACACTACCGAAAAATACCTAGCTAGGTAGAATTATTAGAGAAAGAACATATAAAAATAGGAGAAAAATAGATCTGGAAGACTTGATTGGTCCATGAGACTTGATATGTTTTGTGCCAACGGAAATAAAACTTCGTGAGAAGATTGATCTCTTTGCTCTGAAATTACATGCGAACTTATCCATTTTGGTGTTGAGACATAAATTGGTACAACGGACTGTTCCTATATAACCCCATAATCATAAATTGTGGTGGAGCCATAGATAATTACAGTGATTTTATATTGAAAATTAATTCTTGCTAGTATCAACGTTCACACTCAATATACAGATTGTCACTGTTTTAAATTATATATACAAAAAATCGTCTTAGTTTTATTCTTTCTCCACATATCTTTTTACTACAAAATGTGCAATACATCGATTTTTTCTAGCTCACTTCTAGAGTTTAAAAACCGGAAGCCGACTATATATGTACAACAAATGTATTAGGCTTTCGATTTTCAAGGTTAGAGAGTTATATGGTGAACCTAAGACGGTTATAAACAATAATCAGTATATGGTATATGTTCATAAACATAACATAACATGTATATCAGTATATGGTATATGTTCGTATGCCACCACATGTATAAGGCTGGTTTGGTGTTAATTTCTTACAATAATCTAGACGTAAACATAAATAGTGTATTTTGCTAAAGGTATTGTAATGATTTTTTCACTCACTTTGCCAAATGAGGGAAGACACTTTTGTGAAAGGTGAAGCAAAAAAAAATTAACCCTTTATATTAAAGGACACGTTATAAGATATAAAATTATCTTAGGTATGCATATAAGAGGGATTCAAGGTTGCCCATTATTAAAAAAAAAAGCAAAAGGTTGCCCATTAAAAATAAACTTACCATGAAAACAATTTTACAATTTACAATCGAACCATGCATTACATAAAACTTTCCATAATCTCATAAATATTCATCAAATATAATGGCTAATACAAGATTGTATATAATTTGTCTTTTGTATCGGATACTTCTACTCGGGATATCATCATAGGCGCATATCATTTGCCATTTGGCTGCATGCTATGTGTATACGTTCTTACACATTTCTTTTTGGTTGAATCATGACTCATCAGAGTTTATAGTAACACACACATATATATATTAGAAGTCGTCCCGTGCTATGCACGGGTTTATCTTACATTGTTTTTAAATTTTAGTAATTTGGATATTATTAGTTTTTTTATTTATTTACTCAGCAATTGTTATTTTAATGATTTTTAAAATATACTGATCATTTCAATTCTTTTTGGGTTCTTTTGTTTGGTGTTACTTGAATTTTCATTTTATATTTAGTATTAGAGTATTTTAACATGTGGATAAATTTTTGATTACATAGTAGTGTGTTTATGGTTTTTTCTCCCTTTATAGACTTTCAAGACATATTAAGCATTCTCCATCTTTTTATTTTCTCTCGTGCGTTTGCACAAATTATATTACCACTGACTTCTACAAAAACATGTAATTTTGGAATATAACTTACATGAATACAATCTAAATATGAAATTTAGGTAAACAACAATGAACTTAATAAGTACATATTACCAGCTATTTTTGGTGAGGTTAAAAATGCAATCACATCCCTCAATATAATTTATTCTTTATACATTCTTATACAAATTAAAATAGTTTTTACAAAATTTTAATAATGAAAATGAATCCAATTAAATAAAGTTATAAAAAATTACTCTAAGTTTTGGTTGAGTATAAAAATACAATAGTTTTGTTCCATCGCCGAAATGAATTTTTAGATCTGTCTATTTAGCTTTATCATAAATGAAATTGAAGAAAACAAATATTTATTTTGTCGTATCTACTTAGAAGACAAACCGCAGAATATTATAATATCAAATGTCATAATAATAAAGTTTCTTAGGAAGTAATCTATTATATGTGAAAGTGGAAAATGTTCTGAGAATTTTTTTGCTCTTTTATATTTAAGATGGTTAATTCTAAATCTATTTGATACTATGATTCCTAAAAATATATGATGCAAATCTACAATTAGCATATACTACTCAAAACTATAGAAGTCAAATTAATTAGTATAGAAAAATGCAACTCATATCATACTATGATATAAAAGACATCACAATCTTAACAACATGATTTTTGAAACCCATAAATAAATTTTATACATAATTGAAAATCTGTTCTTGCTGCCTGTGAACATACATAAGACTGAAACATATTTTTATAATTTCAAAATAAACTATAATCAGATTGTTCCTAGGATGAAACCACAAACTGATAAATGGTGGGTTTAGATCGGAAGGGGCCTAATTGAAGAAGGGAAGAAGGAAATGTTAAGAGTTTTTTTTTTTTTTTTTTCTTATGGGCTTTTAGTAAGTTAGGTCCAAAGTACAAACAAATTTAGTTATTTAGATTCAAAAAACAAAAATGTACATGTGTCAGATAAATAACAGACCAAGTGTCATCTTATTAGCAAAAGTTAAGAAAAACATTCTCATAATATATAAGATATATATTGCCATATTGGCGTCAATTTATAGTTATACAATGGCCCTCGTCTTTGGCTAAACTCTGCGACAGCGATAACTAAAGAAGAAAAACAGTGTCGTCAGAGAGAAGAATACACAGAGATGAGAGGAGAAGTGTCGCGTATGATGAACACTGATAAAGATTACATGTCGCTGTTATTTTCAGCGATCTATGTGATGCCGTCGCGACTCAACGAATGCCATCCGCGACTCATATAGATCTATAGTTTTCAAGCTAACGGTGTCGTTTAACAGTGCTGCTACTTCGTTTGACACGTCGTTTCAATCTATATCTATCGCTGCCGCTATCACAGCGTTTAGTAAACGAACAGGTCCAATATATCATCTAACAGTTTTTCAGATTTTATAATAAACCTATTTATAACCATTTGAAAATTATGATATATAACTATAAGATGCTATTCTATTCGTATGCTAGAGGGAAAAATAGAACAAGTTGGTGAATCAGATTGAATAAAGTGCGCAACATCTGCCAACTTAATTGTTTCAAATGTTCAGACGGATTGCACCAAATTGAGTAAAGGAAACTGCCAAGGGGTGAATACAAGTGATGGATTTATTCAGTCAAATTCCAAAACATTTTTTTTTTTCGTTCCATTTAATAATATGGTTCCACCCACTTACGTATATATATTTTTTTCATCAAGCACATGCATATTATGACGAATTAATTTATTTAATACAATTCAACAAATGATCGGGCGAAACGTCATGATTTTAAAAATTACATGAGAACTTTATTCTAATACAATATGTTTTTATCAATTTCTTCATATTTTTTTTAATAACTAAAACTTTTAGGCATATGTCCTTACATTATCTAAGGTGAGGGATCAGAAGATTTTATATAAACTTCTCCTAAGTATTACTCGATGATTTCTAGGATTTGTCTGAGAATTTTTACCAATTGGGATATTGCAATTAATTTTTATTTTTTAACTCCTAAAATTCTTGGTTCACGGCTCCGTTTTATACGTTTTTCCTTTGTTGTTGTTTAGTTTTAGTTTTTAAAAGAACGACACTAGACAGAAATCTCTAGATAGAATGATTAGAGAAGGAACTTAAGAAAATTAAATCTCGAAGACTTGACCCATGGCAGTTTGATATTTATTTTTACAAAAAAAAAAAAAACGTGTGAAATTGATCACTTAGGTAGTTAGGTGTGAAACTAAATGTATGAAACCATTAACTCTTAGACATTAATTTTGATCACAACTGCCATAAAATTGCTACTCTTCTTCCTTTTCGTCTATTTTTTTTCTTACAAAAAAATTGGCTCAAAAGTAGTGGTGGAGCCATAGATTTAAATTTCACTTCAGGACAAACACTAATAATAGGTGTTTTGGTAACAAAATTTCCATGCAAATCTTTTTTTTTTTTTTGTTGTTGTTGTTAAGGACCATGAAACGCTCTTGCTAGGATCAACGTTCACGTCCAAGCTTCTTCGTGTATTCTTTCGTCAAAACGTACTCTTTTTGTTGATTTGATTTCTATTTCTAGCCTTCTTTCGTATCACTATTTATGGCATTGATGCGGTTTTCTGTATTTTTCATTACATCTCCATGTAATTTATTTTTCAAAAATTGTATAAAATTTAAAGTTTTACCAAAAAAAAATAATTGAAAACAACGTTTTATATTCTATTCTTAAGATTTCAGGTGAGTTGATGTTAATGGCTGGTTTTTTTTTTTTTTTTTTTTTTTTTTTTTTTTTCATTTAATATATTCACGTGTTTATTTTAATAAATTGTTGGTAGTAGACCTAAATATGAAATCCGAAGACAACATAGTTATGAAATCTTGTGGATAGGAATACGATTAATAGTTTTGATTTATATATATTTATAAAAACACTAGAGTTATTATTGTTTGCGAAAATTTCTTGACTCGATCGCTGCCATCGTACGTAGTAATGGACGGATGGTGTTGGCTTCGTTAAGTACATACAATCATACATGACACAAAAATCGTAGGTAAACTAAGGGTGTTACGTGTGGTGTAATTATTTAAATGCATTATTGTGTACGTGTCATAATATTAAACTCAAAAACTTAAGTCATGGATGCTCAAACGATTGACTTTTCTCTCCACGGTTGACTTTTCTCTCCAAAAAGCAATTTCTTTGTTTCTCAAACCATTTTCGCCGATCTCGGCGTCGGTTTCCACCGCTCCTCATGGACAAACACAAATCGAAAAAAGGCTCCCCAGCAATATCCCCACTAGATCTGCTCCCTCTTTCTCCCCTGCCTCGTCTTTCTCAAAGGATGCTCCGCTTGCTTCCCCACCGTCAGTCGGGATAACTTTGTCTTGTCCAGCTCAAATATTGTTGCCTGAATCCCCCAAGTCTTCAGCCAACAAGTCCGACACTGATTCCTGCCACGCAGCTTCCTTAATGACTGTTCAAGCGGCAATCGAAATTCCCAGATCTGAAAGTACATCTGAAGCAGCTACAGTTGTCATCGGTGCGACAAACTCTGTACCTGCAAATGATAGTCCTGTTGAGAGCCCTCTGCTCAACCCGACAGTACAAGATCCAAAGGTGGCTCCTACCCCATCCCCACAGGACCAGCAACGAATGGAGTCTCCGTGGAAGGACCTCTCAAAGGTAACTCAGTCCAGCTCGAGAAAAAAGGCACTCCCTTCACTCTTGATACAGGAGAAGTTTGTGTAACTATCCCTAATACTGTTATTGAAAAGAACAAGAAAGCGTGGACAGTTTCACACTCGGCCAATTTTACGAGGAGCCGCCACATCGTGGAGCAGTCCATGCTATCGTGAATGGCATATGGAGCAGGCAGCGCCGTGATATCACAGTTTCTAAGATGGAGGGACATTCCTTTTAATTCAAAGTGCCCTGTCCGAATACAAGAAGAAGAATTCTTAGTCAAAGCCTGAGCTTTCCACAGTGCCTGTGTGGTTGGATTTTCACGGTGTCCCACTCGAGTTCTTTAACAGAGAAGGACTCGAGTATATTGCAGGTTTTGTTGGGCATCCGGTCTGTTTACATCCTCAAACAGAAAAGCTCACGAACATTGAAGTGGCAAGGGTATATACTGTTATAGATCCAAGAAAGCCACTTCCTGAAGCTGTAAACGCAAGGTTTGAGTCTGGAAAAATTAAGAGAATCCGTGTATCTAGTCCTTGGCTCCCCTCTCTGTGCAGCCCCTGCAAAAAAATTGGACATACTGTGGATCGATGCACTAGGGACCCTCCAAAATGTAAGGGGTGCGGATCGGTGAAGCACAACTTAGACACCTGCCCGAGAACAGGAACAAAAAAGCAGAATGGCAAAGATCCCATTAAAAGCCAGCTACCCATAGTTGATATTAAGCCCCATAATATTAGTTTGCCTGCTAAACAAAAGGAAATGGTATGGCAACCAGTTCGACCAGGAAACAAGCAAAAGCAGAGTACACAGGCTGTCGGGACCTCTGGTACAGTTGCAGTTCATCCTACCTCTCCTCCAGTAACGAAGAACCCAGAATCCAAGTTAGATCACACATTACCACTAGATGCAGGGAAGCTGTGTGTTGATCTAACACAAAATCTCTTTTCTCCCTTAACTCATGTGGGGGATCGGGATGCAACTCATAATCATGAACTCGATTCAGATCCGGATAGCTTGTCTGGTGAAGATGATAATGCTGAAGCGGAGTCTGATCGTTTTCTGCAGGCAGTCTCTAAAAGACTACTAAAGAAGAAGGGTGGAAGAGCAAGGGCTGGAGGCCCTCAAAACCTCTAATCTCATATCCTTTAGATGGATATTTTTTGTCGTAATGTTAGAGGATTGAACGATCCAGTAAAGCGGAGAAGTTTTAAAAAATGGATAAAGGCTCATAAGCCTCTTTTTGGTGGGATCTTAGAGACTCACGTCATTCCAGACAAGGCACAACATATAATCTCTCGTGCTCTTCCTGGATGGTCTTTTGCGGATAATTGCGAGTACTCGGCGTTAGGTAAGATATGGGTCGTGTGGCACCCATCTGTAAAGGTTACAATCCTGTTTAAATCCTTACAGATGATCTCGTGTATGGTGAAGTTGCCTTTTGTTACTTCAGAGTTTGTTGTTTCAATAATCTATGCTTCCTCAACGGGCAGTGAGGAGAGGAAAGATTTATGGTCGGACATTGAGTCCCACTCAGTGTCATCTTTCTTAGGAGGTAAGCCTTGGCTATTAGCGGGCGATTTTAATCAGATCCTTTCACCACAAGAGCACTCTATACCAGCCTCAGTTACTCTCACAAGGGAAATGCGAGAATTTCAGCAATGCCTTATCAACTCTCACCTCCTTGATCTTCCTTTTTGCGGTAGCACGTTTACCTGGTCTAAGAATCATGTCAGTGATCCAACCGCAAAGAAGCTAGATAGAATCCTTGTAATTGATGAATGGATGACAACATTCAACACTTCTTTAGCAGTCTTCGGTGAACCGGGTTTCTCTGACCAGAGTCCTTGCTGCATTTTTCTTGAGACCCTCAAACCCAAGATTCACAAGCCATTCAAGTTTTTATCCCTGCTAAACAGAAATAAGGATTTCGCTCCTTTGGTAAACTTATGGTGGTCTGCACTCAACTTTGATGGCTCCAAGATGCTCAAACTGTCAAAAAAGCTCAAAACTCTTAAAAGGGTAATCAAAGATTTCAGTAAAGAAAACTACTCTTGTCTGGAGAGAAGAGTCAGTGAAGCCTATGAGGACCTGCAAAGATGTCAACAATCCTTGTTAGCCTCTCCATCACCTCACAATTCGCGAATGGAGAGAGAAGCTCATATGAAGTGGTGCACCCTAGCAAATGCAGAGGAATCTTATCTCAAGCAAAAATCTCGAATATGCTGGCTTGAAGAGGGTGACCAATGCTCCAAATTTTGTCACAGGGTGATATTGTCTCGTCAAAGTCTAAATCAAAGCTTATTTCTAACTGACGACAATAATCAGATTGTTGATACAGAGTTGGGAATTCAGCAGACTGCTGTTGTGTTTTTCCAGAGACTATTTGGTACCCTTGGTCAGACTCAGGTCCCCTCGGCCGAAGCTCTAGCTGCTATTGTTCCCCAAAGATGCTCAGAATCAGCTATCCAAGAGTTATCCCGACCCTTCACACCGGTGGAAATAAAAGATGCATTATTCTCTTTACCAAAAAACAAAGCCCTAGGGCCTGATAGGTATTGCGCAGAATTCTTTACTGCTTAATAGAACTCGGTAGGATCAGACCTCATTGTTGCGGTTATGGAGTTCTATCATTCTGGAAAGCTTTTGAAGCAACGGAATGCAACAATTTTTACTCTTATCCCGAAAACTCCAAATGCGTCAAGGATGTCCGACTTTAGACCCATCGCATGTTGCAACACTATATATAAAGTCATGTCCAAGCTCTTAGCCAATTGACTCAAGAATGTCTTACCTGAACTCATTGCAAACTCGCAATTTGCATTCATTCCAGGTAGACTCCTTGTTGAAAACGTCCTTCTTGCAACATAATTAGTTCAAGGATATAACCGTAAGGGAATCAATGCAAGGGGCATGTTAAAGGTCGATCTCAAAAAGGCATTTGACTCGGTTCATTGGGGTTTCATTCTCAACACATTAAAGGCTCTCTGCTTCCCAGCTCACTTCATTAATCTTATCAAAGAGTGCATCACTACCCCGAGTTTTTCTATTTCGATCAACGGTGAATCTTTTGGATACTTTAGGAGAGCAAAGGGTCTACGGCAAGGGGATGCTATATCCCCATATCTGTTCACTCTAGCGATGGAGGTGTTTACTCAACTGCTCAACAACGCATATACTACCAATCTCATTGGACACCACCCCACAACATTGTCTCCTCAAGTCACCCATCTTGCTTTTGCAGATGATATTATGATCTTCTTTGATGGTAGCAAGGAGTCTCTGCAAAACATCACTACTGTCTTACACGACTTTGCTTCGATATCGGGTCTACAAATGAACAACGACAAAACCGACCTGTTTGTGGCAGGAGTAACCCATGATGAAGCCTCGGACATTAACAACCTTGGCTTCAGACTAGGTTCACCTCCCATACGTTATCTTGGTCTGCCTCTGATGCACAAGAAATTAAGGTTGTGTGATTATCGGCCTCTTATAGACAACCTTTCCTCCAAATTTGCTTCTTGGTCTGCTCGAGCTCTCTCATATGCAGGTCGAAGGGAATTGATTGCCTCTGTTATCTATGGCACTTTCAATTTCTGGGCTTCTGCTATCATATTGCCAAAAGGATGTGTGAAAACCATTGAGAGTATGTGCTCTTGCTTTCTTTGGAGTGATGACATCAATAAGAAGCCAAACGCAAAAGTGGCATGGCAAACATTGTGTCTGCCTAAGAACGAGGGAGGGTTGGGATTCAGATGTTTCACGCAATGGAATAGAACTCTCTGTCTAAAACTCATATGGAGATTTCTTACGGTCACCGACTCTCTCTGGGCTTATTGGATCCGCAATAACAAGATAAAAGATGAGGTATTCTGGCAGATTGATGAGAAAAAGCAAAGCTCATGTACATGGAAAGTCATTCTACACTTACGTCCTCTTGCTAGTCTCTTTCTGAGATGCGAGGTGGGCAATGGTCAGAGGATGAGCTTCTGGTATGACTGTTGGTTCCCATTTGGTCCTCTAATCAAGTTCTTTAGTTCATCGGGTCCTAGTCAAACGGGAGGGTTGGGATTCAGATGTTTCACGCAATGGAACAGAACTCTCTGTCTAAAACTCATATGGAGATTTCTTACGGTCACCGACTCTCTCTGGGCTGATTGGATCCGCAATAACAAGATAAAAGATGAGGTATTCTGGCAGATTGATGAGAAAAAGCAAAGTTCCTGGATGTGGAAAGCCATTCTACACTTACGTCCTCTTGCTAGTCTCTTTCTGAGATGCGAGGTGGGCAATGGTCAGAGGACGAGCTTCTGGTATGACTGTTGGTCCCCTGTTTGGTCCTCTAATCAAGTTCTTTGGTTCATCGGGTCCTAGTCAAACGGGTATTCCTTTAGCAGCAACGGTTTCTCAAGTGTGTTCAGATACAGGGTGGTCTCTCAGGCCTGCTAGATCTTCACAAGCATAACTCCTGCAGACCTACCTCACGACACAAAGGATACCAGTTCTTTGTCCGGATCCTGATGTGATCTTGTGGAAAACCGAGGATGAGACACTAGATCACTTCAGTGCTAAAAAAACCTGGGAAGTTATCAGACAACGACAAACTCCACCCGTTTGGACAAAGCAAGTGTGGTTCAAAGGCGTGATCCCAAGACACGCCTTCTTGATGTGGATAACGCATTTAAATCGCCTCCCGACAAGATCTAGATTGATAAGTTGGGGAATGCATGTTGAGGAGAACTGTTGCATCTGCGGTTCTCAATCTGAAACAAGAGACCATTTGTTCTTGTCCTGTGAGTTGAGTGAAGATCTATGGCAGGAAGTAACCAGAAGACTAGGCTACAATCCGTTTGTATTTCACACTTGGGATGCCTTTACAAGCTGGCTGGACATATCAGATTCGACGTCTACCCAGACACTCAGACGACTGGTGGCACAGGCTACCATTTACGCCATCTGGACCGAACGAAATGCTCGCCTTCACAACAACATAGCCACGCCGTCGCACATCTTGATGAAGCTGTTAGACAGACTGATTCGTGATGCTATCCTTGCAAAGAGACACAGGAAAAACTTCAAGCGTCTAATGCAAGACTGGTTAAAAACTCTGCTTTTCGCTCCCACTCAAGATATCCTCTGTTTTTTTTTTTTGTGGCACAGGGTATCTCTCGTTTTCCCAAGCTATTGTAAACAATGCAATTGATTTTCAGTAATGAAAATTCACAATTTTACAACAAAAAAAAAAAAATTAAATTCAAAAATTGCAGTCTTTTAACCTTAGCAAACATTTATTGTTGTCCATCCATATATGAGCATAATGTGTAGGTAGCAAACGCGCTAGTCACAAATTTTGGAAAGTGTTGGATACCACAGGCTACATTAGAACTTAGGATGGGTTGGTGTATAGAATGATTTGTTTGTAAAAGGCTACAACTAGACTATTTATTGTTGCTAGCTATAAACGTTCATAACCGGAACTGATATGCTGGAAAGGATGCTGCTTGAAATGGCACTGATCAAATCGATTTAGGCAGGCAAGTACAAGTAGGCAACATCTGTGTGTAAATGGTTTTAGTCAAGTTCTTTATTTTAGGCATATTGGAAGATAATTGTTTGAAATAAAACAAAAATTATTGTCAGGAAAATGGTTATGTTATTTAGCTATCAGACCCTATCATGTGTATTAACCACAAACCTTGTTTTGTATAGACGTGCATCTGGATTACATACACTCCATCTACTCTGTAAAAATGAAAAAAAAAATAGTTTTGTATTTAATAAGAATATATATATATATTTTTACTTAACTATATAAAAGTGAATACTTTTGGGGTCGTTCAATATAAATTATAATCATCGACAGGAAAAAAAATAATAGTAATAATTTCCTATATATAAAGCACACTTGCTACATTGATATACTTGTCTAAAATTAATATCTTTTGGTTGGTTGTTCATCTTAAAGTAAACAAGAAAATCTTACTACATGTGAATATATACGTTCATAAACATAGTTTGTTATTATTTTTAGTTCTGTTCAAATATAACATCTGTTTGTTTATTTTTATTGATTTCTTTCTTATTGTTAATAGACCTCGTAAATTATGTATTTGATATATATAAATCATATATGTATACACGATATATAAATGATGGAATGAACATTGTTACATTAATCATACGTGAACACGGTCTGGTGACGGCACCAAATAAAAGTACGTACCCGTGCTTCACAGGAGTGCAACGAGACACTCGAAGATTATTTGGGTAGAGGTCGGTACTTTGGAAACTTACCCATTATTAAAAGGCAACTTTTGTAAATAACACAAAAAATAAGTTTTCATTTTCTAAAAATACTATTATTAATTTTAGTTTTTAAAATACCACTAAAACAATGTTTTTTATTTTTTCAAATAACCACAAAAAACTAAAAACTATACTTTTAACATTCACCTTTTTGTAGTATTTTGATAAATTTGTCTTCTTTAAGTACCAAATTATAGTACTTTAAGAATAGCAAATTTATCCCCTCCCCTTAACATCCCAAAAACCTTTAACAAACTTATCCTCATGTATGTCTTGGATAAGGCGATCAAGTGCTGGGTCGTCTTCTTGATCTGGCCACATATGAAATAGCTCGCTTACATCATCCTTTATAACCATTTTCATCACACGCAGCTGTGACATAAGAGATTATGAAACCCATCAATAAGTTTTAACTCAGTCATCACTAAATCATAACTCAGCCATCACCAAAATCATAACTCAGCCATTACTAAACAATCACTCAGCCATTACTAAACAATCACTCAACCACATATAAACCTTACCTCACCAGGCGTTCTGATATCTTCAGCAATTACGGATTCCAGAAGCAACGGTATGCCACCATTTTTTTTTTTTTTTTGCATTCCCAATCGTTCTCCAAAGCATTGAACTGACTCATACGCCCAAGCCTGTAACACGGTTGTAAAACCACTATGGATGTACGACTTTCCCGTAGGCTTCAACATCTTTATAGAATCAACAAGAGCTTCAAATGCTGACCGACCCCACGGATAAGTCTTAATGGCTTCATCATCAAAAACTCATTTTCGCACTTTCAAATGGTATTCTAGAGTTATGATGCATGGCATAAAGTCCAATGGCTTGAAAATACAACAGCCCCAACCATTGATGGGGCTTAGGGTCCCATCCCCGGCACACTTTTAATGTTGCCCTGAGTTCAACTAGCAATGGACCTTCCCCACCAGGCACTTTCAAAAGTCTGAAGAACTCTTTGTGTTCCTCGTTAAGTTCAAACTTTTCTGTAGGCATTAGGTCTATGTTTAACCCCGTGACATGAGAAAATTCATTCAGGCCAAACCTTACCAGACCACACGAATTCACAATCAACTAGCGTAGGAATTATTCCAATAGGTAATTTCTTCGTTTCATCCCACACATCTTGTCCTATTGATTCACTAATCTCAGGGAAATCTGCCATCTTGAAATTGATATTAATTTGTTTACCATCTAGAATAGACTTCTTTTCTGGGTAAAGTCTAGGGGGGGGGTAATCTCTTGCTTGTTCTTCAGAAATATCCTTAGCCATCTGATAAATATAATTCAGCAGTAAAACATAAAATAAATCAGCCATAACATATGACAAACTCAGCCGTAAAGAATAAGATAACTCAGTCCCAAATTCATTGTTAACCATAACTCAGCCACATCAACAAACAAACTCAGTAAATCAGTCGTAAAGCATACAGTAACTCAGCCATCGAATCGAATAGATCTAATAAATCAGTCGTCATATGTAAATGAAGACAATCAGCCGTAAACCATCGATAAAAACCCGCATTCAGCCGGAAAACTCGAAAATAAATGTTCAAACATACCGGAACTTGTAAACGACCACGACGAAGAGAGAGAGAGCGACGACGGAGAGAGAGAGAGCGACGATGAAAAAAGAAAGTGCGACGAGGAAGAGAGATAGAGCGAGCAAAGACGGCGAGAGAGTGGACAAAGACAGAGTATCGTCGGCGGAACTAGGGTTTCAGCGACGAAAGACGACGAGTGAGAGTTTTTTTTTTGTTTTTTTCTCGGGTTATGAACAGTGAAAAGTGAAAACTGTTTGTTTTCCACTCTTTGACATAAACAAAAAAACAACTGTCTATTTTGAAAAAAAATTGCTTAGGGGAAAAAACTGCTTAGTGACGTGGAAAATCGAAAATGATGTGTATTTTAATTTGCTAATGTGTATTTTTCTACTATTTTTTTAATGAAAAGTGAAAACTAAACCCAAGGGGTAAATTTGAGTAATTACCCCCAGGGCACTAAACATATGAGTAATATTTAGAAGATTTATAGATATGAGTAATAAACCAACTTTTAGATAACATTTGAGTATTTTTTTCAAAATACTCCACATACGTTAGAAACACAAAGTCTCGGGCAATAAAGCTCTTTATTTTTATTAAAAAGGGAAGACCGTCGGGAGACAGTGATTGATCAGAGAATGTTTCACACCATCGCAGCAGGAGGTGTTACAATCACTACTACCTTCTCCCTTTCAATTTGGCTATGCTTCTGGCTTTCCAACTCATTTTGCATTTCCTTCAAACGCCTCTCCTCCTCCACATGATGCCTTTCCTCCTTTTCTTTTTCTGCTTCCATTTCGTTACGCATAATGCTTTGCATCTGACTTAGGGCATTCTTTAATTCCTTCTCTTGCCTCTCCATATCCGCTTTTTCTCTTTACTCAAAAAGCTTCTCCTGAGCTTCCGTAGCCATTCTAATACTTTTCTCCATCTGCACAAACGAATCTGATCTTGTTAATGTCCATATATATCAACAACACATATATTAAGAGGAGGAGTTAATACCATTTCAGCCATGGTCTTGAGGTTTTGTTCATTCTTTAGCTCTAAAGCCTCTTCAGTTCTTCAAATTCTTCTTCTGTAACAACTTTTTCCTTAAGGTCCTCTTGTTCTTGCTTGTGTCTATCAGTCTCTTCCTGATGAGCGATAGCATTTGATTTTCGGAAATAAGAAACATACTAGAGACAAATTGTAGATGGAAAAAAATAGGAAACTATTTAAACCTTTATCTGGAGGTACATGTCTTCGGTATAGGGCTTATAATCGATATGTTTCCTGACCATCTCGATAGTGTTGAGAAGCTCTTGGACTTGCTTTGTTTTTTTCCCCTCATCTTTGGTTCGGTTATCGAACACAACCATTTGTTGCTCACAGGATTTCAAAAGTCTCTGAAACCACAAAAATATAATTCATCATAAGTTTCAAGGTGAAACCTCTAATTCATCAAATCTTGATTGAAGTACCAACCTTTAGGAAATCGGGACAGTCATCCAAATAGGACTCAATAGTCTCTCCATCCTCTTCTAACACATCCCCGCTCGTGAAAACAACGATAAGATAATCAACAATCACTACAAGAAAACAACCGATTCATCGCAAGTCCCTCGCAAAACGACAATCGCAAGAGATTTGCGAGACACAATGATTCTTCGCAAATCGCGTCTGGCAAATTTAAAATCTCGCAAGTCCCTCGCAAATTTTGCGAGGAACATTTTCCCTCGCAATTTCCTTGCAATTTGCGATGACGAGTTTCCTCGCAAGGCCCTAGCAATTTGCGAGAAACCATTTCTATTGCAATTCTGAAGCAATTTGCGAGGACAAGTTTTCTTGCAAATCCCTAGCATTTTGCGAGAAACCATTTCAATCGCAAGTCTGAAGCAATTTGCGACAAACTGAATCCATCGCAAATACATTGGAACATTCCCTAAAATTTTAAAACGAAATTTTGTTTTGCTTATTCTCGATTAAATTCGGATTAAATTGAAATTAATCGAACATTACGAATACAATTAAAATTGAGGTGAAATTAAAAACAATATTAGGAATAGAATTAAAATTTAAACTGAAAAATGAAAATTCAAATTATCTTAACAAAAATTTCTAACATAATGTCAAAGATTCCGAGAGAGAGAGAGAGGTGATAAAAGCATAATGTCAAAGATTCAAATTGTCTTAAAAATATTGAGAGAGAGAGGTGATGTTTCTGGTTCCAGTTCCGCTACCGGTGTTGGTTTCATCAGTGTTGCCCTCTTCTCCGGCTTCTGGTGGTACGTTGTTTCGAAACTTTGCAGCAAACTGAGGATCTTTTTCAGCGAGATAGTCGAAGTAAGCATCATAGCTATGAATCCTTTGAACACTCTCTTGGATTAGATTTGCACTCTCTTGGATTTGACTCGCTTGTGTCCGGATTTGAGTCGCTTGTGTCTGGATTTGAGTCGCTTTTGTCTGAATACACTCCTCAGCGGCAGCTAGTTTCTGAGCCAAAATGACCGGATCATTAGACGGAGACAAATTTGGCGGTGGACAGCCACTGGAAGATGACGCTTCAAATTGCATAGAACCAACCCCGAAAATCTTGTTTTTTTCTTCTTAGGAGCAACCTAAGAACAAAACAACAAATGAACTTGTAAGTTAAACATATGATCAAAACAAGAGAGACACAATTATCATATGAAAATTTAACACAATTATCATATGAAAATTTAACCATATAACTATCATACGACTGACAACCCCAACAGAAGCAGTACTGTACATTACTATACGATTGCATCCATACAAATATATAAAGAATACCAAACTTACCGATGTGTAAATTTTGTTTTTGATATGAATGGGCACTCCCAACATAAGCACTCTCTCCATTATCCCTCGTACAAAGCTCAGATTCCAACTCTTGAATCTTGGAGGACACCTCATTGAACAGAGACTCGGACTTTCCATCCGTAAATGAGCCATCAGGGTTTCGATGAGTGTCTTCTAAGATGCGTAGAAAGTCATGAGTTAACTCACCGGTTAGCTCAGACTGAAAAAGTGAAAAAGAGGAAAAGAGAATTGATTAGTCAAATAATAACTGTGCATAAGGTAAAAGAAGGCCTAAATTAAAATAACTACACTTACATGTTTCCGAGCACGAGCTTTAAAAGAAGTTTTGCCTGATCGGTGCTTATATATTCCGCTGCCATCTGGGTCATATCGAGCATTACGGCTGTTGATGCTCTTGATTTCTGATTTGGGATCAAGCCAATACCGAACCAGACCTTTCCATACTTGAGGATCAATCCACCGCGGCTTTGCCTCATCAATTTATACTTGAGGATCAACACATGTATACCTGCAATAGCTTCATGATGGATTTATACTTATATACCTGCAATAGTTTCCAGATGGATTTATACTTATATACCTGCAATAGCTTCATGAATGTGTGTTGGCAAGAGCTCAAGAAATAAAAATGGTAGTAGCCGTTGCATGAAGACATGACAATCATGACTCTTCATACCTAAAATTTTTTGACCTTGCTCTACACATCTTGAAAATTTTAAGACAAATCCATCTGGAAACTTCACTTCAGATTTAACCCACTCGAACAACACCTTCTTAGCCTCTGCTGACAATCGAAATTGGGGTATTGGTAATTTCCCATCTCTTGTAATATGTAAATCGATCCTTGCGCATATTTCCGCCAAATCCAACCTAGATCTCCTGCTATCTTTTGTTTTACCCTGCACATTCAGAAGCGTAACGATGAAATTATCGAAAACGTTTTTCTCGATGAGCATCACGTCAAGGTTTTGCCGCAATAGAAGATCTTTCCAATATGGAAGCTCCCATAAAATACTCTGCTTGTGCCAATTGTGAGCGCTTCCATATCCATCTGGCATGTTTGCTGGTGTGTGATAGTTACCCCCACGTTTACATGTTTCTTGAGCGCCATAGTAATCAATCTGCTCAAATAAATCATTTCCAGAGACATAAGTTGGTGGAGGAACACACACAACTTTATTCTTTCTAAACAACTTCTTGTTCTTCCGGTACGGATGATGCAAGGGAAGAAACCGACGATGAAAATCAAAGCAACAAGGTTTTTGACCATACTTTAACTGAAATGCCTCGGTACGTTCCATACAATAAGGACATGATAATCTTCCGTGTGTTGTCCACCCAGATAACATTCCGTACGCAGGGAAGTCACTTATCGTCCACATTAGCACTGCCCGCGTATTGAAATTCTGTTTTCTCGACGAATCGAACGTCTGAACACCTTCATACCACAATTGCTTCAGCTCATGAATCAGAGGTTGCAAGAAGATATCTAGAGCTCGCTTTGGATGCTTTGTACCTAGTACCAAAATACTTAAGAACAGAAATTCGCTTTGCATACACATATCTGGAGGAAGATTGTATGGCGTCAATATAACAGGCCATAAAGAATACTGCCTCCCTAACATACCAAATGGACTTAAACCATCTGTACACAACCCAAGATAAAAATTCCTACACTCTTGAGCAAAGTCAGGATATACCGATTGAAAATGTTTCCACGACTTTGCATCAGATGGGTGTGTAATTTCTCCTTCTTCAGTAGAATGTTCTGCATGCCATCTCATTGCCGCTGCAGTCCGTTTTGATTGGTATAGGTGTTTCAATCTATCAGCAACAGGCAAGTACCACATACGTTTATATGGCACTCGCGTCCTTCCTTGAGTAGACTGATATCTCCGCTTCCCACAAAACCGACAATCCTGCAGCTTAACATCATCTTTCCAAAAAATCATACAATAGTCAACGCACACATCAATCATTTTAGATGGTAATCCAAGACTCGCAACCAACTTTTGTATTTCATAGTAGTTCTCAGCCGATACATTATTAGCTGGAAAATATTCTTTAATGAGTTCAGCCCAAGAATCCATGCAAATCTCACTTAAGTTATTATCAGCTTTAATTGTCATCATCCTAGATTCCAATGATAACTTAGAATGCCCTTCTCAACATCCATCGTAGATAGGTTTATTTGCAGCATCTAACATATCATAAAAACATTGTGCATTTATGTTGGGTTCTTCCGTATTATTCTCAGGAAATGCAGTAGTAGTTTCATGAAATGCATCATTAACCATATCATGAAATCTACTTTCCTCATTATACCCATAAAAACCAAATTGATCAGATTCTTGATGCCCATAATTACTAGGTTGATCAACAGCATAATTCATACTACTACTTCCAACATTACTGCTACAACCCTCTCCATGATGTAACTATACATAGTAATTTAGCGTAAATTCTCTATTATAAAGATGCTTCTTCACTAGATTAAATTCCAAATATTTAATATTGGAGCACTTTGGACATGGATAAACTATTGTACCGTTTTCACGAGCAAAGTCTTGGTTTGTCGCCTTGTACATGAAACCGCGCAACCCATCACAAAACTCTTTTGTCACATCACCGATCTCCAGATCTCTATGATTGTACATCCACTGTCGCCTTGTGTATATCTCATGCTGCCCGCCTCCAAACATTATTACGGAATTTAAAAGTTTTTAGGCATTTTTTTTTGTAGCTTTTTTTTCTTTCACAAGATTTTTTTTGGTAGTAAAATTATTTTTGTTGCAAGTGTTTTGTGTTGTGGTTTCCATAGATCATGAACTTGATATTTACAGGCTTACTGAAAAAACTGCTATGGATTTGCTAGGGAATTTTGCAAGGGATTTGCGAGGGATATTTAAAAATTTTATTTTCTTGCAAGGGATTTGCGAGGTTGTAACTGTTTTGCCAACAAAACAGTTACACTTTCGGAAAACGTGGCTGCCGACATCTTTGTCCCTTGCAACTCCCTTGCAAAGTTTGCTACGGTGAAATCCCTCGCAAATTTGCGAGGGAGTTGCGAGTTTTTTGCGAGGAACGTTCGCGGGATCGCAAATCTGTATCAAATCACTTGCAAATTTGCGAGGGATTTTGCAGTCGCAAATTTTGCGAGAGAATTGCAAGTACCCTCGTCTTCCTAGCAAATTACTCGCAAATTCATCGCAAATCCGTTGCAAATTTGCGAGTCGCATATTTTCATCGAAAATCGATTGTTTTCTTGTAGTGAATCTTCCTTCCGAAAAGGACCTCCAAGGTACCAAGTACCACCTCTTCCTCTTTTGTAACTTTATTCTTCACCGATAAAACTAAGATTACAGCATTCAGCCCTCCTTCCACAAGATGTAGGCATCTAACAATTTCTTTACTTATGTAGTCAGCAGACGACGTCAGATCAAATAGACCTGCACCTCATCCAACACCCCATGTTAACCATTTACGTACGTACAATTTGCTGCTATAAGGGGGGAAATGTACTTATATATATATGTCAATGTACCTGGATGTGTAATAAAACACACATTTTTCATACATTGAATAATATATTTTCGTTTAAAAAAATCAAATCACAACATATGCAAAAAATATGTGTTTCTTTTTTTATAAAAATATTTATGAATTTCGTCCCTAATTTATTAGAGAGAGAAAATATTTTTTTTAGATTTTTTAGATTTTTTAAATATTTGATCTGTGAGTGTTTTTATTTTTTAGTTAATTATATTTATTTAAATTAGTTAATTAAATTTAATTAATCTTTTTCTAATGGCAATTGAATGTAATTTTTTACATATTTTAATGTTAGTTTTATATTTGTACTTCCCAATTAATATAGTAGAATTCGGTTTACTCATTAACATTTTGTCATTAAACTTCTACATTATTTATGAGAAATATATCAGTTAACGATAAAATAAATATCCTAACAATGTAATACATTATTAACAGTTTTCCAAAACGAATCAAGTATCAATGAAGATTTTGAAATTTTTGTTGCTAATTTTTGTTTCCAAAGGCCATCGGCATCCACCCATTTTCCCCATTGAATTATATGAATAATTAAACATTATTTCTTTTCTTGCTTTTTTTTCATAGAATGAATATTTTTCTAAGTTGCATTAGAGGTGGTCTTTTGGCTGTTTGCTACATGCATTCTGATTTAATTCTCTTATTCATGATAATTAGTCTATAATATTAAAATTTACATATCAAAATACCGAAATCCACATCCGTTTTTAATGTTCTTGATACATATATAAAAGCCTATGTATATAAGATTCCAAGGAAGCTCTTCATAGTTCATATCACTGACAATTCACTCGACCTTTATTAGATTCACGATTGACGATGTTCATTTTTCATGCTTGTGATGGACACTTCCTCCTCTATGCATATGATGGCAAACTTTACTGCATAAATACATGGCGAACAATTCTAATTGCATAATGTTGAAGATATCTTGTAAAGTTGTTTCTATTAATCTGCATAATTGTTAATAAATCATATTATCTAGGAATCAAACTTCAGATATTATGGTATAATACCATTAATTAACCATTAGGCCAACAGTTTTTCACAATTTTAATCATGCATATACGACTTGTAATTCTTTATATGAATAATCATGCATTTAAATCATAGTTCATATTAAAAGGTATTACATTAAGAGTAATGGACATAGAAAAAACTTAATTTGTTAGTATTTAAGCCAGTTCATTCTTTAATTTGTACTAAACGAAGTATTTAATTAAATTTTACTAGGTAGCAACCCGCACTATGTGTGGAATAAATTAATTTAAATAAAATTATTATAAGTAAAATTATAATTATTAAATTAATATCCGTTTGTGTTAAACATAATATGTAACTAAAATATTTTTAACTCAAATTTTTTTATTTCGTTTAAAATACGTTTCACCTTTTAAAATTTTTGAACATAAAAAAGTTTTAACGTAGTCGAGAAAATATTGATAAAATGTTACTATTTATGGCAACATGTTTTTGTGTGGTTTAAAACCTAATTTATTGAAACACGAAGAGAGTTTCCCGCACTCTTGTGCGGACAAATACTGATTATAAACAAAATTTTTAAAATTTAAGTTAATTTTGCTTCATACACTACAAATTATAGTAGGTTTGGTAGTAATTTTATATATTTCTAAAAAACATATATGATAGTCATCAAAATATTTTAGTCTTGAAAAAAAACAAATTATAGTAAAAAGTGTCAAAGCCCATTAACAAAGCATCAAAATATTTTTTTTTATTTTTATGAGGCCAATTAACAGTTTTGATTTGAAAAATAATAATAATATACTACTACTTTAACATCTTAAATTTCACTTGATCTTTGGATATTTTAAAAAGTCTATGCTTTCTTTTTTTTTATAAAAAAAACATATATAATTTGGCAATGGCACAAAAATAATGATTATATTGAAAAAAAACAAATTATAGTAAAAAGTGTCAAAGCCCATTAACAAAGCATCAAAATATTTTATTTTATTTTTATGAGGCCAATTAACAGTTTTGTTTTTAAAAAAAATAATAATATACTACTACTTTAACATCTTAAATTTCACTTGATCTTTGGATATTTTAAAAAGTCTATGCTTCCTTTTTTTATATAAAAAAAACATATATAATTTGGTAATGGCACAAAAAAGTCTATGCAAATTATATTGATTCTAAGCTATAAAACTCTCACAAATGGCACAAAAATAATGTTTACTTCCAAATTTAGCACATTATCTCTGAAGTTATAATATAGCACTATAGGTAAAAATTAAACTTTCAAAATTAAACCCTAAACTCTAAATACTAAACGTTACCCCTCTAAAATATAATGTAAATGTAAAGTAGAGAATCCAAACAAACAAAAAAATTTAAAAATATTAAAATTTTGTAAATAATGTTATTTCTGGAAGTTTCAAAAATTAAACCCTAAACTATACTAAACCCTTTCCTCTCAAAAATATACCCTAAATGTAAAATAGAGAATCCTAACAGTAAAAATGTTTATGCCATCTCCATCTTCAACCATCCTCGGTGTCACCTCCATCACCAACGATAACTCACATATGCTCAATAATTTTTATCTCTATACAGTAGTTTTGATATAATTTTATGTTACAACTGAAATTGGAAATGTTTATAAAAAAATAGTTGTTCACCACTTACAATAGTATAAACTCTACAGAAGAAGAGATGATAGATTTATTAGCTTTTGATTGAATAGTTAAAGTTTAAAATCTATTGCATACCAAATATTCAACAAAATGTCTTAATGAGTTTTTATTTTTTTTAGATAAATATGAATATTTTTTTAAGCTATGAATTAGCCTGTTTGATTTTGTTGGATATGTAAATCAGTCCCTTTTCATATTTTCAAGTGGTTTGTAGTCACTGGAATGGTATGTAAATGTCATAATTGGAACCAAAAACACCAACACTTATGTAACAAAAAATCTGAATGGTGTTGATAGGATATATTATTTTAATAAAGAGAAAAGGAAAAAAAACTGAAAGAGGTTAGCATCGGATAACTTACCATTTGTGGACATTACATTGGGGTATAACTGCAATAAGAATAAGTTAAAATTCATGCTAAAAATCAGTTCAAAATTTTTTGATATTTTAAAATTATAACTACAATTTTAAAATTCAACTCATGAAAGCACCAAAGCATATCAATAGCATCTTACCATGGAAAAACAATCAAAATCACAGGAACTAATATAAGAAGAAATACAATATACTGCCAAAAGTATATGTTTTGGCCTAACGAATCTGACTTCTAATGTTGTGACTGAGCGTGTCTATATTGATAGCTTAGTATCCAAGTCAAACCTTCATAATTATCTATAGAAACTTAACATTTTTAAAAATAATTTCACCAAACAAATATTTATAATAAATTCTAGTATTTATTTTCTTTTCTTTTTTTAATTTTGTAATGATATGAATTTTTGATTTCCGATCTTTTTCTAATTTTCGTATTTTTAAATAATTTATTTTTTAAATATTTTTATTTTAAAAGTGAAAGAAAAATTATTTTTGAACATTAATCATTTTTATTTCAATTTTTTTTATAATTTGTTTTTTTTTTTATCTTCCTCCTAATTATAATTGTCATTTATCTTCTGTGTTATGTTTTTGCTCCTACTTTTAGTGATAAAGTTTCCAGCCGGTAATACATAGTTTTTTACCGGAGATTTGCAGCAACCCTATGAGATTTTTTCGGGATCACAAAAGATTGTGTCATATCTTAAAATTACATCGATATTTGTAGTATATCCTCTTGAGTTTTTAGTTCATTCTTTCCAAGTCCAACCTTCATAATTATCTAGAGAAATTTTTCGACACAAATATTTACAATAGAATCCAATATTTATTTTCTATTTTTTTAAAAAAATGGGATATAATATTTGATTTCCGATTTTTCTGATTTTCGTTATTAAAAAAATATATTTTCAAAAGTGAAAAAAAATTATTCTGTATGACATTTTTTGAAATAGGGATTTTCTCAAAAAAATATTCGCAATTTATTCTAGTATTTATCTTCTGTTACTTTTAAATTTAAATGGAAAATAAAATTTAGATTTCTGTTTCTAATAAACAAAAGGAGAAATTTACAATCCCTTATATATTATCTAACCTTCTAAAACAATTTCAAATAAATAATACTTGTAAGTTGTTAGAAAACTCTTTCTAAGCTTCCTTGATCTTCCTTTTTCTTGATAAGCATATGAGAGATTAAGTCACGAATCCAATAAATATTCCTTCCTTCTTCTTTCTATAAATTTAAGAGGAAGAAAAATATTAGTCACAAACGTTATATCTTTATTTTAAAAATTGACATAATTATAATTAAAATTCTTTCTTCTTTCTATGTATTTAAAAGGGAAAAAATTATTAGACATAAACACTATATTATTATTCAAAAAAGCAAACAGAATTTAAACTATTTGTAAACAGAAGAAAATCAAAGTTTTTAGAAAATTACCAAAAAGTTTTCATCACAAGAATCCACCATGAATTGGATTGTTCTTCTCTCTGTGGTGATGATTGAGTTGAAATTCGGTCCTGTATGACTTATAGTGTTAGTCGGTTTGTTTTACGTACGTACTGATATTGGATATATATGTACTACTTTTGAGAGTTTCCTTACACTATTACACATCTGAGCTCTTGGAACGAAATACATCCCAGAGTTCACAGCTGGAGCTGCCACGGGTGGTGATCCGTCGTCCTTTTTCGCTGAAACAACTTTGACGATGCGTTTAAGATTCTCGTTAAGATAAGGATTGAGCTGTTTCACGTCAATAATCCCCTTAACTATAACCAAATCCTTGGCGCTATCAATGGAGACTGAATTCACCCTGTAAATAAAAAAGTCAAACATATATTATTTAAATAAAAAATGTAATTGCATGAGATAAATTGTGTAAAGATAAATGTGAAGGTGGACTAGGTTTCCGAGCTTTGGAACAATTTAATGAAGCTATGTTGGCTAAACAATTTTTGGCGCTTAATTCATAATCCGTCTTCCTTAATGGCCCGGGTGATGAAAGGTCGATATTTCAGGAACAAACATCCTCTTATGGCAAAGAAACCTAATAATCCGTCCTTTGCATGGAGAAATATTTATTCTACAAAGATGGGCGGTAGGGTCCGGTTGTTCCATTTTGGTATGGCGTGATCCATGGTTACCAGATATTCGTCCAAGACCAGCGAATGGTTGGGGGAGGGTGTGGCTGCCAAGTTTGATGGTTAATCATTTAATTAATCCAATAACGAAGGATTGGCATTTGCCTATTCTTGAGGAGTTTTTTGACCCAGTGGATATTTCTCTCATTCGGAGTATGCCGGTTAGTAAAACTTCTCAACCAGATAGATTATTATGGCATTTTACTAAGTCAGGGAAGTATACGGTCAAATCAGGATATCGGTTGGCCCGTGAACTAATTGAAGATGTTGAGTATGGACCGACCTGTGTGTCCTTGCGGGCGCAGGCGTGGAAATTGGATGTACCCTCGAGGGTTCAACATTTTTTCTGGCAGATTAGGTCGGGTACCCTCCCCGTGTTAGAACGGCTTGCGTATCGAGGTGTTCAGTGTGAGGCTTTGTGCAAGCGGTGTGATTCTGCAATAGAGACTATAAACCATGCGCTCTTTGAGTGTTCACGATCGCGATGCATTTGGGAAATGTCTTTAGTGGTACTAGATCCGGGAGGGTTTCCATATGGCTCGATCTTTGCGAATCTAGACTTCATATTCTGGCGAGCGTCTTCCCAATCCGGGGTTTTGATATAGCGCTTCGTCTCCCATGGATTGTCTGATCAATTTGGAAAGATAGGAACAAAAAGGTTTTCAAGCACTGATCTGGACTATGGATGCTTTACTGGCGGCTGGAGTTGTTTGTCAGGCTTTTGAGACGGACTGTGCTGAGTTAGTTGCGATGGTGCAGACACCGGACGATTGGCCTGCTTTCTCGAATTTGCTGGAGGATCTTGCATTACTCCGATCTTCTTACCCCTCCTTCACTCTAATCAGGATCTCTCGAGTTGTCAACGTTAGGGCGGATTGTCTGGCTCGATCTTCAAGATGTTTAATTTCTGAATCTACTTTTGTAAACTCTCATCCTCCGGTTTGAACAACCAATTTTGGAGTTCGTTTTTTAATTATTAATGTTTGGTTGAAAAAAAACAAAAACAAAATAAAAAATGTAAGTAAATTAATAGAATAATTAAACTAAGAGATTAGGCTTATCACTTCTTAGTGGACCATATGATATTTTTTCTTGAATTTTTGTTAAATTCAATTTTGTAGATCCACAATTATGATAATCCACGAATTCACCTTCTTTCTGTTAATTTAAAAGAAAATATTTATTATGCGCAAACATTTAATTTTGGAAAAAGGCACAAACATTATATTATTATTCAAGAAAAATAGAATTAAAATTTAAATCTATTTTTAAAAATAAAGAAATTCAAGATTTTAGAATATAACCATAATTTTTTTATGAATAGATACCACCATAGTTTTTCTGCAACTATAATCATTACATAAAACATTAGCAACAATATTATTTTAAAAAATTAAAGATTCGAGTTAGCAAAAATTAATATCTGAATTTTATTATATTCAATTTTGTAGATCCACAAATATGATCAATGATCATCCATGAATTCAACTGAAACAAAAAAATTATGTATTAGGTTACATATAAATAGAATTATAATTTAAATCTATTTGTAAAGAGATTAAATAGGTTACTTCACCGATTTGATTTTTTTGCTTGCTTCATCAACTCGTTCGTCCAATCTTGTTTTTGATGTACAACAAAACACCAATGGTCTGTGACAGCTAAACCTAAAAAACAATCAAACAGTACAAAATTAGTAAAACTTTTGATAAGATCCAACAAAATAATTAAAAATTATAGCAGCATGAAATTTAATTCATGCAAAGCACTAAAGCATATTGATAGTACATCAACATGAAAAAAAAATCAAAATCATACAATAGTAAAGTTGATTCATTAGAACCAAAATAATACAAAAAAAAAAAAACTCTCAAAACTATATGTTTAGCTTAATGAATCCGACTTCTACTTTTTTTGCTGAGCATATATATATATATATATATATATAAATATAGTTTAGAAGGACAATCGTCATAATTATCTTTACCATTTCAATATTTTTTAAAATAGAAATTTTCTTTAAATAAATATCCGTAATATATTCTAATATTTATCTTCCATTTTTTAAAAAAGAGATATTGCGTAAATATATTAGATTTCCGATTTTGTAAAACAAATTTTGTTTTTTATTTAATTTTCGTTTTTTCTTAAAGAAAACTTAGAAAAAGAGCAAAAAGGTCCAGAATTGATTTTCATTAATGGCAAAAGAGTAATCTCATGAGTGTGGTGCGTTTCAGCAACCTAAATAGAGAAGAAAAACTTGTCCGAAAATTTTTTAGGGGCAATTTTATTAAGGGTAAACGACGTCAATTTTTGTGAGATTGACTGTGAGCCTTTTCGACTATTCCTTTAATATATTAGATGACAAATGATTAGATCAAAAAAATATATTAAAAATTTTGGAAATTCTAAGAAGTGTAATATGCATTTACATAAAATGTATGGATATGAGTACTATTAAGTTCAAAATTGCATTTTAATTTGCTGATTTTTTTCTGTTACATTCATTTATTTTTTTAGTGTTTGGAAAAAAAATTGTATATTATTTGATGAATAACTATTTTTATGAATAAAATCAGATATTACATTTTAAAAGTTTTTAAAAGTACACGTTAATAAAATATAGCACACATAAAAAAGAGAATTTAACAACATCTTTTCTTATTATTTTTTTTGTTAAATATATAATGACATGTATTGTAAATAGTATTACCAAATAAGGATAAAATTACTAAAAAGTGTCTGAAGCTCTCTAGCGACGACACCTCAGCATTTTTCTCAAAATGCTTTCCTATTAATATAGGAAAATTCCAAAAAAAAAAAACACCAACTATTTAATATCTGCCAGAAAAAAAACATAAACTTTTTTCGTTGCCAGAAAAATATGCTGACTATTATTTGTTTCTAGTTTTTTTTCGTCTCTGTTACGACTGATAATAGTATTGTGACGGTGTTACTATTTAAAAAAAAAAAAAAAAAAAACACAAACTATTTATTTTTGCTACAATATATGTATAGGAGATTGTATGAGGCGGGGTGGGGTATGTTTGACAGCCATTCCCTTAAAATCACACCCATAAATTTTTCTTTCTCTACAAGCAATGCACACAATGATCCATCCGCCCACGTCATCAATATGTATAGCTAATACATAATCATAAACATAGAAGAACTGCAACAATCAATCTAATACTGATATTAAATTTATGAATTGTGTGATTCAATTTATGAATTAATTGTTATGGTCAAAAGAGTAAACTTGTCATTCAAATCTATGAATTAAAATAATTGGGTCAGTGGCAGAGCAAGAGCTAGTATTTAGAAGAGTGAAAAGGAAGTTTTTTTAATGGGTAAAACTGTAAAATTTAGGGGTCAAAATGAAATTTTATTTAGTTAATGGGTGAAAATCCAATTTTTTTGGAGGGTCAAAATGAAAATTTTGTTTTAAATAAGGTAAAAATGCAAAATTTAAAGGATCAAAATGCAAATTTTAAATACAAAGTTTTAGCGGAGTCATTTTGTTATGTCTAACTAAAAATATACCCAAAAAAAAAATTAATGGGGTCAGCTGACCCCCTCTCTCTTAACTGCCTCCATCCCTGACCGCTTCAAAAGATATAATGGTGCATTCAGAGAGATTTTAAGAAATTGATTTAGTCATATATGTTATCAAAATGCATTTATTTTTTGTTCAAATTAACTCTACCGTTAAACATGTTTATGCTGGAATTCTGGAGTAATATTAAGATTAGTGACCTTCCAGAAAATGATAGTCGAAATGGTGAAAGGGAGAAAAAAAACAAGGTTAAAGATCACATAGTGATTTGTAAAGTCAGTAAACAAGTTTTTTGAGTAGCTTAGACATTGCGTACCGACAATCGAATAAGGATAGGTTCACAGACCAAGAGAGGACGTATGACCCACTAAAATGTGGCGGTGAGAGTGTAACAATTTGTCATGGGAGGAAGCTCAATCGATTTTGGTTTGAACAAGTGAACATAGGAAACTGGTGACTAATCTTTCACACCTACTAAGGTGCCAGTTCAATGGATTGTGGAAGTCTGGAGATCCTACTACAGGTATGGATTGTGGTGCTTTCAAGGATAAGATCAGACAATATTGCTGGGAGCTAAATTTCACAGAATCCTTCTCAACTAGTATCGGAGATGGAAGCTTTAATTTGAGCTATATAGAATCTCCTTACATGAAGTATTGATTGCTATGTATTTGAATTAGATTGTGCAAAGCTAGTCGTGATGGTGCAATGTCTAGAAAAACGGCTGAATTTCTCCAATCTTATATAAATTTAGTTTCTTTTGTGGTTTCCTCTTTTCTCTCTTTCATAATTTTTTTGTTCATGTAATTCTAAAGTGGATTGTCTAGCTTATTTTTCCATATTATTATTATTTTCTGAGGTTTTGTTTGTAAATTCTATTCCTCTAGTTTGAGCTACCAATTATGGAGTAGTATTTTAATTAATATTTGGTTGAGAAAAACCAGTTTAACTAAAAAGTAAAGATTAAAACACTCAAATTCATAAATTCTTGATTATGTCATATATTCTTGTATATGTATTCTTGTAAATTTTTGTATTTTAAATTAGTTAGGATTTTAAGGTACACAAATAATATTATATTGTAAATCACAATATTTCCAAGTTAGTTATTTACGCGGTCTTTAAATTAAAAATATAAAATTTCGTAGTGTTTTTTTTGTTAACCAAACATTAATTAGAAATGAATTCTAAAATTGGTAGACCAAACCGAAGACAAAGAGTTTACAAAAGAAGTTACAAATAAAAAAGATCTAGAAGATTAAGCGAGATGATTTCGTAGTGTTTTCAAAACAAAAATTTGAGTTTACATAATCGTTTTCAAATTTTTTTTTGAAAAAAAAAACAAATCAAAATTGTGTTTCTTTACCCTCTTTCCCAGTTTTCCCAAAATTTTTGTTTTGGAAAAAAATGTCAGAAAGAGTTCCATGCAACCTAATTCAAATTTCAGTTGGAAACCCATAATAACGTATTGTATATGTCAAATATTGAGTTTAACCAAGAGAAATATCAAATACTTAATTAGCAGTTACATACATATATAGCAACCTCGTTATTGATTTAAATAAATCAACCCAAGACTTGGCATTGAAATTTAGCACGAGTAATTTCTTTCTTCTTTTTTAAACTAGGAGATTTTGGGCTGAAGTTCGAACATCCTCTCAAGCCCGAAAACAAAATATGTTATATGGTCTCGTACCAAGCGTCACTTCCACATATAAATATTAAACACATAAAGAAAATTTAGTAATAAAATTCTACCAATCGATCATCATATAATTTCATTTAAATACCCAATACATGAATCTTTGAACATCATACAACTAGCCTGTTTGGATGTGCGCAACGGAAGTTAATTTAGATGAAAATTGATTAATGTGTACAATCATGCTATGATGTTACGAAGACATGTGTACTGGTTTTTTGATTATGTGATGCTTAGGACGTTCCATTAAGAATCGTGCACCAGCGACTTCTATATATATAACTTACACTTTACTGGTGCTGCCACCTCAGCATATCTATCTGTTTAATAATTCCAAATATCTTGAGACAGCTCATTTTCGTATGTATTGTTTTTTTCTGTCTTTGGAAGTCCATTTTAAAATTTTCAGTTAGGGTCCAGTCTATTATTACTCCCTCTTTATTATGTTTGCGAAAGAAAACCCTTTCCAGGGATGTCGACTCCACCGTCCGCCGTTGTGTGACCTCAATCGCCATGCCTCTTCAGCGTTCCTCACTTCCATCTCTATCTGTTCGTTTTCCTCTAAAACCGTAATTTCAGTCCTTCAATGCTTCTCCTCTCAATTGAAGTCTCATTATTTTCCCTTTAATTGGTTTGACTTGAAAGCCTATATAATGCCATCTTCTCCAATTTCATTCCCCTTACAATTCCTTTTCTCTCTGAAATTGCTTCTTACTAATATAGATTCTACTGTTGTTTCATTCGCAAATTTGAAAGCCGGTCGCCTACACCAACAGATCGTTGGGAGGATGCTTCGTCACTGGCCTGCCTACAACGTTAAAAAAGCAGGCCAACTAATGGGAGTGGACTGCCTACTCATTGACGAAAAGGTTTTTCCCATCCCAACTAGATTTCTCAAACACTCGACGTAGACATTTTAATCTAATTTTTCGTCTTTCTGTAGACCTTTGTCATCCAAGGGTCTATCAATGTGACCCATCTTTCAAAATTTGAGAACTCTATGCGTGATGGGGAAATATATATTTTGTCAGACTTTGAAGTCACAAGAAGCAACTCCCGTTTCAAGCTTACCGATTCCCCCTTCTCAATACGTTTCACATCGACCACTGTTTTTGATCAGCTCGACGAGTCTTTCGGTAATTTTCCAAAAGAGTTTTTCAGGTTCCGTACACATGAGGAGTTGGTTTCTCTTGCCAACACCAATACAGATCTTCCAGGTGTGTCCAAGTGTAAACTCTTTAATTATTTCCCGTCTCCAATATTAAGTTGCTCGCTAGAATTTTAGATTAATAATTGTTTGGTCATGAGTTTTCTCCTTTTACAGTTTCTTTCATAATTACCCGTTTCCAATATTAAGTTGATCGTTTGAAGTTAAGTCCCATTACCGATGGGTCATGAATTTCCTCCTTTTACGGTTTTAAAAAAAGAATAGATGTTGTAGATAATATTAAGGGCGTGTGTCTTCAATGTTTCAATGTTTGAATCAAATTTAAAATTCTACCATCATGGTTTCGGCTTCATTTCTGTTCTTTAGATGTCATGGGCCAAGTATGTTCAACCAAGGCACATAGAAATGGAATGACACAAACCTTGGACAGGATGTTAGTACTCCTATCTCTTGAAAGGTTTGACCCTCACCGACTTACAACTCTTTTCTGTTGCAGTGCTCTATAGGGTTTTTACATTAACCCTCTTTATTGCTTGAACACATGTTCTCTGTTTTGAAAGCGGGGAGAAAGTGCGACTAAGTGCTTTTGACGATCATGCAACTTCACTGGAGAAGGTTTTTAGCCAAAAAGATGTTGGGCCTTACATATTGTTGGCTACTAATATAAACCCAAAGTTATTTGGAGGTATGTCATTATTTTCTCCCCCCATTCATTCAGACTCCTTCCTTTGTGCCTTCTTAAACTAGCATGACAACTAACCAACAGTTACCCTCCAGGTGAACTTTACCTAAATGCCACGTCTGGGACCAAATTTTTTACAGACGGAGACGTCACAACAACTGCACAGTTTTCTGAGTGGTAGTGATACGGTTTCTCCAAATTTTTTTTAATACTCATTCACACAAATTTCCTAATGTCCCTTAACCATATTTTCGTACATGACCAAGCAGGCTAAAGGGCAAAAAAAACAAGACACCAACTGTAGTGACCCTTACCAAGGGATAAGGACGTGAGGGGAAAACCATGTCCGAAAGACCCGGCAAGGACGAGGAAGGGAACCAAGGATGGAAAGGAGAAGAATGGCCAAAGACTTGTCCGAGGAATTACGATTGGTTCGCGAATTACCAAGTCGTTCGGTACGAGCTGGCGAGGATGCCCGAGAGCCGCCAAGGATGTCCGTGAGTGACCGATAACGTTCGGGAAGGAATGGCCGTGAAGGGCCGAGTGACGTCGAGGGATGACCGGTGACCGGCCGACCCGACAAGATTCCGAAATTTGCGGAATTCGTTTTTACACAAAACAACCAATGGGGAAACATGCAAGTTTGAGAAGGAATCCATGGGGGATATTCCATGGAATCTCTACAAGAACATTGAATGTGAGGGACATCATCATTACCATGCAACCAATCGCATTTCATGCAAGTGTGAATGGGAGAGGCATGCAAGATTCCTTTGGCCAAGTGTTGCCCACACTTGACAAGTGTTCGCGCAATCAAATTTGTGGCCACAAGACTTGGTAGGCGCCGATCATGCATTGGGCCAAGTCGTCGCTCACTCCCTCTATATAAGAACCCTCACCTTCTCTCATTTTCGCAAAAATTCCCTAAGTAAAGAAAAGAGAAAGAGAGAAAGGAGAGAGAGAGAGAGAAAGAGGTGAGGAAGAGGGAAGTGCTGCCGCGAAGAGAAGGAGAGAAGGAGCAAGACAAGACTATCGACGACCGCCGCTAAGTGTTGAATCGAGAAGGAACTCGATTTCGACAAAGGAAGGGTTCAAGTGTTGCCGTGAAGGAAGTCCGACTACTCTTTCCAGAGATCGCCGGTTTTCTGTGAGTTCAGGCACATTTTGCCGGACTAGATGGACATGCAAAGATATCCATCTAGTGCACGGGTTGCATGAGCATTTAGTTGCATTTATACTTGAATTTCTTTGTGATTTTCTTGTTTAAGATGCATGTGCTGTGAGGTTATACCGGCTGCTAGATCGAAATGTTCTAGTAGCAAGGGTGATAACTTGTTAAAATACTTGTTAAGTTGTGGCCTTAAAGCCTTAGAACTCAAGTATTAAACGTGGTGGAGTTTTAGTGTGTTTTAGTCCGCGAGAAATTCCGGCTAAACATAATAAGACTGGGGTATTGCTGTCCTTCCTTTTCCGTACCACATGCAGCCGCGACATGCAACCCATGTTCGTGTGTTTGTAGGGTTGGTTACGAAGAGCTCGGAGGTTACTGGGTTCGCTACCCTGGCCGAGGCTGTCTACACGACGGTGTGGCTTGAAGTGATGACCGGTTGCATGCCTAAGTGGTTGCAACTCGGATATTCATGGGGGCGTGAAGGAAAGGAAGCATACCGGGCCCTTAAATTAAACTTGTTTAAAGCTTCTGTTTTATTCAAGTTTCTGTTGCTGCATGTAGCTGTTTTGCACAAAATGTTTTGTTTAGCTTTTTAAAGCTTCCGCATGCTATCTCTGATTGCTTGTTGTTGTGAGACTTGCTTGCTTGCGTGATGTTAATTATTGGGGTTGGGAGATTGTTGTGGTGCAGGAACCCTGAGACTCACTAAGTAATCTTAGATTACTTATGATAGTATTTTGTGCTGCAGGTGACCCTAGAGGGAACTAGAGGGTGTGGTGAACGATAGGAGCCCGGAGTAGTTTTATTTTGTGTCTATTGTAAAATCCAAGTATGTCTTTTATTTCAAACAAAACTCGGCTCTTAGCCTTGTCTAAAAACCTTTTTGTAATAACTCTTTTTGTTAATCATAATCGGGTTTCCTTTTATTCGGGCGAGTCGTACTGATATAGACTTTGTCCAAGTCGGCTCAACGCACGGCGTGTCTGTGAGGTTGCAAAGCCTGAAGGACGTGCCGTGTGGTCGGGAACCTCACTGATGGACTGGCCAAAGGGGCCTGATTCGTTCTCGTACCCGGCCGGATCATTGGTGAATGTTCTCATAGTGGCGTCCCGGTGCCGTCCGCGGTACACCGGCCGTACGGTTCGGGCGTTACAACGGTGGTATCAGAGCATGGTTATGATGCTATATTACTCGCGTTTTCAAATGTTTTATCGAGTCAAAATGGTCGCAGTAGACACATAGGATAATCCGGTTCGTTCATCACTAAGGGTTAGATGGGATTAAGTAAACCTTATTGATCGTGGATGCAGATGTCTGGTCAAGGATCGGAGCGGTCCAGATCGATGCACTTTTCGCCGGACACGGGGAGGGGTTCAAGTCATCAGTTTGGTTCGGAGGAATGGGGTCCGCAGTTTGAAAATGAACAAGGTGACGAATCGTTTCCAGGCATAGTCGAACCAAATCTGGTTATGCCTGAATGGGATGTACCTGTTGAGACACCGAGGTATTCGCCATCGAGTTCTACCTGGCACAGTGCGCCGGGGAGTGCCTTCAACTCGGTACCAGGGTTTTCACCGATTAGGCAGTACGCCACCAATCCATTTCAGAACATGCCAGGAGGGGGCATAGTTCGTGAAGGAGGCCCAAGTGAGCCAAATGTATCAGAGACCCACCAGACGCTCAAAATGATTCAAGATCTTTTGAACCATATGATTCAGCAGCAGCGAAACCAAGGGAGTCAACCAGCCGAAACTCCGTCAGATCACTTCCTGAAGTTAGTGATGATGATGAGGAACTTAGGACTTCCCAAGTTCAAAGGAGATCAGAACACTGTCCTAGCAGACGCATGGATAAGGGAGTTGGAAACCAATTTTGAAATGTCAAGATGTCCGGAGGAGTTTAGGAGACCAATCGCGGTCAAGTTCTTAGAAGAGGATGCTCGTGCATGGTGGGATAGTGTGGTTTCCCGCTATCGATATCAGACTATATCGTGGAGCATATTCAGGAAAGAATTCGAGCAGAAGTACTTTCCACCAGAATCGCGAGATTGATTGGAAAACCAGTTCTTACGACTAGAACAAGGTGAGATGAGTGTTCGAGCGTATGGGAGAGTCTTTACCAGACTTCGAAGGTATTTGTACCAAGGTAATGACGATGAGTTAGCCTTGGCCCGGAGATTCTTTAATGGGCTCAGGCCGGATATAAAAGGAAGGTTACATGCTGTGACCTACCGAAGTGTTGCTAAAGTAGAAGAAAGAGCGGTGAGTGTTGAGGAGGCCATTGAGACGGAAAAAGAAATTGTGGTCCGAGAGAAAAAGAAGGAACCAGCTCAGCAGACTAAGGTTGTGAATTTTCGGAAGGTGAACCAAGTAGCAGGACGAAATTGGGGTGCAGGTCGTGGTAAGGTCAATATGACTGTTAACCAAGGAGGACGTTCAATGAATAACATGGATCCTAGAGGATGCTATGTGTGTGGCCAATTGGGGCATTTTGCTCGAGCTTGTCCAACAGTTATGGAAACTAAGAATGCTAGTTTCTCATCTGTCACTTGTTTCTACTGTGGCGAGATGGGACATTATGCGACCTCATGTCCAGCGAAGCCGACCAAACAGAACGCCCAAGCTGTGAACCGTGCCCAGCCAGTGCAGCAAGTGAAAGAACCCCCAGCAAAGAAGCAAGCGACCCCAGCAAATGTTTTTGCTTTAGGAGTAGAGCCACCCAAACCTCTGAAGCCTGCGAAAGGCCCTATAACAGGTTTGACTGGGTTCTAACTCTTTTGTGATTGATATGTGATTGTGTGGTTGGTTATTGCATTGCATTTTTATGTTGCCTTGCATCTAGGAACATTACTTGTGGGTGGTAATCCCACACATGTACTGTTCGATTCGGGAGCGTCGCATAGTTTTGTGACTCCCGAAGTGGCTGACAAGTTTGGAGACTTGTGTGAGGAGGAAGAAGTGAACATCAACGTCTACACTGCTGGTGAACAACCACCTTTGAAGACGAGAAGATGGTTCAGGGAGGTGTCGATAGTCTTGCAGGATACAAACCTCCCGGTAAATCCTCTAGTGATGCCGTTGGAGAGGTTCGATGCTATATTGGGCATGGATTGGTTGTCGGAGCACCAAGCCCATATAGATTGCAGCAGAAGTAGAGTTATATTTGAAAATGGAGGAAGGACACCTCTAATTTTCAATGGGATCAGCCCGAGTAAGACGGCGTACTTTGCATCAGCGCTAAGAATAAGAAGGTTGTTTGAGCAAGAGAGAGTGCGTACCTAGTCACTCTTACCGCCGTGGGAGGAGATGAGAAAGAAGGTATGGAAGTGGAGGATATTGCCATAGTCAGAGACTATGAGGACGTATTTAGGCCATTGGAAGGGTTGCCTCCACCAAGAAGCCATCCTTTCACCATAAACCTTGAGCCTGGAGCTACCCCAATTGCTAAGGCACCGTATCGCATGGCACCAGCCGAGTTGGCTGAACTTAAAACTCAGTTGGAGGATTTGTTGGAGAAGGGTTTTATCCGACCGAGTTCGTCACCATGGGGAGCCCCAGTGCTATTTGTCAAGAAAAAGGACGGAAGCATGCGTTTATGTATTGATTACCGAGGAATCAACAACATAACCATTAAGGACAAGTATCCGTTGCCGCGGATTGACGAGTTGTTAGATCAACTCCGAGGAGCTAGTTGGTTTTCGAAGATTGATTTAGCCTCCGGCTATCATCAAATCTCTATTGCGGAACCAGATGTATTGAAGACTGCCTTTCAAACAAGATATGGTCAGTATGAGTTCGTGGTAATGCCGTTTGGACTTACCAATGCGCCAGCAGCATTCATGCGGCTAATGAATGAAGTCTTCCATGATTACTTGGATCAATTCGTGATAATATTCATCGATGACATCCTAGTATATTCACGGAGTGCGGAAGAGCACGCAGAACATTTGAGAAAAGTGTTGGAAAGACTAAGAGAGATGAAGCTGTTTGCCAAGTTTAGCAAGTGCAAATTCTGGCAAAGGGAGATTGGATTCCTAGGACACCGAGTCTCGGAGCAGGGAGTGTCCGCCGATCCAGAAAAGATCGCCGCAATCCAGGATTGGCCAAAGCCAACAACCGTGTCGGAAGTTAGAAGCTTCCTAGGCCTTGCAGGCTATTACCGAAAGTTCGTAAAGGGGTTTTCAACAATTGCAAAACCTTTGACACGACTTACGGGGAAAGGAGTACCTTTTATTTGGGGCGAGGAGGTAGAAGAAGCTTTCAGGAAGTTAAAGGGAGCGCTGACCACAGCACCAGTGTTAGCTCTACCCAAGCCAAATCAGCCGTACGCTGTATATACCGATGCATCAAGGGTTGGCGTTGGATGCGTTCTGATGCAGGAAGGGAGAGTTATTGCTTATGCCTCCCGTCAATTAAGGAAACATGAGGAAAACTACCCCACGCATGACCTGGAGATGGCAGCCGTGGTGTTTGCGTTGAGGATATGGAGATCCTACTTGTATGGAGAGGAGGTTCAGGTATTTATGGACCATCAAAGCCTTAAATACTTATTCACGCAACCAGACCTTAATTTGCGCCAGAGGAGATGGATGGAATTTATTGCTGATTATGATTTGAAGATTCAGTACCACCCAGGCAAAGCAAATGTGGTTGCAGATGCTTTAAGCCGAAGAAAAGCACAAGTTGATGCGGAAAGAGAGGTGGAGTTTCTAGCTGAGGAATTGAAGAAGGTAAGGCTTCTAGCCTTGGAAGGAGAATCTAGTGAGCCGTTGGGTTTACAAGCTGTAACTCAAGCGAGCCTACTATATCGAATACGTGAAGAGCAACCCAAAGACGAAAACCTGAAGAAGATCATTGAAGAACTGAAAAGTTCAGAAGGGCCAAACGCTAGTGGTTATCATTTGGCGGATGATGACACTTTACTCCTTAACGGGAGAATTACGGTACCAGACCGGAGCGGTTTACGAGAGGAGATATTGCGAGCAGCCCACAGCTCTGCATTAAGTATACACCCCGGAAGTACCAAAATGTACAAAGACGTGCGCAGATATTATCATTGGCCTGGATTGAAGAGAGCAGTGGCACAATGGGTAAGCCAATGTGATTCCTGCCAACGAGTCAAGGTAGAACACCAAGTGCCAGCAGGTTTGCTTCGCAACTTGCCCATACCAACGTGGAAATGGGATTCTATCTCGATGGATTTTATTACTGGACTACCAACAAGGAAGGGACGGATAAATGATGCCGTATGGGTAGTGGTTGATCGTTTAACCAAAGTAGCCCGATTGGTTCCAGTAAGGAGTACGGACCAGGCACCAGTCTTGGCAGAGAAGTATATAGACGAAATTCTGAAGTTGCATGGCGTGCCAGCCAACATTGTCTCTGATCGTGATCCGAAGTTTGCATCAATATTTTGGCAAGATTTGCAGAGGGCGTTGGGAACGGACGTTCATATGAGCACCTCATTCCACCCAGAGACGGATGGACAGACGGAAAGAACTATCCGAACCGTAGAGGACATGATCAGGCTATGTGCATTAGAATGGTCATCGGATTGGGAGAAAATTTTGCCATTAGTCGAGTTTGCGTATAACAATAGTTATCACTCGAGCATTGGCATGTCGCCCTTTGAAGCGATGTACGGAAGGCCTTGTCGAACGCCTTTGTGTTGGACCGAAGTTGGAGAACGGACGAGCTTCAATAATAAGCTCATTGATGAAACAACGGAGAAGATCAAATTGATCCAAGAGAGCATGAAGAAAGCTCAGGACCGCCAGAAGAAGTATGCAGATCGTAAGAGGCGGGAAGTGGAGTTTAAAGTTGGAGATATGGTGTACTTGAAGGTAGCACCACAAAAAGGAAAGGATCGTTTTGGCAAAGTGGGAAAACTCGCGGTAAGGTTTATCGGACCATACCCAATTGAGCAAAGAGTTGGAGAAGTAGCCTACCGTTTAGCAATGCCGGAGATGATGCGGCTACATAAAGTCTTCCATGTTTCACAACTACGGAAGCATGTGCCAGATCCTAATATGATTGTGCCCGAACCTATCGAGGAGTTAGAGCCTAATCTGACATATCCCGAAGGACCATTTGAAATAGGGCAAAGAAGGACGCGAAAATTGAAGAATAGGAGTATTCCTCAAATCCAAGTATTTTGGGGAAAGCAGAATCGGAAAGTCACTACCTGGGAAGACGAGGATAGGATTCGAGCCAAGTATCCTCAATTATTTACCGAAGAGGATGAAGCAGGACCCTCGGAACCCTATGGAATTCGGGACGAATTCTATTAAGGGGGGGAGAATGTAGTGACCCTTACCAAGGGATAAGGACGTGAGGGGAAAACCATGTCCGAAAGACCCGGCAAGGACGAGGAAGGGAACCAAGGATGGAAAGGAGAAGAATGGCCAAAGACTTGTCCGAGGAATTACGATTGGTTCGCGAATTACCAAGTCGTTCGGTACGAGCTGGCGAGGATGCCCGAGAGCCGCCAAGGATGTCCGTGAGTGACCGATAACGTTCGGGAAGGAATGGCCGTGAAGGGCCGAGTGACGTCGAGGGATGACCGGTGACCGGCCGACCCGACAAGATTCCGAAATTTGCGGAATTCGTTTTTACACAAAACAACCAATGGGGAAACATGCAAGTTTGAGAAGGAATCCATGGGGGATATTCCATGGAATCTCTACAAGAACATTGAATGTGAGGGACATCATCATTACCATGCAACCAATCGCATTTCATGCAAGTGTGAATGGGAGAGGCATGCAAGATTCCTTTGGCCAAGTGTTGCCCACACTTGACAAGTGTTCGCGCAATCAAACTTGTGGCCACAAGACTTGGTAGGCGCCGATCATGCATTGGGCCAAGTCGTCGCTCACTCCCTCTATATAAGAACCCTCACCTTCTCTCATTTTCGCAAAAATTCCCTAAGTAAAGAAAAGAGAAAGAGAAAAAGGAGAGAGAGAGAGAGAAAGAGGTGAGGAAGAGGGAAGTGCTGCCGCGAAGAGAAGGAGAGAAGGAGCAAGACAAGACTATCGACGACCGCTGCTAAGTGTTGAATCGAGAAGGAACTCGATTTCGACAAAGGAAGGGTTCAAGTGTTGCCGTGAAGGAAGTCCGACTACTCTTTCCAGAGATCGCCGGTTTTCTGTGAGTTCAGGCACATTTTGCCGGACTAGATGGACATGCAAAGATATCCATCTAGTGCACGGTTTGCATGAGCATTTAGTTGCATTTACACTTAATCTAAGATTACTTATGATAATATTTTGTGCTGCAGGTGACCCTAGAGGGAACTAGAGGGTGTGGTGAACGATAGGAGCCCGGAGTAGTTTTATTTTGTGTCTATTGTAAAATCCAAGTATGTCTTTTATTTCAAGCAAAACTCGGCTCTTGGCCTTGTCTAAAAACCTTTTTGTAATAACTCTTTTTGTTAAATCTTAATCGGGTTTCCTTTTTATTCGGGCGAGTCGTACTGATATAGACTTTGTCCAAGTCGGCTCAACGCACGGCGTGTCTGTGAGGTTGCAAAGCCTGAAGGACGTGCCGTGTGGTCGGGAACCTCACTGATGGACTGGCCAAAGGGGCCTGATTCGTTCTCGTACCCGGCCGGATCATTGGTGAATGTTCTCATAGTGGCGTCCCGGTGCCGTCCGCGGTACACCCGGCCGTACGGCGGTTCGGGGGCGTTACACCAACTCTATTGCACCATTCCATGGAGTATCCAAGATTGAACATGTATCCATTGATGCTCTTAACCAGTTTGTTGCTACTGGTAATCCGCATGTCAGTTTACTAAATTAATGTTACCTCAAACTAATTTCCTTTCATTTTCCTTTCCATCAAACCATCGACGCATTAACTACTTTTAATTGGTTTTGCTTCTGATACATTTTAGGATGTTGAATTCTTATGCACCACAACAGTGACAGACAATCAGACATACAAACTCAGCGTGGTTGGAGCTTCATATCTTGTGCTGCATGTGGAACAAAAATGGTCAAAAAATGACGTCCTTAACTTGCAATAACTTCAAATGTGGGTCAAGTACTGCCGTTGGAGATGTGAAGTAAGTTTATTAAATTATAGTATGTATCCAAGCTTAATTAACGATCTATACTCTAACCATGTAATAACTTGGAAGATACCGTGTGGAACTGGTAGTCGAAGACGAAATGAGCACGGGCGTTTTTGTAGCTTTTGATAAAGACATGGTGAAGTTGACCAACATACATGCATCAACACTATATTCTCAGATGGTATGTCATTACTCTACCAAACCTTTTATATTAGTTTATTACTTTAAAACCTTTAATTTCAAAAGGCCACTACTTAACTCTCTCTAATATCTTCTCGCAACCTCTAGGCTGAAGGTGTACTGAACTTAGACTGTAGTGCTCCAACTCCCAAAAAAGTCTCTGACATTGTTGGGAAGAATTTCACATTCCAACTTAAGCTGACTAACTTCAATTTCACTCCTCACCATCAGTCATTTACGGTGTCACGTATTTATGAAACTACTAAGCTGCTTCCTGGTCTGACCTTCGTTGAGGTAAACTGTACATCACATCCAAAAGTTTACTCATTGCTTTCTAGGATTTTACTCCTTGCTTGCTTTATTATTTCATACGTACATACACAGGCAGAAGGTGGGAAAATTGTGGATTTAGGTGAGAAAGGGCCTATAACATCTCCAACTCGGCAACACCAGACAAGCACGTCATCTGTAGTAGATATATCAATAGAGGAAAAAACCCTTGGTTCTGGAGATTTACCAGTTGAAAGCTCATCTTCGGCTGCAAGGAACAAAAAACAGAAGAAATAGAAATGCAATTAGCCTACTTTTTTTAATTAAAATTTCCCAATTGCTTCTTCTAAAGAACTTGCCTTCATTTCACTACTTTTCTCCCTTCTGCTTCTGAATAGAATTTCCTTGCATTACTATATGGTTGTTATTGTGAGATTCTTTTCCAAATTTCTGTTGTAAAATTAATTTCCAACTCTACTTTTGAAACAACCAGAAGTGCTAATCTATTTATGCTATCATTTAAAACAAATTCAGAAAATGATGAGAACTTGACATTCAGAAACTGATGAGAACTTGACATTCTACGACAACCAAATTCAATTGGACGATTGTCAATAAGAGGGTTTTAATCAAGGCAAAGTGAAGTTGAATAAACTTACGCAAAAATAACAAAAAAAAAATATACGACCACCATAACGAGATGGAAATGCGGGAGAAAAAAGTGACAAAATATCAAACTGAAAAAACCACAAAAATATAAACAAAATCATGAGACTTCCGTGCGTAGCGCGGATCAACTGCTAGTATTTTTATATAATTGGTTAGCTTTTAAATCTCATTCATCTTTTCTGTAGATGCGATTAAAACTTGACATTTTAGAGTCGCCAAAGCAAACGGCAACACAACCCCAAAATTCCTTAATTTTAAGAAGCGACTGCTGTTGGATTTCAAATTGCCATCATCGAAGTTCACAAATCTTTACTTTTTTATCTTCTTCTTCGACTTAAAAAAGTCAATTGGGAATTTACTACATTTACAGTTATTCTCTTAAATATCGTTTCACTTATGTTTACAGTATTTACAATATTCTTATCATAGTTCCAGTGTTGAGGATCTCTTGACACAGTCTGACTCAAGTGGTTTGATGCGGAAAGAACGTTACAGTTTCATAGATATCATTACTAATGTGAGGTCGGGGGAGCTGATTGATTTGTTCAAGCTCTCAAACTTCTTCTCTAGCACGTCATATTTCTTTTCCATATTCAAGATCATTTCTTCTTCAGTTTCAATGCGCTTTTTGGCTGCATCCAAGTCCTGCTTCATCTCATTCTTCTTCTCCTTAATATTGGAAAACTCTTCGCGCAATGCATCGGTCCACCACCTCCTTAAACCGCAGCCTTGACCGGGACCCTTACAATAGTACATAACTCATATTACATCCCAATTTGTATAAAAAATCAAGAAGCAGAGCACAAAAATAAGAGTACAGAAATCTTTACATCTTTGATTTCATACGGACAACTGAAATAAAGTTCTCCTCTCGTGCTAGGATCATTAGAAGTGGCAACGAAAACCACCGCACCACAATTATACCCGATTGGAACACCCTTGTCGCGCCTCCGGATTTTTCCGTACCTCATTTTCATCTTTATTTCCTTACGATTCAGCTCCTACATTACCACAAACACAATATTAAGATAATGCTTTGAGATTTGAGATGGTCTAGAGATCTACCTCAGTTAATGCTTCAGAGGCAGTTTTCTCATCAGCCGTGGAGTTTCCGTCGCAGAGATCTCTCTGTGCCATCATCTTGACTCGATTATTAAAGCACTAAATCACTACGATCCCATCATTTATACTAAAACAACAAATCGTACGACGTCGTTTAACAATAAAATACGTGATTGCTGAGTTATGTAATTAACACGGCTGAGTTATGGTGTTACAGCTGATTTATACAACAATCATATTAATGGTGTTACGGCTGAATTATGCAACGGCCATATTAATTTATTATATACCTTCTCGAGAATACAAAAAGTGTTGTTGGGGAGACGCAAACAATAATTAGGTTTCTTGTTAAGAACCACACGCATAATAAATATATTTTTTAGCGATTTATTATTAAAAAGGAATTCAAAATTTGAATTTGAATTTTTTGAAATTTCTTTTTTAATAAAAGTATTTCCCCAACAATTGACTGATATGGCTGAGTTATCAACATTAACGGCTGACTTATAAAATATTTGTAAATTAAAATTATTATAACTCAAAATTTAAATTTAGAATGGAAAAATAAATATTACAATTATTATAATCAATAAAAAGTAATAATTATAGACAAGAGTGGTTTTTACACATTCTGATCAAAATGTGTAAAATATTCAAAACATGACATTTAGGGGTTAGGGTTAGGGTTTGAGGTGTAGAGTTCATATTTCCAACATTATGGTTTTAAGTTAACAGTTTGGTTTTGGTTATATTGTGTTTGATTTAAGGTGGTAATTTGGATATACTAATATGATAACCATTTGAAATTTAAAAAAATTTTGAAATTACTTTTCGGTTATTTTCGGTTATGGGTCGGTTAGATGAATATATAACCATAAATAACCCAAAATATATTGTAATTAGGTAGATTAACCTAATATAACCGATAGCAAGCCGAATATAACCGAAATTAACCAAAAAACAATACAAAAATACCGAAAGGGGAAAAATTAGTTTTTCGGTTCGATTCGGTTTGGTTGGTTATTTAGTATCCATGTTTTAAAAATCGCTGGGCGCTAGTCGGTCGGTGGACGAGGGCCTAACGATTAATTGATTAATCGGGGACTAGTTTTAGGGTATTTTAAATATTTTTTTATAATAAATATTAACAATATACGTTTTAGTGGTTATATATTTACTTTGCTAGGGAATTATTAAAACTCCGCACAACACAGTTGGTTTATAACCCCTTAGTAAGGTTGTGTCACACGGGTTTGACTCTTATAGAGTCCATTTTCTACCTTTTTCGACATTTTATTAATAAAGGGTAAAAATATCATTTCTAAATCATCTTCTTCCCACGATTTTTTGTAATCTTGAAACCCTAGTTTATGGCCGCCAGTGACTTAATAACTTGTTTATCATTGATTTTTTCTCCAGTTCAACCATTTTTGATGATCAAATATTAGATCCAACATCTAACATCCTATTTTAAGCAAAAAAAGTCGATTTTTCCAATTTTCCGATTTAATAACCGATAATAAAAAAATTACATGGTGCCTCAGTGGGCACGGTGGCCGCGTTTTAAAACAGGGTTTAGTATTATAATTGGAGTTATGGCTGAGTTATCGTTTATGACGGCTGACTTATCGTTTACGGTCTTCTCAATAATATGAAAATGTATTCTTCTTTCTTTCCTGAGTCTTTCATTCTGTCATATTCCTAATAAATTATCTAATTAAAACGTCTCTCGATATCACAAAAAATGTTGTTGGGGAAACGCGAACAATCCCTAATTCTGTGCTTGCTCAGATCCACAAATAATAAATACATAAAGTCAGCTTTCTCATAATATATTATTAAAATTAATGAAAAGTTTTGAATTTGAATTTCAAATTAAGAAATAAAAGTATTTCTCCAACAATTGACTAATGTGGCTGAGTTATGAAAATAATTACGGCTAACTTATGAAATATTTGTAAATTAAAATTATTATAACTCAAAATTTAAATTTGGAATAGAAATATAAATATTATTATCATTATAACCAATAAAAAGTAATAATTATAGATAAAGAGTGATTTTTACAAATTCTAATCAGAATGTGTAAAACATTCAAAACATGACATTTAGGGGTTAGGATTAGAGGTGTAGGGTTCAGATGAGTAACAGTATGGGTTTTAATTTAACAGTTTGGTTTTAAAATAGTATTTGGTTTAAAGTGGTAACTTGGATATACTAATATGATAACCATTTAAAATTTTAAAAATTTTTGAAATTATTTTTCGGTTGTTTCCGGGTATGGGTCGGTTAGATTAATATATAACTGGTTATTTTCGGTTATGGGTTGGTTATTTTCGATTATGGGTCGGTTATTTTCGGTTCGATCCGGTGGTCGGTAATTTAGTCATTCTAATTTGAGGTTTGGCTGAGTTATCGTTATTAACGACTGAATTATGTAAATAATTAAGATAAAGTTATGGCTGAGTTATCGTTTATGACGGCTGACTTATCGAGCTTTATGTTTGAGTTATCATTCCGTAATGGCTGAGATATCGTAATAACGACTGATTTATATTAATATGAAGGTACAACATAAACGAAATAAATAAAAAAAACAATCATAGTTCATAGTTCATATAGAAGACGACACAAAAGTACAATGGAAATCACTTTTTGAAACCGATGTCATCTGGGCCAAATTCTTCAAACATATCGACCAAATCATTCCAAACTATGCTAGTCAGCATCTCAGGTTTATTGCCACCACTCGCCCATATCCTCTTGAGCGCACGCATCTGGACTCTGAATAACGTTCTAGCCACCAAATTAAACTGCGTCAAGACCGTAGGAGTATGCTTTGGATCCCACGTGTACTTACGCTACAATTAAAAGAAAGAAATAATAAGAGTATAGAATATTGTTAATTTGGTGGTTTGTTTTAGTAATCTTACCGCGAGGAGGAGAAACCATCGTCTCTTATAGTGGAAGGCAATCAAGCCGTACGTCGGCCTCGCATGGTGCCAGTTGTGTTAAAGTATTCCTCCAATCGCGATAGAGAGAACGCGAAGGAACTTGAACCACGTAACAGTTTGTCAACCCAGGAACCCACACCAGAGTCTAGAACCGAAATATTCTCCTGATCAGTGGCGCAAATGATCGCTTCGACATCTCTAAAAAACTGTCCATCGATATGAGGAAAAACATCCATTTCGATAGGAAGATGTAACAGACAAACAGATCTGTGATTTAGGAGAATATAAAGAGAAACAATAGAAACGAAGAATGAGATGGAAGAGAGTCAGACATATGAATAAGGAGAATATAAAAGAGAAACAATAGGAAAACAAAAGATCACGTCGATTATTAGGTTACTTTTGGTTTCCCGCCAAAATATTGCTTTATGGCTGAGTTATAATTTTTTGTGGCTGAGTTATCACATAAACAATCTGAAACAAACGACTGATTTATACGACTTGATGGCTGAGGTAGAATATTTACGAGAAAACGAAGGTCTCGTCGATTCATGTTACGGCAGAGTTATAGTGAGTTATGGCTGAGTTATTACAAGAAACAATCTGAAAGTAAATGGCTGATTTATATGACTTGACGGCTGAGTTATAGTATTTACGGGAAATTGAAAGGTCTCGTCGATTCATGTTACGGCTGAGTTATAGTGAGTTATGGCTGAGTTATCACAAGAAACAATCTGAAAGTAAATGGTTGATTTACATGACTTGACGGCTGAGTTATAGTATTTACGGGAAAACAAAAAGTCTCGTCGTTTCATGTTACGGCTGAGTTATAGTGAGTTGTGGCTGAGTTATCACGAGTCAAAATAAAACAAATCTCCTTACAACAATACTACATGTGACAAGTTTTCACATTTTGCCGAACTTGTTTACATCGCAAACATGTGTGTTGCTTCCTAGGGAGTTTATTTCCAATGGCAACTTGCAAAGATGATTTAATCCTATGCTTCTTAGGCCTTCCTGGCTGGTTCACAACAAACGAAGGCAAGCACGGTTGATTATCCATAGCAACAGGAACAAGGACTGATTCATCTGGAGGCATGATTGAACCAGCCCATCCGTTAACAAAATCGACACTCCTAAATTTCGTATCGAACAAAGATATACGCGACACATTCATATGCTCTACAGCTCTCTCCGTTCAAAAAACCATCTGGTCATCATATTCCGTATCGATTCTAGCAGTCAAACTATGGGAAGACTTCTAGCATTTGATAGTGCTTTGTTCATTGATTCTGCAATATTCGTTGTCATTAAATTATACCTTTCACCCGGGAAATGAACACGCGCCCATATTCGGACACCAGCTCTTTGGAGGTATCCATGTAGTTCGGGATGATGTGCTTCAATCTCATTGAAAGCCTCATTAAAATCAGACAGCCTAAAACACCTTGCCGCTTTTTTCACCAGAGGGAACAAATGTTTTCCTTTGAACTTCACCATGATGTTCTTATATAAATGGTAAGTGCAAATTCCACGCGAAGCCAACGGATACACTTCACCAATCGCTTTCCCTATTGACGTATGTCTGTCGGAGATTCTCGCAAGATCCTTTTCGTCAGGAATGGCAACTTTGAGTTGTGTAAAAACCAAAGCCAAGACTCACCATTTTTCAGTGTCAACAACAGCGAAAGCTATTGGGAAATTTTGAAAGTTGCATTCCTGAGCTAGGGCTGTTAGAAGCGTCCCTCTGTAACGTTTCGTCGACAACAACTTTGCGCATGAAAGCAAACCCAACAATACTCTCACCAAAAGCAATAAAAACATATTTGAATCTTCCTTCATCATCTATTTAAAGACGCGTGACTGTACCTGGATTTTCCCTTCTTAACATGTATAAGTAAGAAGGCAATTCGCTAAAACTATCCTCACAAGTTCCCTGATCGATCTGCCTTGCATTCAGCAGCGTTTGATATGCCTTCCAATAACCCATCTATTGACACCAACAAATTAATAAATCTGCCATAATATATAGATAACTCAGCCAATACATTCATATAAGTCAGCCGTAAATAATCAATAAATCAACCGTAATATGTAAATAACTCGGCCTATACATACCTATAAGTCAGCCGTAAAGAATCAATATGTAAATAACGCAGCCAAGACATTCATATAAGTCAGCCAGTTTGTATTAATAATTCAGCCATAACGTAATGATATGTCAGCCATTATTATCAATAAGTCAGTTGAAACATAGTAATTACCTTTATACTAAGTTGCTTATTGAAAATGATTCTGACACTTTTAGGTTTAACTTCCGGACCAAGATCACCAAGAATGTCCATGTAAAGACCTGCCAATACATCAGCTGTTGATTGGCGGGATCAATTAAAACGTTTCGTCACAGAACATGTGTGTTCCGAATCGTATAAACGAACATAAAAATCTGGGTCATCCCCTTGTACAGATGCATGAAGTCTCTAAAGACATCCTTCAATCCAGCACTGTAGAACCACCATTCTCGGATTTGATACTGGTATATTAAAATCAAATCCATCCCTAACCAAAATAAGTTTCACGTGATTCTTGAACTCGTCTTTGCTCCTGTATCGTTGTCCTACAGCAATTTTTAGCGTTGACACCTGCAACCTAAAAGCCTCCGACTTCATCTTCGATCCGGCAAAGTTATCATCTTTATGAGCTTTCTTCTTAGGAGGTAGAGTCGGTGAGTCTTCCTCTTTATTCTGAGGCTCGCCCAATACAGAAAAGTTCTCATCATCAGATGACTCACCATCGGAGTCGTCGAAAATATCAAATCATCTTGAAAATTCATCATCTTCTTCTTTGTCAGATGCTTCTTCGACAGCTTTTTCTTCTTCATTTTCTTCGTCTTGGATCATACTATAATCATAACAAGTGCCTTCAAATCCCCCACCTTCCACTTTGTATGTAGGTTCTAATTTTGAGTCAGAACTGCTTGGCCATTTCATCTTTCCTCAAGCTCCACTAGTTTCTGTAGACTCTTTCGCCGAAAACTCCACACAGAGACGTAGCTGATCTTTTTTCATAGCCCAAAAAATATTGCAACTATCGATCATTAGAGACAAAAACTGGTGGATTATCATGCGCCATATGTTTAAGTGCCTTGTTCGAGAACATGTAGCTCAGCTTTAGCTCATGGCTAAACGCGTCCAAACCGAAGTCTTCAAGAACAAGCTCCACAAGCTTGTTGTGTGTTGTGCGTCCATCTATCTGCACAACTATACACCCTCTATCGTCGGTGTTAAATACATATCTATGTTTGTTTATCCAATTACCAGAAACAACTAGTATTGGAACTGGATCCATGAAAGAAAATGAAGAACAAGGTGAAGAAGAAAGTGAAGAACAAGGTGAAGAATAAGGTGAAGAAGAAGTAGAATAACAAGGTAAAGAAAAAAGTGAAGAAGAAGTAGAAGAACATGTAGAATAGGAAGGTAAAAACCATGCAAATAGTTCACTTATTAACCAGTTGAAGAACAAGAGTCGAAGGAACGAAGTTTCGTATTTCCGGAGAAGAAAGCTGATGACATGGAATGTTGACATGGATGATGCGTCCGACGTGGCAAGTCAGCCATCAAACAAATTATAACTCAGCTGAAATAAAACTCAGCCATCAAACAAATTATAACTCAGTCACAACATGAATAACATTACAGTAATTAAAAAGCAAAACAATAGCTACCAAATTCAGGCGCTTCATCAACTGAAAATATGTAACTCAGTCGTATCGTTTAATAAGTCAGCCGTAACTGAATAATATTCTAGTAATTAATCTTTGCTACTAAGTCATCCGTGAAATGGCCGAGTTGTACGATAAGCCTATCACGGCTGAGTTATAGTTTTTAACTATAACTCAGCCATAACTACATCTCATAAGTCAGCCGTTTTTCATAACTCAGCCAGCCGGAAAAAGTTAATTCAGCCGTGTCGTAGTGATAACTCAGCCAAAATTTTGACAACTCAACCATCGGTAAAAACTCAGCCGTAAGGACGGCTGAGGTAGAGCATAACTCAGCCAGATTTCAATAAATCAGCTGTAACACTTGGCTGAGTTATGCTCTAAGTCAGCCGTCCGCACTTACTCAAATGTTTTTCTATAAATCAGCCGCAAGATACCTATAACTCAGCCGTCATTACCTCCGTAACGCGTTACGGCTGAGTTATTTAATATACGTCAGCAATTTCTGATGTGCGTCTGACGTGGCAATGATACTTTTGTAATTATTTTTTTGGTAACATAAAACATGGACACGCTGGGTATTTTGAAAATACCCAAAATATTCTAGTAACATCTGAGTAAATCTCCGACAAACTTTAGTCCTCATTCATTCGTGCGACAAACTTTTTGACGAATGGAGACGACATTGACGGTGATGAGGACAGAGGGCTATCTCTTTCTCACGAGCTCTCTAGGGTTTTTGGCGGCTTTCTTTAGTTTAGTGGGCCTCTGTGTTTAGGGAATGAAGAAGATCTTCTTCATTCTCTATACTCACAAGTTACAAAAACCTTAATGGAAGATTTCGGATATGACACGTTCACAAAAAAAAAAAAAAAAAAAAAAAAAAAAAAAAAAAAGCCAATTTAAGTACTCATAGGTGATAGGCCAATTTGTCCACCTACACACTTTGTATGATTTTCTTGTCTTTCTTCGGTCTTTATCATCTTCCGTTGAATTAGGTAAATCGATCACACAATGCTACATGGAGAAAAATCTTTAGTGCTTATTGAGAAAAATCTTAGGTAAATCAAATAAAAAACATCTCACCTTCAAAGCACATACACACATACTTATTATGCTAACAAGAAGTAAATGAAAAAAAAGGTTAGACGGCTACAATCGCCTAATCAATTGAAAGGAAATGTATAACAGCTAGAAATGAAAACGAAACATAAGTAAAGCGTCGTCCAACGAGTCGAACACAACCAGTCGTTGTTTACACGATTTCAGAAGTCTCCAAAACCATAATAATGCAATTCATAAGTTTTGAAACTAAAACCTCTACTTCCACTAATCGTGATTGAAGTATCGACCTCTAGGAAGATGGGGCAATCATCCAAATAGGACTCAATTGTCTCGCCATCCTCGTCTAACATATCCCCGCCCGTAAAAACAACAATAAGATAATCAACCATCTTACTCCCGAATAGGACCTCCAAGGTACCAAATACTACCCCTTCCTCTTTTGTAACTTGATTCGTCACCGATAAAACTAAGATTACAGCATTTAGCCCTCCTTCCGCTAGATGTAGGCATCTAACGATTTCCTTACTTATGTAGTTAGTACTCCTACACCTTATCCCACTCCTCATGTTAACCATCTCCGTATAATTTGATGCCATAAGAGAACAATTAAACTTAATTATATGTCATAGTACCTGGAGTGTCAATCACTCTGAGTTTGGGGACTCCACAATGTGTCTGAATTATCTCTGACTCGCATTTCATTGTAACGCCTCGTGCGCGTGCTTTCGAGACAAAGACATGTTTTCCTAAGATGCTGTTTCCCGTGGCGCTTTTTCCATTCCCTGTAGGCCCAACCAAGACTAAGTTTTCCTTCGGAAGTCTTCTGATCATTATATAAAAAGTAACTTATTAGCTAATTCCATCAAAGTAGCCACGATCTATGGTATATACTATTTTTAAGAAAATAACATAGTTAGAAACGGAAAAGCTTAATTCAATATGACAAATTCCTAGGTGCAACGCAATATGAAAATGTAAAAAAAAAAAAAAAATGGGAAATAAAAACCTTTTTCTAACGTCACAAAATCTTTTGACAACCAATGGGAAATAAAAACCTTTTTCTAACGTCACAAAATCTTTTGATAGTAACTAATGTTAAATTTCCCAATATATACCGTGAGGGTATTACATGACACACCATGATGTAGCCTCTGTCTCTGTAACGCCTCAACTGTCACCTTGCTTAGTGAGCCCATATCCACTCTAAGTCCATGGGCCCACCTTCCTAAGTGGGTCCTACATCTATTCCCAGCCCGTGGACCCGCCCATATTAGATAGCAGGTTTGTTACGTCAGGGAGGCTTTCAAAACTTGTTTACTAACCCTACAAATCAACAAATTATCTTTTCATGTGTTTTGTCCTCAGTCGCACAGTTTCGACAATCACTTCCGGGAATGTCACCCATCATGAAATTCTCTCAGGACCCCTGACCAAAAAAATAAGTAAATTTTGGTGACATATGTGGCCAAACAATTCTTTTAAATCTTTCCCCAGACCAGCATGTCACAGTCTTTGAGCTCCTATGGATCTATCAACAGCGATTTATGTTTTTCCAATCTATCTATCTATGTTTGTTGTAAGCTTGTGTTTGATTATCTTATTTTATCCATCCATTAGGTTGATGAGCTTCTACTAGTTTTCTCCCTTAGGTATTGAATGAATAATGGTAACAATTTTGTTTGAAAAAAAGAAGGGTCTATGACCAACCAATCAAGGTTGAGAAATTTGAAGAAAATTAATTTGACATAACTAAAGAAATAATAGAAAATGATAAACACAGTAATATATGAATCCCAAATAATTCAAATATGAAAATATAAATTAAATAAAATAATCTAAAAATACTACAATAAATTTTAAAATACAATATTAGGAAAAGAATATGCATATATTAATCTTTTTTTCGGTCAACATATTAATCTTACCTATTCCTAACTGAAAAATGAGAAAGTATGAAAAGTTTTGGTTTTAAAAAATAAAAAGAATTTACCTTCTCATTTAAAAAAGTTCCCCAATTAAACAAAGTTAAAAGCAGTATTTTTGAATAAATTACTTAAAAATGAGACGATCTATGATTATATAAAAATGAGTATTTACAAAATTTAGAATTAAAAATTAACTGTATATTTTTCCTAATCCCTTTTTCTATTTATTTGTATTTTAATAACTTAAAATTCAAAATAATTAAAAATATTATAATTTCAAATTTTATGAAATATATATATATAAATATAATCTCCTTATAATTATTTTAAAAAACTTTGTATGTTTTTATAAATTCTGTAATTTTTGATAATTATCTTTTTACATTATTAATATTTTTTAAAAAATATTTTTGTTGTAATCAAATTCCTTCTATTAAATATTAATTTTTACACATGTCAAAATATAAAATTGATAACTTGACACATGTCAAAATCTTGTTAATGGCTAACTTTCAAAACCCAACTTTATATAATACGATTTGACACTCATAAAAAGACATCCCCACAGGATGTGTGATGGGAATGCTCTAAACTACTATTATTAGGCGACTACTTATGTGTTGACTGGTTCTCCCGCAAACGCTGCGTTTGCGGGTGGTAGCGGTTGCTAGCGATTGGAACCAATCACACAAACCGCTTCCAATCGTTCCTAATCGCTCCCAACCGCTTCAAACCACTGAATTGCAAAAGCTGCTTCCCGCAAGCGTTTGCGGTTAGAAATTTTTTTTTTTGTAAAAAAACTTAAAAGAAATCAATGATAATAACTTTTTTTTTTACACTAATATTTTAATGATAATAAACTTAAAATAAATCTAACCATTTTACTCATTAAGGATGGAAGAAAATGAAGTACGGATACGATTGCAGAGATGATAAAATAAAAAAAAAAATTTAAAAATAATATTTTAGTTAACAATAACCCAGAAAACTTGGTGTAAATTTAATGGCACATCGCACATAAGTTCAAAAAAATCTAAATAAATATAATATTTTCATCAGAAACTTAAGAAAATAAGATTATCTGTGAAAAATATTAAAACAAATCACCAGTGACTCTTCTCAACTCTCACTTGACCATTTCAACCGATGCAACTATTTTCATCAGAAACTTGATTAATTTATTAGTGAAAAGTCAAATGCATAAAGGAATAAGTATTCAATATGAAATTTATTTGTTTTTTGAAAAATTATTTTAGTATTTTTTAATAAATTTTAATTATAAATCAAGTTTAATAAACATTTTGGTGTTTTTAAACATTTATATATTATATATCACATTTATTATGTTCCAACCGCTATTGCATCCGCTGGTCAACCAATCGTAAACCTCCCGCAAACACACCAATTTTAAACCGCTAAACCAGTCGTTCAAAATGTTTAATAATGCTTGAAACCGCAATCTCCCGCAACCGCAACTGCAGCGTATGAACCAGTCAGACCGTTAGACATGGTGCATATGGAGTTACGGAAATAGATAAAAATAAATAATTAATAATAATAATTATCCATATATAAATCAAGAAAAAAAAATTTCAGGATTAATTCTCACGGTCTTACCCAAACAGTAATCGTTGTTATTTCTCTAGAATGATTGTTAATCGCAAGGATTCACAAATCTTCTCTAGATCGAAACAAGAGATAAATCTTCTCCTTTAGAACCCTTAAGCAATAAAAACAGAAGGCACTTCTTAACAATGAAAGAGAAGAGTTGTGATTGTTCAAGCCGGTTGTGTTTGATTCCAAGTCCGTTTTAGAGGTTTTGACTCAGTGATTAAAGGGTCCCTGGCCAGTAAATGGACTCTGTGAAACAAAAAAATTTGAGTTTCAGGCTTTCAGCAGAAAACACATTCCCCCGGTAGTACTGTCAGTTGGGCGGTCCATCCGTGGGCGGGCCCATGTCCGCATCATTATGGACCGTTATGGTCAAGCCCATAAACAACATAGTCTTAATGGACAAAAAACCATTGGGCTCGCGGACAAAATGGGCAAAACCATTTGGACAGTGGACGGCCCAAGGTCTTAAAACTCTAGGTTTTACAAAAAAAATAAATTTTAGTTTTTCCAAGTTTGGTTTTGTATTGTTGACTTTGCCATTAAATTTGATTATGAATTGTTGTTTTGTGGATTCTCTAATTTTGGTTTCGGTGAAAAAATGTAATTTTATAATTTTCCACCAAATTCATGATTTTATAAAAGAAACAAAAAAAGAAATCAAATTTTATAAAAGAAACAACAAAATAAAATTCTCAAATTTTATAAAAAAAATAAAATTCAGAGTTTATAAGTGAATGACAACAAAAATAAAATTCAGATTTTATAAAAGAAAATAACAAAAATAAAACTCAAAGTTTATAAGTGAAAGCCAACAAAAATAAAAATGGACTGTCCATGGTCATGACCAATTGGAAATAGTTTTAATGGGCATGGACACTTTTTGGACCATTGTCCATTTGGTCATGACCATCTTCCGCCCATATAAAAAACTGTCCAAACGCACACGCCCATTGGTCGTTGGACAGACCATTTGACAGCTCTACACCCCGGTAACTGCCCCGTGTTTTATGGCATCTTGTTTGGTTGTTTTTATATATGTTTCGATTATGTTAGGTTGCTAGATCCGATTTTCATGTACCATATGTAGGATTCTCTGACTAAAATTGTTTCTAATGCTTTATTGCTTTCTTGATCAATGATCATTTGCAACTGATCCTGGATCGACCCGCTAACGCTTTTATGCCCAGAACATATTGTACCTAACAAGAACGCGGACTTATAGAGTTATATGTGTCGTTTCCTGTGAAAGTTAAGCAACAGAGTACCTTAAACATACGATGGTCCATTGCTAACCGCAGGTCGATTGTGAAGTCGTAAAAAAAGCCAAAGGAAGTTCAAAGCGGATATGGAGAGGGCTGAAAATGGAGACAAAAGAACTCCGAAAAATCTGGGACATCTTCAAAATCTGAAAAGGTTTTCATTATTTAATTTTATTATCAAAGATTTACTAGAAGTATAACAAATAATGCATGCATGTGAATATGCTGGACGAATTTGAGTTGGTTTTTATATTCATCTACAGAAATAGATCTTTAAGGTTCTCGTATTTCAGAATTATGAAGAAACAAAAAAGCTACTGATCTTATGATAAAACAAGATAAGTGGTCTAATTTGACATGATAAGTCATTTCTCATTTGCTAGTTTTGGTAACCCTGCTTACAAAAGTCCTCGACCATCAGACCATGTCTGTCATGGTAAGATAAGTAAATCTTTTCTCATCTACAATGTTATCGTTCTTTAAGCAGTATTATTATATAGGGGCGTACAACAAGGCTTGTAAGGGAATGGAAATACATATATATAAAAGAAACAGGAAGCACACATAAAAGAAAAAGCAAACAGGTTTGACTTGATCTTGGTGGATACATATTGATTACAAGATACTACATGGAAATCCCAACCCCGTCCCTACTACCGCAGGCACAATAAGCCCAAGCTGAATCATCATCCGCCTTTGTTCCCCATGATCGTGCTCATTGCGTATAAATTCATTGTCGCTCTGTGCCTTCTGGAGATTCTCTCTTAGCGTACGCATCATGTTCTCATGCGCAGCAGAAGTCTCTTTCAGCGTTTTCTCCATCTATAAGAAAAGCCAGATGATCGTTAAATGATGTTGGAACGTGAATCATTATCATCTTTAGGAATAAATAATATTCACCATTTGTTGCATTTGGCTCATGCTACGCTCATACGATTCTTGTAATTCCTTCTTCATATCTGCCAACTCTGCTTCTCCAAGGTTTCTAGCTTCAACCTCCCTTTGTTGTTCCTTGAGCCTGTCAGCCTCTTCCTGAGAAACAAACAGTAGAGTATATAAACATCAACAAAATTTATATCAGAGTGTAATGCAGAGTGTAAGTGTAAGCATATCCACAATCTTCACCTTTATCCTAAGATGCATTTCGTGTGTAAACGGTTTCCCATCATTGAGCTCTTCAATCGATGCGACATGCGCAAGAAACTGCTTGACTTGCTCGGCCTTCTTGCCTTGGTCCGTAGTCTTATTATCAAACAAGACCTTTCTGCCTCGACTCTCTCTAAGAACCGTCTGGAATTACACAATCGGTTCGAAAAACTAACAGACAAATAATCCAAAATGTAATCAAAATTATCAAATCACTAACCGTCAGAAAATCAGGGCAGCCTTGAAGAAAATAACCGTCGAATGTTTGGTTATTTGCTTCCAACTCATCACCGCCCGTGAATAGAACAATCAAATATTTAACGATTTCACTCCCGAAAAGGACCTGCAAGGTACTAAGTGTGTTCTCTTCCTCTTGTGTAATTCTATTTTTCACTGATAAAACTAACACCACAACATGTAATCCTCCTTCCGCTAGGGTAAGACATTTGATGATTTCTTTACTGATAAATTCAGCAGACACCGACAAATCAAACAGACCTGTATCACATCAAAACCCTGACTCTGATGACTATATAAACGCTTGGTTCCACAAAACTTATATAAATATGATCAAATATTAAGACCCGTTGACTTTAAAGCCCAAACGTACCAGGGGTGTCAATCACATTGATTACCAGACCATCTGGTGTAACCGCCCTAGATGTCTGACATGTCGTGGTAACACCTGCTGCATTTGATTCCGAGAGGAACACTTCGTTTCCGATGAGAGAGTTTCCAGTGGCGCTTTTTCCGTTCCCAGTACGTCCCACCAGAACTATGTTTTTAACAGCGTTTTTTACTGCCTCTGACGCTGATGGCTGTTCGGAAGCATCCATATTTAGCTGTTTGATTTAACAATTAATATATATGTATATCAGATTGTAATAAAGGTGAAACGTAACAACTGTGAGTAAAATTATTTATATATTACGACTTACGTACCCGGGAAAAGCTTGAATGATTGAGGAAACCTTTCTTGAAATATTTGCAAGAACGAGCATGAAATACAATACTTACAAGAGTAAATTAGAAAACATAAAATTATATCGACCAAAGTTTATATAATAAAGTTACTTACCCAACGCGTTTCTGGATTGTTGCGCGATCTTTTCTTGTTTGATGCGTCATGTTGAAATTTTGAATATTTAAGTATTAAGATATTACTTTTTTTTTTGGGGTACAATTTGAGTTTATTTAGTTTTGACATAACTGACGAAGTCTTTTGGGAATATGCATGTAGTAAGTTCAGAAGTTTCCACTCTATTACATCCCTCATATAAAAAATGGTTCAAGTCAACTAATATTTTTAGTAGATGAACATGGTCGGGTAGAATTTTCGAAGTAATAGATTTTATGAGAAAAAAAATGTTATTATATACCTGAGTTAGAATAAAAATAGATAAATAGTTTCAGTAAATTCTTTTGAAAATTAGTAAGCTATACCAAGAAGATTTTAAAAAAAAATCGGACAATGGATAAATTTTAGTTATTAGGTGTGTAGATATCAAATCAACAAGGACTTGTTCCCATCAGTCTATTAAACGAGTCCAAAGTGTTGAAAGAGTTTGCGCATGCGGCATGTCACCATTCTACAGAAGGACCACGAGCGATCGGCCATGTCAGGCGCTCTCCGAAAACGTAACATAAGACATCATTGCCTCAAACATAACAGACACGTTTGCTCTAATGACAGGTTTCTGGCTAGAAGAGTATGGCTTTAGACAAGAGAAAAATATTATCAGGGCACACTTTAGCAATCTGATTTGTTTTTGATTATAGACTTATTCGTTTCTCGTTAAATCATGCATACACGATTTCTCTTTCTGACAATTTCTTTTTACATAACGTTTTGCAACGTGATATTAGAGTACTCCTCGATTTACAAAAAGTCAAGGAATTATTCAAGACATTAAAAATCATTATTACCAGTTCAGGGAAAGTCATTTTAGCAATTCTCCCCCACAATTGGCCTGAATGATCTTTAAATTCTTTGGGAGTTTCCAAACATTTATGGGGGAATTTATTATAAACTGATTTAATATTGACATGGTCTTGAATATCATCAGGGTATAAAATTTAAATTTAGGGTTGGTTCCAAAATATATGGTGTATAAAAAATATTTTAGGATTTATGTTGGGTTTGATAATCCAATTTAGGGCATTTATGTTTTTAGAGATTGAGTTTGAAAACTCGATTTAGGGTTTAATGTTTAAGTAGACTTTTACGCTATAGTTTGATTTGTAATATCCAAATACAAAGGATACTTAACGCGTATAAACTAAACTATAAAGTAAATCCTTATACCCAAAACCAATTTGATACAGAATAAACTAGGGAAATTTTGTTTTATCCATAGTTAAAAAAGTATATACTCAATTATGTTTTTGTTAGCGGAACACTGATTAATTAATACTCCCTCCGTTTCAAAATATAAAATGTTTTAGAGAAATTTTTTGTTTTATAATATAGGATGTTTTCAAGTTTTTATGCAACTTTTAGATTAGTTTAGTATTTTATATTATACATTTAGATTAGTTTAGTATTTTATATTATACAGTATTGTTTCTGATTGGTTGAACTTATTTAAAGTAAAGTCTTCTTAATCTGCGTGTTTTAGTTAAAACATCCTATATTTTGAAACGGAGGAAGTAGAAAAAAAATTCATACCAAATAATCTCAAACAGAATCTTACACATTTGTATAATTTATAAACTAATTTCATAGTTTATTGTAGTCATAGATATGGACATACGGACTACGGGTTAGGTTGTCTAATTATTGTGTTATATTTTTCCGGTTTTAAGTTGTCCTTAATTGTTTTGTTTAGAATCTTTTGTCAGTTTTTTTTTAGTTAAAAGACGCGTTTTCTCCCGGGCACGATAATCGAGGAGTCCTCACCACTTCTTTCCTCCGGCGCCGGCGAAGGAAATCTTTGCCGGCGTCGGGACAGAAATCGTTTTCCTTCTCTTTTCTTTTTGCGCTCTTTATTTTTGTTTTCCTTACTTGTCTTTAAGCTTTTGATCCCTTTTAATCCCCCTAGATCTATCCCCAACCACAATCCTTCAATAGCCGATCTCAAATCCAAGGAGGTGAATAGGTGGTCGAGTCTTCACGACTCTTATCCACTACCCATCCCCTTCCCGAAGAAGCCATCCGAAGAACCAGCAAACGCCAAATCTAGAGTTTCGACCCACCAAACAGAGATCTCACCCCAGGTATCAGCGATGGCAGGAGCAGATCTGCTTGGACCATCTTTTGTTGGCCTGGTGGAACCGTCGACGGCACACGACGACCATCTCATCTTGGTGTCGACTTCTAGAACCGGAGATCTTAAGCTCCTTATGTTCTCTTCTGAAGCCTCAAGGCCCGCTATGAAGCCACAACCAGCGCCCTATTCCCCATCAGAGATAACCAAACCCCTGCTTCAGACCTCGATTCAGTCTAGCCGCCGCGTGAGAACCAAACCGTCCCCAATCGGATACCTAGGGTTTCCATTGGTGGGCTTACAAACTCTCGGCCCTTTAAGCTTCTCGAGCCCATTACGAAAAGATGATTCACAATTCAATCCGCTTTCATCCAGGTTCGATCAGAACTCGATTCTTTCACACTCTAGACAATCTTTGTGTAGATTTATGGAACCATTTGTTCGAAGACTGCATTTGGATAATAAACTACCATTGAGGCTAGTTTGGTTGAAGAATTCTTTAGAAAACCTGCTCTTAGAATCATCTAGGGCTCTTGTTTTGGAAGTTAGCATTCTGAATGAACTCGGCATTATGATCCAGTCCAAGTGGCACTGTGGTTACCAATGTGTCTTCAGGCTCCTTTCATCAACCCGACTGATACATAAGCTCGCTAAACTGCCTCTCATCAACTTTTTGAAGTTCCCTCCTAAAAACCTGAAGATTAGTGGCATTATGATCCCAATTCAAAGTAGTTGGGGTCACCACAACATCTTCAAGCCTTTCACCGTTGAGATTAAAACCGCAATCAACCTTATACCTCTCCTCAAACAGAGCATTCTTAACCCTGCTCAAACCTTTAGCACAGCTCTCCTACGGGTCACACCTGTTACTTCTTCAACACCGCTTAGCCTTCAATCTAAGACAGCGGCCATCTTCTCATCCATGGAAGCATTCATGGATTAATCATTGTTATTTCTTGACCTCACAGGTTCCATAACCCTTGCAAGGATTTGGTTCATAACTCTCAAGTCCACAATTTCAATGACCTTTATCTATTTTTATCTCTTCAGTGTATTGGTTTTGGGGATTGCCCTACTCTGTTGTTCCTTAAACTTTGCTCTTTTTGTTGTATGTTGTGTTCTATTTTAATGGAACGAAGCATATATTTTGTTCAAAAAAAAAAAAAAAAAAGTTTAGAATTTGTCGAGCATAGGTGTCTTTTAGGTTCTTGTGGATTCTATGGCGTCTTTTTGTGCATTTTCATGTGTTACAATGGCTATAGACAAAGTTATGCAAAAAAAAGAAAACAATGGTAAAGGAATTTATCCTCTTTGACAATTTTTATAAAATTTCTAAATATTTTGTATTATTTAACAATGGAATATGTGTAAGTACGTAGTAGTCCCTTCATTGAATTTTAGGTTCTAAGGGATTTAATAGATTAATGTTTTCACTATGTAAATGTGCTTTAGCAAAAAAAAGTATTTTAAAACTAATACTAGCTAGATGTCATTAATTTTAAACACTTTACTTCCGAGTAGTTTACTTAATATCAAATTGTAATGAATCATGGTCACAAAGAAAAAATCTTCCCGTGACAAACTCAACATATTGTGTTTCTTGAAAATCACTATATCGGTTTTTATTCAGTCTACTTTAATAAATTAAGAATAATAATAATTCATACAATGAAAATAGATAGCCATTTGGAGAGTACAAAATGTGCTTTTATTAATTTGTTTTCGATATATTAAGTAAACTTATATAATAAAAAGTACATGACATGTTGATATATGTTAAATTTAAAGAGGTGATAATGATTGATGAAATTATCTAGGATGAGACTCTCTTTGTTTATTATATATTGAATGATTAAACAAAGATCAGATCTTTTTATCCACAAGAAAATTAAAAAAAAAAAAAAAAAAGCAAAGATTAGATTTAATACACATATGGAAGCAGAAAACCAGAATGGTTTAATTATTATTTAATCAGCAACAATACTTATAAGGGTTATGAAATCGGGAAGCAAACAAAAGCAGAAAACCACACAGCACACATAAAATGAAATAAAAAACCGTGCAACGTGCACAATGAGACTTTGACATGTGTCTTCCAACAATATTTCCTCGATTGGGTACACCGATTACATGATGTTGCATGACGGCTTCGGATCTTGTTCTCTCCTTGTCGCCACGTTTTCCATTATACGCATCATTGCCTCGTGCATATCCAAAGCATTTGCTACCTTTCTCTCCACCTGAAAGAGGACGAGAACACATTGTTAAGGACGAAATGTGACAGGAGAATAATCTCAAGCCTCTAGATATTTCAAGTATACGAAAATAAGAAAACTACCATCATTGCCATTTCATCCATCTTAAGTTGAAACGACATTCTTAACTCCTCCTTCTTCTCCCTTTCTTTCTCTGCTTCTTTTCTATACCTAGCTTCGGCTTTCTTTTCCTCGTCCTTAAGCTTCTTGGTCTCTTCCTGAGAAATCAAAGATTCGTAAAAATTAACATATGTTCTATATAGGCGTTTAAACCAGAAACTGATCACCTTTATCTGACGGTGCATCTCTTCGGTAAACGGTCTCCCTTCGTTTTTCCTTCCAATTGCTGCGACATGGGCGAGAAGCTCCTCGATTTGCTTATCCTTCTTGTCTTCATCCTTGGTCTTATTATTAAACAAAAGCTTTCTGTTGTCACTCAGTGTGAAGATTCTCTGAAATTACACAACCCCATTCAAAGTAGATTAGATTAATAGGCAGAAACTTTTACGTATAGCCCAAGTTTATAATAATACACTATCGAATCACCGACCCTCAGAAACTCAGGGCTTGTGGATAAATATGTTTCCAACGTCTGGTTGTTCCCTTCTAGCTCATCACCGCCAGTGAATACAACGATCAAATAGTCAAGGATTCTACTCCCGAAGAGGCTTTGCAATGTGCTAACAACGGACTCTTCCTCTTGCGTAATCCGATTCCTAACGGATAAAACTAACACCACAGCATGTAATCCTTCTTCAACCAGAGCAAGACATCTAACGATTTCCTTGCTGATAAATTCGGGTGACGTTATCAAATCGAATAGACCTGTGTCACGAACCAGAGAGCAAACCAAATCATATGCAATGGCGCAATGGGGATTATGAAACAGAGGGAGTATTGTTGAAGACAAAGTACGTACGTAATATCATTAAAAGATGATTTTAGGACAAATAATATGAAAACTGATAAAATAAAACAAAAAATAATAACATTGGCAAATCTGATCCTATGGCTATCAATGCGAGACGAATAACACCTCACATTCATTAATTTGTCTTCATAGTATGACCCCGTTTCAATTCAAGCTATTGTTATTATATGGCTTCACATGCCTACGACTAAAGCACAATGTTGTATCAAATGTATAAACGTACCAGGAGTGTCAATCACATTGATGATCGGCCCACTTTTTGTCACAGCTCTAAATGTCTGACATGTCATAGTAACACCTGTTGCTTGTGTTAATGAGGTGAACCTTTGTTGTCTAATGAGTGAGTTCCCTGTGGCGCTTTTTCCGTTACCAGCACGCCCCACTAGAACTATGTTTTTTATTTGCGCTGACCCAGAAGCCATGGACTGGTCACTCATGTTCTACAAAGAAACGAAAACTTTAGATTATTATTCGAACATATGTATAGGTGAGCATTGTAAAATATTGAAATTAGCGCCATAATGGGGAAACTCACGAGCTTTCTTAGCCTTTCTCAGTACTTGCCAAACAGATCGTAGAACAGAAAAAAAAAAATTGATAAGCTAATACCCACAATGATCTATTTGAAGTTTCATTAAATAGGAGATCCTTCTGTACAATATTATGTGACGACCAAGGCATTTCGGAAATTTACAAGAAACTTCTTCTATTTTATAGTTTGAGTATTAAACGTTATAAATGTAATACTGTAAACTGCTAGCTTATTAGAATATGTAAAATCGGAAAAGGTGAAGTAACGAGAATCGGCAACAAGACGACTTTATGGGATTGACTCTGTAATCTTTTGCTGGCAATCTTGTTCTCCCTGGAATCCATTCGAGAAGATTCCGTTAAGATGAGACTAAGCCTCAATACTTCAATTCGAGAAGATTCCATTTAATTGTATCCAACCTCAATACTTTATAGAAATCAGAAAGCCTTACAACTTCACAGGAATCACATATTTGTTTTTTTTTTTTTAAATGAAAATCACCATAAGAAAACTCATGCAAAATAGTATATATAACACACTAAATGGGGCATAACGAGGAGAACAAATGAAGAAAATAAAAGAATGTACGGCTTTTAGTCCAGAACAAGTGTACAATTATAATTTATAAAATGTCGACTATATTATGTAGCACTACTTTACCGAAACCATTTTTTACATAATTAGTCTAAACCTCTTTTCTTTGTTCAGAATCCTTTTCTGAAGTAAACGAAATGTTTGTGGAAATCACTTTCCGTACCGAGAATGTTCCGCCTTGTGCTGGTCAAAGCACTTCTAATAACTATATTTTTTAAGATGGTTGTGTGCTACTACTAGTCTACTAACTAGTTGCATAAACATTTGGAGACCAAGTACAGCTACTACGATATTACGGAATTACCATTCAAAATCTAAGAAAATATATATTATTAAACCACCAATCTAAGCTCCATATATATAGCAAATGGCGCAAAGTTATTAAATTTTGTAGGAGAGTAACGACGTGTCTCCGGTGTATGTGTCATGTAAACGTTATGAGTAAACATGTTGTAAACATGATCTCAATGAGCATGGCATTTAACATATGATCCTCCCAATATGGTAATCCGAAAATAAACTATGCTCGTCCCAGTTGTTGTGTTGACCATTCACGTAAAATAGAGACTGCTCGTTATCCTCGCAATCAAGTGTCTTCTCTGCACCAAACATCTCTCAACTCCGTCCTTATAAATTAGATACACTTCTTCCAACTTCGGAAGTGGATCATGTTCTAACTAAAAAACATGTTATGTTGTTCCCACAATACAAATTATCGATGACAATCTAACCAACCTGATTCGTCCATATTTCAGCTAAAATAATACAAAATATACTATTTTGAAAGTACTTCTTCAAATTACCTGAAAAATGATTAAACTAAGGCTTAAAATATTAAAATATATATAAACGTGACAAATCAATGCAATTGTACCACTTTCATAAATATCAATTTAAGAGTTATGAAACGATAATTTTTTGTTTTGCGCAAAAGTCAAAACCAATAGAAGTACAAGTTAAAAAAAATCGATCTGGACTTATTCTGCAAACCATAATATTTCAATTATTAGGATTTCTAAGAAATTATGGAAACAAAGGAAAATATTGATTTAATTGATAAGATCAAAGCTAACCAGATTATAAAATAATATAAATATAAAAGTCCAAAAATATTCCATTAGATTAAGGACATTGATATAACTAATTTTATTTAAGAGGTGCTAACGAATTTGGTTTCTTTGTTTTTGTCCTTGCAGCCGTAGATTTGTTTCCGGAATAATTAAGGCATATGATCACCCCAACATGCAAAAGTAATAATATATCTTGTTATATATTGCATGTATCTCTCAGCTAAATGTTTGTTGCCCACACAGCTGTGGTTAGTAGTAACGGAGAATTAGGGAAAGATTGGAAGGAACTAACTCAGGTTCGATCGATCCTGGAAACAAAAGTTATAGTTGTGTGGAAAATCTGTCAGTTGGGCCTTGGGCCAATTGGTTTATTTGGTAATCAGAAATGCAGGCGGCCTGACTACTCCTGGTATTAGCTGAAAAGTATTCTAAACTCGGGACAGACAGTGTGGTGGCCCTTCAGGGAAAAGTCCATTCTGAAGCACTTCGGTGCGTTTTTACCGGAAGAACTCATATACATACATGTATTAGATTCTGACCCGCACGTATGTGCGGGGTTGATTTCAAAAATTAAATCTAAACCATGTAAAAAAAAAACATGTTCGGATAACCATCCCCTCTAACATATATAATATTTTCTTTATCCGTAAAAACCTATCCCTCTAAACCTAAATAGTAAATATTTCCAGTTAGTTAATAAATCATTTTCTCTCATTTATTAAATATGTTTCAAGCTAAACTTAATTAATATTAATAATAAATAGTTATACTTTCACCGTAAATACAAATATGGTTTCAGAACTTAAATTTTGATGATAATGTCATGACTATTACAAATTATTGAAAAAAAACAGATACAAATTAAGTGAATAACGTCGATTTAATTGATCTACTTTAAAAAATTTCTTGATTGGTTGTGACTTCTGAGATAATAGACGTAGATGTATGCTTAGTATTTAAGAGAGAAATAAATTGTACACAAAATTAGGCTTACATCTATTATACCAATGATAGTTTTGTGTAAAAGTGAAGTACCACTCTTTGATCACAATATGTACTGTCATGTTATCCCAGCAACTTCATCTCTTAACCTCTACATAAAAAGTTGAGAACCACTATTTTACAATTTAAATAAAAAGGTTTTAACTTCTCACCTGAAATTAGAAAACAACACCATAGGCTTCTCCAACTATACTGTAAACTCTACATAAACTCATCATAGTTATTAGCTTATTTCTTTAAATTATAAAGAGAATAAATATAATAATCTCAATGGCTGCAAATAATCCAAAACTTTCCCATAGCTTTGGTCAGCTGGAAATTCTCCACAAATCTCCACTCCCCAACCACAATCATTTTGTGGAATTTGTTAACTTGGTCTTTTTTAAGAGTGGCATGGATTAGAATTCCCTAAAATCACACAATAACCATATATTTATAGTTCAAGACATAGCTATTTAGGTTAGTCGTAGCATATAATTTGCGAGAAAATGATCATATATAAATATAGTAAGTTGCTAAGATTTTGTGTAATTTTCTCTTGTTAATGTAGGTAACTTTTAAAACGATATTCTTGAAAATTTGTTAAGTTTGGAATAGTTCCTTTTTTTGTGTTCATATCTAATTAAATAGTTCAATTTTATAAAATCTTTTCGGTAGATGATTTCCTTTACTTGTTTAACAATATATGCGTGATTATGGCCTATAGGACATTAATAATACAGATTTGCGTGATTATGGGGACACTAATATTATAGATTTCTAACAGTTATAGGGAGCTAAAGATCGTAGTAATTATAGAATGCTTATTTTGGAAATATTGTATGAATATACCAATAATTACACGTATATTAGATATCCATTTTATGGACCGATCGTCCAATTTATGGGCAGGCTAGTTTTTAATCCTGAATGGTACGCGTTTTTGGTGACCGGAATAAGTGTTCTCAATGGAAACACACTAAATACAACCCGAACAAAATTAACCCGGATGCCAATAAGGTCCGCATGTTTTTCCCTTTTTAATTACGTGGCTACCCTTTTCGTTTTATATGCTTTGTTATATTATTAGGGGTATTTTATGTCATATTTTACCGATTCTTTTTGTACTGTACAAATAATGCTTCCCTTTTAATTGTGTTGATGCTCTTATATATCAAATATTATATATATCTTATCTTTTCATTATTTTGAAGGTTTATGTTATATCTTCTTTTGAATGTATCATAAGAACTCATTTACATTCATACTTATAACTCTGTAATGCGGGATTTTACCCGAACGGTTTCTGTCTCAGTCTCTGTAACGCGGACTTGTTGATGATTAATTCGATCACTTGCTCCCTTTCCTTTGTTCTTCTGCTCTCTTTTTTTACAACAAGGAGAGATCCATATCCCAAATGCAATTAACAACAGCAGCCCAACAGCACCCAATACTATTCCGATAGTACCGCCGGTGCTTAGTGACTTGGACTTTCCTACTTCTGAAGCACCTCCAACATCTAAGGAAAAAAAAAAAGGAAATGCAAATGAGTTATATGGAACAATTATATAGTTTTGGTTTTACTGTGAGTGACCGGTTTCATCATACCCGAGAAGTAACCGTACGGATTGGCTTGAAAAATGTAAGGACCAAATATCTTGGGAGGTTTGTATGTCTGGTTGCTAAATGCAAAACCAAGAATTGCCATTTCAGTTTGATTAAAATTAACTTTTCCCAATGGGAAGACCAAGAGATCTATTAGAAGCTGACGGTCAGTTGTATCCTCTCTTATGTTTCTAATAGCCACCGAGTCAACCGGATAACGGAACTTCTTAAAGAACTCTACCATTCCCTGCTGAAGATTAAAGAAGTTGGTGGAGTTGAAAAACCCTGAGAATGAAGGAGATCTGAAGAAGAGTGTTCCTGTGATTGGATACACACATTGGCATGTGGGACTCGGTGTCTTGTTCTGAACACACGGAGCGCAGTTTGTTGGGAGAGTTGAAAATGAAGAATTATGTTGGACCATTGAGCAGTAACTCGGTTCGTTCCCCAACTCCATGCACACCGGATTGTTTGCTAATCTGTACAAATATCAAAGAGATATGTAAATGGTTGAAAAGCTTATAAAAATACTTAATTTGAATTTGTAACCAGTATATACATACAATACTTGGATGCGTTTACTAGATGTTGGTCTATAATGGGTTATGTCATTACTTTGCAAATCCACAAACTCCAACTGCTCGCTATAATTGGTACCAAAGTCCAATGTTTCGTTTATACCATTGCGCTTTAGGTTACTGCAAATGTGAACAAAAGAAAATTAGAACATCTCAATTACTACAAATTTCACAACTTCGACTTGATCTACCAATCAAACTTTCAGGTATTACTCACATAGTTTGCAGTTCAGTAGGGCTAAAGAGGAAGATTGGTATTGGACCTTCAAGTTGTATCCCTTCCATCCTCCTGCCAAAGAGAAGATCATTTGTTCTTTGTAACTATACACACACATATATATATATATATATATGTAGAGAGAGAGAGAGAGAGAGAGAGAGAGAGAGAGAGAGAGAGAGAGAGAGAGAGAGAGATGTTCATACAATGTTGAGAGGGAGCGTAACGACGAAAGCCATGATGGAATGAGTGAGAATTCCAGAGTATTATTGCTCACATCTCTATGGCATTACAACCACATAATTAATGGAACTAGATTAATGAAAAATAAGGGTTTGAGAAGGGTAGTGATGGTTAGTTACCCAGCAAAAGAGAAACTTACAATGTGTAGAGACTGTTCAAACTAGCTAAATTTGGAAGACTGCCCGTTAATCTGTTGTTGGCCAAATACCTGAATAGGATTCAAACTAGAAACTCATTTTACTTCTTTCATTGATTGATATACACAAAAAAAAAAAATGCTTTAGTTGCTCACTTACAATTCGTTAAGATTTGTCAGATTATTAAGACTTGAAGGAATATCTCCACTTAATTTATTTCTGTCGAGACGTCTGTACGTATGAAAAGAGCGTATGAAATTAATAAAAAAAATTTAAGATAAGTAAATGCCACACTAAACTAATCAACACTTACAACACTGCCAATGATTTAACAAGGCTGAGGCTGTCCGGGATTTTGCCTGTGAATTGGTTTCCATCAAATAGCCTATCGATAAAACAATCAACAATGCCATCACTTTGTTAGTTACTACTCTCGAGTTTTGCAAACTATCAGGTTTCTTATGTACTATTAGTGAGACTTACATATGTATCAAAGTCATGTTAGAGGTGAAGAGTTTTTCGGGGATTTCACCTGAAAGTTTGTTTTTCCCGAAATGACTGCCAAAAGAAGTGAAGGACAGTTTCATTATTTAGTAAATAGATAGAGTGAGCGTGTAAAATGTAATAAAAAGATTTGAGGAGCATATACAAATGCTTAGTGTCAAGAAGCATGTCAAGTCCAGGTGAAGTCCCGTTAGAAATTGGAATGTTTCCTCCAATCTGATTGTCAGCTATATCAAACCAATATAAATTTGATAACTGTCCAATTGACGCCGGAATTATTCCTTTAAATTGATTTAAATTCAGGGATCTGTATGGAGAGAACAAAACTAGTAAGTTTTAGGAGCTTAGAGACTACAAATAGAAAAATGTATATGTTATATAGTATATTTCAATTACCAGGTCAATCGTATGACTGATTCGCATTTTTTAGAGATAGTTAAATAGTAATAATTTAAATGATTTGTGCGTTATTCAATGGCGGATTTAAAAATCTACTTTAAAATCCATTAAAATTCCTGGATGGACTTTTAGATTAAGGATTCTAGAAGATTTGTTTAGTTAACAATACAAATAAATCATGGATTTAGGTGGGATTTGAAAGAATTTTACAGAAAATCATATGAACTTCCTTAAAATCTATCAAAATTCTAAATTTTCTAAATCTCATCAAATTCTCCAAAATCATGGTTTGAATACACCTCCCTAAAAGTTGGCGATTTGGAGGGTTTTGAAAAACCGTACATCAAATTTTGGTAGTAATTTTTAAAGAGTATATTTCATAAAAGTTACTGGATAATTATTTATTGTTGTTTAATGTCAGAATATTCGTGAGATACCTTTAATTGTTTCTAACAGAAAAACTTACAGTCCCAACCAAATAAAAAAATCTTACAAATATATAAGTTGTTTTAGAGATCCTATTGACTCGGGGATCTGACCACTGAAAGCACATCCGACAAGGATCCTGGAGAAAGGAAATATTGTTAAAACAGGCGATAGGATAGGCGGTTGCTAGCTAGTAGATCATGATGTCGTTTGCTTACAAGTTCCTCAACTTCTTGAGGTCACCAATATTTGGTGGAAGAGGTCCGGACAGTCCAGGATTGTATGACAAATCCCTAAACAGTGGATCATAAGATAGGAAACCGAAATATAGAATCCTTTCTATACGAGAAAGAAGAAGAAGACATACAAGATCTGCAATTCAGACAGCTCTGAAATATACCCAGAAAGCTTTCCTTCCAAGTTAAGGTTGCCTACTGATCTGCAATAGCAATAAGAAAGTACATCGTCCTTTTAAAGGGAATTCAAGTAAAGAAGAATTAAAAAAAAAAAAAAAAAAAAAAAGACAGAATCAAGTTTTACATTGAAACCACGCGACCATTGTTACATGTAATGCCAACCCAATTGCTTCCACAAGGATCAGAGCCTCTCCAGCTTTCTGGATACTTGCTCCATTCGTTCCTTATGGATTGTAAAGCAGTAGCTGCACCACCATGTTGATACCATTCAGAGATTTTAAAACACCTGATCATCGTCTATATATGCATATACTGGAGAACTAATGCATAAATACGTACGTATTATATTCTTTTATAATTTATACTACATAGCTAGAAACAAATTGTAGATTTACGTTTTACAAGATTAGAAATGTAGTAAACATTTAGCCAACAATGAAATTTCAACAAAAATATATTTATGCAAGATATACTTAACCGTCTATTCCATTTGTGAGCGCAGACACATAACAAATTTGGAAGAAAAGCAAGATCATGAATATTAAGACTCCAATTTTTGAACTCATATTCAGACCCCCCAAAAAATATCTTTGTTCCTTTGCTTCTACTTGTATCTCAATATGAGTTATAAGAAAACAACAACATGTGGCTCTACACAAGTTATAACAAACGAAAGAATAAAAATTACAGCCTCGGCGACAAATCATGTACCCAACGATGTTATGAGAAAGGTGAGAAGACTTTGAACAAACCAAGTGAATAATAAATAAATATAAAAATAGGTCGTGGACCATATAATACTTGGTCAGTTTGCAACAGCTGATAATGGGATTAATTAAAGGAAGGTTTCGTGTAAATGGAAATGTCAATAGGGTAAGTTAAACACTGAACGATACATTTAAAGAAGACACCAGAGAATTTCCAGCAGATACTTAAAACCATGCTATTTGTGAGTATAGGTCTTAGTTTGTGCCATCTTCTCATAGTGGTCAAAAAGTCCTGGTGATTTGTCAGAGAAAATGAAAGTGACGGCTAATAATGATGTTCTTAAGTATAAAAGGATGAGAGTGATATATGTACAAGGAATTGGTCAAAGAGAAGGAAATCAATCATGCAACCAATGAGTTTGAGTTATATTTGAAGGACGATCGCATATCCAAATGTTCTAAAGGGGACAAAATACGATGTGTTTTCAAGGTGGAAGGTTAACAGTGGAAATTTCTCATTCTTATCAGAGATAGCTAAGGATTTCTTGGCTAAGCAAGTCTCATTTGTTGCATCCGAGAGTGCTTTTAACACTAGTGGCGGAGACTATATCCATATAGGGGTTGTTTGACTCACTATATGATAGAGGTTTTGGTGTGCACAAAATAATGGCTGAAGGATGATCTTCATTTCACAGAAAATTGAGTAGTCACCATTCAACACTACTTGCTAAAGTTGAACTACACAATACTCTTGAAAAAAAGTAAAAATTATTTTTCTCTTTATTGTTTTATTTGTTATATTGAAAATGTGAATGTTAAGTTTTGTTATTCAAATTATATAGAGATTGGAGTTTTCACATATTGAAGCTTTTGGTTGCTTTGGAGGATAGAACAACATGACTCGGCAATCTCGACTTAATGGCAATGGCAAAGCTTTGGTCCAGATACGACTTGGTTTTTCTTTTTCTCTTATCTCAGCCTAATGTGTGTGTCTTTTTTACTCTTTATGTTTGATTCATGACTGTTTTGGTGGTCATTTGAAACTTGGTTTCATTTTCTTGGATCTTGGTCATTACTCATTAGAACTATTTTGTTGTTTTTTTCTTCTTTAGTATTTTGTTTGTAGTTTGCATCGTTGCGAGTTGTGGGTCTGGTGTTGTGAAGAGAAGAGAAGAGAAGAAAGCTTTTGTCTCTTTACTCTTTTCTAAAAAGGCTCAAACTAGGAAAAGAAAAGGACCAGCTCATAAAGGAGCTAAGAAACTAAATCCAAAAACAGAACTGTAAATACCATTTTTTCAATCAAAGCGAGCATTTTCTTATATTTTCTCTCATTACTAGAGTAAGTGAGAGGAACAATACAGAAACAATAGTTATTTCAAAGAAATATAAGTTTCACATAAAAGAAAGAAACACATTATAAATAGCCATGTTACATGACATATATGCATTCATATAGGAGAACAAGATCTCCTTCTCTTCAAATATTGGCTAGTTCTTGAATGCTCATGGGGTAAGAGTAAGCTCGGGAGTTGAAATTAGATTTTGCAAGCAATATGTTAGCAGTCTCTGTTGGATGAAACGCATCCCAAAAGAGATACTTGGTTCGGTCAGGGCACGGGGTCTGCAGCGGCAGACACGTTATTTGACCATTGTTCCTTCCCACCCCACAACAACCTTTGTCCACAACCTCAAATCCTGTAGGATCAATGTAAACAATAATAAGATATTTATGAAAACATAAGACTAATATATAGTATATAGACCATGTGTTTAAATGTGTAACTCACCGTAAGCGGCTCCATTGGCAGCGAGATCATAGGTACTCTTGTAAGAATCAAGGTAAACGAACTTGGCTCCTTTCAACTGACCTTTGTTGAAACGATCCACTAGGTTCTTGACTTGAGAGTTGAACAACACAATTGCATTGTTGATCCTTTCATTGCATCTTCCGGAACTGTTGTTACGGTTATTGTAGCGGGCCAGCTGGTAAGGTATGCAACCGATCTGTCCCACTCCAGTCACGACCACTTTCCGAGCTCCAAATTGGTACAATCGCTATAAAAAAAATATAGAATCAAGATAAATATAATGCATTGAGACATATTATGCATTACTGATCAACCCTTACGGTGAGCTGTTGTGTGTAGTCTTTAATGAGGGAATCTGCAAAGGTCTTGTCGTTGAAAGTGGTACTGGTTGAGTAGAAGTCAGGCATGAAGTAATTGTTGAGATAATCGTTACTTCCCATTCCGGTATAAAAGATACAACGGCTTAAGTATCTTTGCAGCTCATTTGTGTTTCCTCTGAAGTATCTAAGCATCTGCTCAACTGCGCTCGTGTACAGCTCTACCTGCTGGTTCATAGAAGTATGTGCACCCTACAAAAACATTTTGCAGTTTAATTATATGTTAATGTTTAATTTTTTATAATAGAATTGATGTTGCTTTTAAATTTTAGATGACAGATAAAAGAAAAAGAAAAAAGAAAAAACATGGTTTGTGTACCAAGTTGTCACCGGTCTCATCTCTAATGCCAGCTGCACCAGATGCGAAATTTGCACCTCTTAGCAAAGCCTGGCCACGAATCCTAGAATATGGTGGAATGTAAGTCCGAAATCCAAAAATTTGAGCTACAAAAACAAAGAAAGAGTGTTAACTAATTTAGTAAACAAAGTAAGAAAATATGAACTTTAAAAATGGTTTTAAGTTCCAAAAAGTAGTTTCTTAAAATAATTAACTTATCAAATATTGGGCATGTGTAAAATATTTTTTATAGTGTTGAGCCGGCCTTGATATACATATTGGTACGATACTTAATGCAAAACGCTTGGTACATAAGAAATGTGCAGACAAATACCTAGAGCATCGACGTAGGTGCGACCGTTGGTGAACCGTCCAGTTGAACCTTGGGGAAAGTCAATTCCATAAGGTCGGTAATTAGCCCTCGCAAGTGAAATCAACCTGTATTTATTCAAATTACTACTATGAATTTGTGTTAAAAAAAATAGTATATAATGAAAATGCATCATTGAACCAACCTGTTGTTGTTTCCATTATCGACTAAGGAGTCACCGAAAATGAAAAAGCAAGGGACTTGTGCCTGTTGTGGCTGTGACATGGTCGTTTTCAAACCGAACAAAGCCAAACCCAAACTAACCAGCAGCATAAAACGGAGAATACCCATTAAACTGAAAATATTGAAATACTGTCAATGGATCTTAAGAAGAATAAGTTTGAATAGGGTTGAGTAGAGTTGACAGTTATATACTGAACAAGTGTGATTGGTTGGTTGGTTGGTTTCTATAATTGGTTTCATGTGCTGATAGATTTGCGACAGTTGGTTTCTATTTTTAATTCTTCTCTCTTTCTCTCTCTGTTATTAACATACTTCTTTTTAGCTGCGGCTATATTCACAGGCGTCTCATGCATGCAATCTCGTGATGGGTCTCAAGAGTCTAATGTGTTGCTTTCCAGTTGTTTGTGTCACAAGTCAATTCATGTAACAGTTGGCACATTACATTACTTATCAAAGACGGAGAAAACTATTTTAGGCAAAAAAACTACGTAAGATATATAATATAATTAATTGTTAGTACTTGAAAACTTTCAATTGTTTTATAGAATTCCAAAACTTCTCCACATTGGAAAAATAAGAGCAACCATATCTGCAATTGTGGAGCAATTTTGTTTTACTAATTTCTTGTAGAAAGATTAATCGAGATTATATATCAAGAAAAGTAAATCTTGAGATAAGTATTAGATCAAACTTATTTGGTGAGTTTAAGACGTCGCTATGGGATACCAACTTGATTACTATATGAGATTATCTTTATAGAGCCTGTAATTATAATTACATTAAATTGTCTCTGTATCGACAACGTAGCTGCAGGTTAATTAAAACTGCATGAAAGGTTTAAACATTGGGTACCAGATTAGAATGTTAGAACTAGATGGATAGGGAAGGAGCCTCGGAAGCGCAGGCCCCCACTGCCATAAACGATGATGTAGGCCCTCCTCCAATGAGGAGAGTGGAGACCTTAGGCTAAGTACCTTCCTTAGTGTGCAATGGAAGTCGCAAACCTAGGCCATGAGTCCTCTTAATCACTTATTGACTCTATCCAAGTAAGTATCCTTCAGCATTACCTCTACCCTACCCTTTATCATCTACCCTCTCACTCTCTGTACCAGACTACTGCCAATGGAGCTATCGAAGTGGCATTATAATATTCTTGGGGAAAATGCCATTTCAGACGGCTTATGCTGGGACTGTTTAGTTATCTATCGACCATTCAATTCCCCCATCTGGTACCTTAACAACATGAATTGTCAGCAGAGTAAACAGACGTATCAGATGGTTCGAAACTTTAAATTGTTGGGGCTGTGGAACCAAGTGGTATATTTTGATGGAAATCAGAAGCCTAATGCTAAAATGGAACTTGGAAATTTCATTATATTGTGGAGAATTTAAGACAAAACATCTCTTTGAGGACATATTTTAACAGAGCTGGGTTCATTCACAAGCTTGGAAGATGGTCAAATCTCAACGAACACGGCGAGCTTTATCTTCCTGCCCTAACCCGAGAGACCTCTGTGCATTTGCAATGCCTTCAGGATCTGCATCAACCACATCAACTGTTAAAACTACATGCCAACACAATAGATCAAGGGTCATTGACGGCATGCTCACCAAAGAACTGAGTGAAAATGCGGGTGAAGAAGCTCAAGTTGCGAGAGACGTTGAATCCCATGGCAGGAGGAAGAGGCTTCACCAAAGTGTCTATAGTGAATACTCTTTGCAGGAACTGTAATAGAGAGGCAGACTGTACAGCTTAGGAAAAGGTTTTTGAAGATACAAAATTTCTAGTCTGAGATTATAATCTAAATTACGAAAAATTAAAGCTATCCAGCAAACTGCTTCTCTATGAACACCCTGTAAATGCATAAATTATGATTTCTGAATGTAAAGATGGTTCGAGATGTATGCAGTGTGTCATGATTCAGATGCTATAAGAAACATACACATTCATATATAAATAAGCAGAAAGGAATGAAAAAACCATTTGAACAGAAGTAGCCTTAAAGTATATCCTTAACAATAGAGAGGTTCACAAAACTGACCACGCAACTATTAAACTCTCCAGAACTACCAAAGATAGTTTTCGTAACAAATTGAAGTATATAGCCAAGGAGACGAAGGTTTACATCAAAATTACACAGTTTTGTTCCACTAAAGCACACCAACCGCCCTTAACATTTTTTTTTTTGAACTGAATGTAAAATTAATTCAAACCAAAAAGACTGTTTTACAATGACTGTTACCAGTTTTTGAGTTTGCTTAAACAAGACCGAAAAAAAAAAAAGAAGACAAGAAGACAAGATTTACAGCAGAGATTAGTCAAGTAGGGCGAGTGGCAAACCGCCCTTAACATTATGCAACGCATACAATTAATCCCTTAAAAACAATCTTACATTTATGGTAGCTGTTCTTGAAATGTGAATCTGATATATGAGATTCTAACCAAGCGAGTTTATGAACCATTTGCACTCAATCCATTAACTTCAATTCGATACAATGTGTTCAAAGTCGAAACTTTATGTACAAAGAAAGTGAAAAATCCCTTCTTTTCAGCTTCACATAAGGCTTAGATTGATTGATTTTTATATAATCTTAGACACAAAACTGTATAAGAGAATTGCATAAACATAAAGGATAAATCTTTTTCCAGTTTCTCCAATACCCATTTCGCAAAAGATGTGGGAAGATGTAACAGAGGCAAGGTCTCACTATTCACTACTAATTTCCCAAATTTCCTAAAGGCAGATACATACAGAGAGGAGCAGATTCACTATACGAAAGCTAGAATTACAATAAAGAGAGAGAGAGAGAGAGAGAGAGAGAGAGAGAGAGAGAGAGAGAGAGAGAGAGAGAGGGTTTAAGGACCTGATAGTTTCGATTGAAGCTGTACCGAAGCTGAGGATCAATCTCAAGTAAATCATCATCATCATCGGCGAGACTACCCTTTTTAGCACCGCGGCTAGGGACGTGCATCTTCGACATACCATCAGAATCCTTTGTGACCTTAAGCTTTGCGCCGCTAAACTTGTCAGATTCATCATCGGCGTCGCCTCTCCACGGGGCTTTTGATAACAGTTCCTTCTTCTTCGCCATTGTTGTCTTTACCCAATCCTTTGAGTTCTTCGTGTGCGTTTTGTTTATGAGTGGGATAAGGCCCTAAAGATGGTGTTTGGTTGCAGAGTTAAACTTGTTTCTAAACAATATATGAGTTATCAAATGTCTTGTTTGGTTATATAGTAGGATGTTTTACCAAACGGGATATGAATTTCTCTCCACATTTAAAACTAATTAAACAACGAAAAAAAAAAAAAAAAAAGCTGTATAAATCATTACATATTATCTCTTGAAATTCGTATTGATTTACATATGTATAAATTTAGTTTTTCAATATTTATGTAAAAAATAAATTCAATTTGTTACACAGATTTGAAAATATTTGGGTATTTCTTCAATTCCACTATGAATCAAAATGCTGGATAGTTCTTTCTGATTTCAAGGTATAAAGAAAATTTGGATCATTCTATTATATTAATTGACAAATACAAATATGAAATTAACTTTATAAAATGTAAAAAAGTTACTTTGAAATTTAATAATTATTAGATTTCAAAAAAATATATTTTTTCTCTCTAATTTAGTTATGGACAAAAATTATTAAATATAACAAACAACCAATATAAAACTGTAATATACATCAAACAAATTAAAATACTATAACATTCTAAAATAATTAGTATTCAAAAAGATATATATAGATTTACATAACAATTATAATACTTAAAATAAATATTATTTCAAACAAAATATAACAATAATTTTTATTAATATAATATAATTTTTAGAAAAGATGTTGATCTTTACTATACAGTAAGGATATCTCCTAGTTTCTATTACATAAGAAATTGAGAATTACGGAAAATACAAAATAATTAGTATTTAGTTCACTAAAATTAATTATTGTGTTACACAATCATAATTAAATAAATTTGATTTGAGTAGGGATGTCAAAATGGGTCAAGATTAATGAGTTAACCCAATTCAACTCAACTCATGAACCCTAATAAGTTGAAAATTTTGACCCTAATAATTGATGGATTAAATAAGTTGATGATTAAATGAGTTCATGAGTCAAATGAGTTTGGTTATAATGGGTTTATGAGTTAATCACTAACCCATCAATTTCTTTATTATCAACCTAATATCATCATCATCATCATCATCATCATCAACATATATATCATAGTCAACATCATCATACTATCATCATCTATCATACTACCATCATGTAACTATCATCATCATCAACATTGTCATACTATCATCATCATACCTTCATAATCATATTAACATCACCATCATCATAGCAACATATATATCATAGTCAACAACATAATGTCATCATCATCATCTTATAATTTTTTCCAAAATTTCAAACCCGCAATTTTCCCGCCAAAATTTTGAACTTATAATTTTCCAGCCAAAAACGCAAATCCACAATTTTCCCGCCAAAATGTAAATTCGCATTTTCCCGCCAAAATTTTGAACTTCTAATTTTCCCGCCAAAACGCAAATCCGCAATTTTTCCGCCAAAATTTTGAACTTATAATTTTTCCTCCAAAAACGCAAATCCACAATTTTTCCGCCAAAATGTAAATCTGCATTTTCCTGCCAAAATTTTGAACTTATAATTTTCCCGCCAAAACGCAAATCCGCAATTTTCTCGCCAAAACGCAAATCCGCAATTTTCCCGCCAAAACGCAAATCCGCAATTTTCCTGCCAAAATGTAAATCCGCAATTTCCTGCCAAAAAGTAAATCCGCAATTTTCCCACAAAAACGCAAACCTGTAAATTTCGCATCAAAAATCCAAAACTACAATTTTTCCCCCAAAACGCAAATCATTTGACATGTATAATAACAAGGAGAATTGGAAAAAGAACATTTTCTTGAAAAATGTCTATATATACTTTAGTTTTATAAGTTTGGCCATATAGGTTTTCTAATAGTAAAAAAAAATGTCCATATATACTTTAGTTTTATAAGTTTGGCCATATAGGTTTTTTTTTTCTTTTCAACCAAACATTAATTAAATTAAAAGAGAACTCCAAGATTGGTTGTCCAAACCGGAGAATAAATGTGTTTACAAAAGTAGATGCAGAAACTAAAGTTCTTGAAGACCGAGCAAAGCAATCTGCCCTTATGTTAACATCTCGTGGGATCCTGGTTAGGGTGAAGGAAGGGAAAGAGGATCGGAGCAACGAAAAATCCTCCAACAGTTTCGAAAAAGCGGGCCAATCATCCGACATCTGCACCATCGCATAACTAGCTCTGCACAATCCGTCTCAAAGGCTTGACAAACAACTCCAGCCGCCACTAAAGACTCCATAGCCAGATCAGAGCTTGTAATTCTGCATGTAAGGGTGTAGGGCCTCGTCTATGACTCCGCGCTCCCGGAGAAGCGTCGAATCTTCACCATTACAACACCACCAGCCCAGCCCCTGAAACTGGTTTGTACCTTTCCATGAACCATCAACCTGACACCGGGGAAAGGAACACCTATCCTCCATTAAAGTTGGAGGGTGCAGATAACTCACTGAGTAAGATTTGGCATCTTCCCACAATAATTTATCATTAGCCGCTTGATTTAAGATATCAATTGGCTCAATCTCTATCCCCTGAAAAACCTTGTTATTCCTATCTTTCCAAAGTGACTAGACAATCCATGGGAGACGATAAGCTATATCAGCAACCCCGGATTGGGAAGTCGCCCGCCAGAATATAAAGTCTAAATTCGCATAGATGGAAGCATATGGAAAACCACCCGGTTCTAGTGACACTGGTGACATTTCTCATATACTTCGCGACCGAGGACACTCAAAGGGTGCATAGTTTATAGTCTCTGTCGTAGAGGCACACCGCTTGCACAAAGCATCACAGCGGACACCCGATGCGCGAGCCGTTCCAATACGGGGAGGGTACCCGAGGCAATCTGCCAGAAAAAGTTTTGAATCTTCGGGGGGACATTAAGATCCACGACTGAGCCCGCAAGGGCATACACGTTGGCCCGCACTCAACTTCTGCAATTAATTCTCGAGCTAACCGATAACCTGATTTTACCAAATACTTCCCTGACTTAGTAAAGTGCCATAATAATCGATCCGATTGGTGATTTTTACTGACTGCCATACTCCGAATAAGTGGTATATCCACCGGATCAAAAAACTCCTCGATAATAGGTAAATGCCAGTCTTTCGTAGCTGGATTAATCAAATGATTAACCATCAAGCTCGGGAGCAACAGTTTCCCCCGACCATTCACTGGTCTTGGACGAATATCTGGTAACCACGGATCTCACCAAACCGAAATAGAGCAAGCAGAACCTACCGCCTATCGCGCTCCTTGTTCCACCAAACCCTTGGTTGAATAAATGCTCCTCCATGCAAATGAAGGATTATTTGGTATTGTTGCCATAAGAGGATGTTTGTTCTTGAAGTATCGACCTTTCATCACCCGAGCCATTAAGGATGTCGGATAATGAATTAAACACCAAAACTGTTTGGCCAACATGGCATCAATGAATTGTTTCAGAGCTCGGAAGCCTAGACCCCCTTCGCATTCATCTTTGCATAATTTATCCCAAGCAACCCATTGCAAACCTCGAGCCTTATCACTAAACTTCCACCAGAAAGTGGAAATAGCACTCGTTAGTTTAGACGTCAAATCATGTGGTAATTAATAGCATGACATAACATGGGTAGGAAGTGCCAACGCCACCGATTTGATCATAATTTCCTTGCCACCTTTCGACAAATAATTTGCAGACCAACCATTTACTCGATCATCCAACCGATCCTTAACATAGCTAAAGACCTTAGTTTTCTAACCTTGTAGGTTTTCAGGATTACCCAAATAAGAACCCATACCGCCCTCCTTAGATATACCAATAACTGATTTTAACTGAGATCGTATATCAAAAGGGACCTTCTTACCAAACATGATAGAGGATTTCTCCAGGTTTACCTCTTGTCCTAAAGTTTTACCATAATTACCTATTATATCTATTACAGTCCTACATTCAGTCGCCTCTGCTTTACAAAAAAACAGACTATCATCAGCGAACAACAAATGCGAAATAGTAGGACTACCACAAGCGATGGAAATACCTGTTAATTTCTTCTCCCGTTCAGCCTTCTTAATATTTGCTATCAAAACCTCTGTACAAAGTATAAATAAATACAGTGACATAGAGGTTTTCTAATAATTAAAAAAAACCCAGTTTTATCCTAAATTTTTTCAAAACTTGAGTAACAATAATATAAAAACTTAATTTATTAACAAAATAAAATATAAAAAAATGGGTAACCCGTAATCTCTAATTGATCAAGAGGCTACACCAAATCGTAAACCATCAAAAAAAAAATTATTTTTCTTTCACTTTTACTAAATCGTAAAAAAAAAACCCTTCGGAAACATCAACAGCGGTGACTCTCTTCCTCTAGTTGCGTGATTCATCGACGGTGGTGAGTTTCTTTTTTCCTCCTTTTCTCATCTGGGCGAAACTCGTCCTCCTCTTGTTCTTGCGATTCATCAATTTTTTGTTTGCTCCCATTAATCGCTCAATTTCGTTTGCTTCTCTTCACATCATTTGAAATTCGTCTTTATATTGCAATAGAAATCTTTGTAGATTTCTCATTTTGTATAGATTTAGAAGTCTAAATTTTATTAGCATGTAGATTTGTTATTCAATGATCTACTCACTACAAGAAAACAAGCAAATAGCGACTGCACTATTAGTGGTAACATAGTCACTAAATTTAACGACTACGCTACGACTATTTTACGATTACAAATATTAGTTGTAACATAGTCACCAAATTTAGTGGCTAATTAACGACTATAGTCATATTTATGTATTTACACGATATTATATTTATACAGTATTTATACAGTATTTACACAAGTTATACACAGATTTTATTTTTTTATTAATTATTTTAAATATATTAAAATTATGAATAGCGATTTAAAACATTATTTTAAAATGCTATATTTATTATTATAAACCATGATTACAAAAAAACTGTATTACAAAATAAAATTAAGAATAATAACTAAGAATACGAATATACTTCATCCTCCTAAAAAAAACATAATTAGAAAGAAAAAAAAATAGATGAACAGCTACATAATAAATGGTCTGTAGCACACTTTGAATTGCCTTGTATTCCATCGGTGAAGTCTAAGTAGTTCCCAGTAATGTTCCAAGAGCAACTCATTTCTTCAGGTACCTTTAGAACAAACAAAAAAAGAAAGTATCATGTTAACACATATCCAAGTATCAATATAATAGAATTCCAAAATCGAGATTGGAAATGAGAAACCATCGGGACAAGCCATTCACTATAACTACATGTCCTCTAGCTTAAAAAACGTGAGTGTGAGTAAGAAGATCGACAATGGTGAATCTAGTTAACGAGTGCAGACAAAACTGGTGTCTAGATATCCGTATTACCAAATGACTCTTGATAAATTCAACAAAAAGCCTCACAAAAATGATAACAGAGGCTGCTCAACAAATGACTCTGGACAGATTTAATAAAAGTCTCACAGCAATAAGTAGCAAAGTGGATATATTGTACCTTAATAGCAAAAGATACAATAGGATAAGAAAATGTCTTAACAAATGAAACTTTACCTTACGCTCTGAAATAAAATTGTACATCATGAGCTCTGCCTAAGAGTGTTATTGGTAGTGGCTCTCTTTGTAAGCCAAACATCATCTTCTACCTAAGAACAATAGGACATGATGAGAAAATTTCATTTATAGAGATTGAAATCACCAAAAACAAAATAAAACATTATCTCAGTTTAGAAAACATGAAATTTAATATGTTCAAAATCAAAATAAAACAAAAACTGCAGCCACAAAACTAGTAGATACCTTGTAAGGCAAAGTTTATTTTATTCCTTTGAAATTGGGTTGGAAAGAGACGAAACTCTCATATTCAAAAACCAAACCTAGCAACTTTGACTAACATGGACTCGCAGAAAAAGTGTTAAGTAACTAAAATTTATGCTCGATCTGAAATAATCTGAAATACAAGAGTAATAATCGAAAATAAACATAAGGCTTTTACCTATCTTCTTCCAGCCAACTGCTTCTTCAAGCTTCTTGACATGTTCTTCAACTTCTCCAAATCCAGTTAACACATATCGAATTTTATCAAATAAACACACCAAAACTGAGGTGACTGTGAACGAAGTCGATTTTAAAGATCCGGGAACCTCCGTGAAAACCCTAATTGTGTCCATTAAACAAAGACGAAATACAAAAATTACAGAAAAAGCTTGGATTTTTCGAGATTGAAACGTAAAATCAGGGTTTCAAATTACGGGGAAAGCTTGAGATTTGAGAGCAGAGACGAGAAATGAAATGAGGAAGAGTTAATAAAAGTTTTCGACAGAGATTCATTTTGTGGGTCGGAGTGAAACAGATCTGTAAGGTTTAAGTCTAATAGTTTTTTCGAGAAGTCATAGAGAAAAGGGGGAGATTATTGGAGAAAGTAGGACTTACCCGGCAGATTCAAATCGACGGGACATGGAAGACGGCGATCGGAGGCTTGCCCGGACAGAGTCATCGCGATTCGAAGTAGAGAAATGAGATATGAGAGTGAAAGTTTCCCCGAAAGAGTTGAGAGAGTGATGCTGTTTTTTCCTAAGGGTTTTGTCGAGGAACGGAGGCACAAATCTAGGGTGAGGGTTTCTTTGTTTTTGTTTTTTTTTGTTTTCATTTTGTCGGCTCAATTTCGATTATATCAAAGCCCAAAGTGACCTCTTAATTAAGAGGCCCAAATAATTAGTTTTAGGTATAAAAATGACTAATTTAATAAAATCTATAAGTAAATAGTTTTGAGAAAGATTAAATTATATGTAAATACTAAATAGTTTTACATATCGATTATATATATATATATATATAATGGTTATATTTTGGTTAAATGGTGTATAAGTAAATTTCTGTATATGCATTATAAAGGTTTTAAATTATATATTGTTTGGGGTATATATAGGTTTAAGATTTGGGGTTAAGTTTTGATAAAAATATAAGATTAGGAAAACTGTAATTTTTATAACTGTTAGATCTCACTTCTTGGATATATAAAAATAATTAGATATTCTTATAAAGTTTAAATCTTGGTTTTATCACTTTATGTATACAAATATATATATATATATATATATATATGAATTTATGGTTGAAAAATTAATTTCTAAGATTTACAGTTTATGATTTAGGTTTTGGAAGTTAGTTAAGTTTTTGGGATTAAATTTTGAAATTTTAATTTTCTTTAAATAGGACGACTGATATGCGACTTTTTAGCAATCTTTACTATGAGTCGCATATTAGTCGCTAAATTGATGACTATTTAGTGACTACATGTTTTGGTATGCAATATAGTCATAAAATAGTCGCTAAATTACGACTAAACTACCGACTACTATATGTAGTCGCCAAAAAGCGACTGATATACGACTAAATATTTGTAGTCGTAAAATTGTCGTCTATTAGTCGTTACGTAGTCGCCATTTTTGGCGACTACATTTGTAGTCACCAACTGTAGTCGTAAAAACCATGTTTTCTTGTAGTGTCTTTTGGCTATCGCTTAGTGCTTATGAACTCCTCTTACATTCCTTTTTCCTCTTTTTCGATCTTTAATCGCTTAATTTCGTGGAAATTTCTTAACTTCATTAGATTTGAAAGTCTGAATTATTATTGCATGTAGATTTTTATGCTCTTTAATTGACATTCCTTTTTCCTACTCTTGTTTGCATGTTGTGTGAATGATTACTAGACACATGTGTTTTATGATGAGGTTTTAGTTTTTATCTTAACTAGTTGAATCATAATCGTTTTTGGTTTGATAGTTCTTTGATCAAATAAAACATATTACAATCAAAGAACTATCACTTCCCGGAAGGTCACCCATTCTGAAACTACTCTAGCTCAAGCACGCTTAATTATGAAGTTCTCTGAGGATCCTTGACCGAAAATATAAGTGCACTTTAGCAACATAAGTGGCCAAATCAATTCTTATAAGCCTCTCCGCAAAACAGGGTGTTACAATTAGTATCAAAACCGAACCCAGATGAGTGTCGAGTCGAGTGGACTCACACCGTAGTGGATGACAGTTTTGGTGCAACGAGGGCGTTGTGATCTGTTATTGGGAGTGAATTGTGACACCTACTAAGTCAAAAGCGTAACCCTAACAAACAAATACAATCTTAAATAAATATTTAGTTTCCTTTTTTAAAGATTCACTTCCTATATTTAGTTAAATCTAAAACTTTCAGAGTTTGCATTATATATTTGTGTAGTATTATCTACTAATTTTTTTAGAGATAGAGTAGAAGGAATAAAACAAATTCTAACAATTTCAGAACATAGAGTTTATTGTAGAAGGTATAGTACTAAAAAGTTTAGAATATAGAGTAAATTGTATAATACATATTCTGAATATCGTAGAATTTTGAATTTCAGACTACTAAACTATTTAGAGCAAAAATATTTTCTGAAATAAGCTATATTACAATCAAAGAACTATCAAAATTGGAAATAAAATATTACTTAAAAAAAGTTTGTCCATATACACCTTTATTTCAAAATTGTCATTTATACCTAAAATACCCATACAAATTAATAAACCTAAATTTAACAAGTTTTAAGAAGACAAATCTAAAAAATATGTAGCTATACAATTATAGAAGAAATATAAAGCATTTTGTTTGTTTTTTTAAGTTATATTTTTGATAGATAAAATTTGTTAGAAAATATTTAGAAAGCATTTTGTATTCTAATATTTTTGTATATGTTATACTAAATATAGAAAAGGTTTTTATTCTAAACACTTTAGAAGTCTGAATTTCATAATTCTATGGTATTCAGAGTATTTATTCTATGGTTTACTTTCTGTTCCAAACTTTTTCTTATATATTTTTTACGATTTACACTATGTTCTGAAAACGTTAGAATATTTTTTATTCATTTTACTCTATCTCTAAGAATATTAGTATATATATACTACAAAAATATAGAATATGTTTCTGAAAATTTTAGATCTCACTAAATATAGAAAGCGAATCTTTAGAAAAGGAAACAAAATATTATTTAAGATCGTATTCCACTAGTAAACTCGACGAAGAACATCGGTTAGTAAAACTGCAGATTCCATGGTTTGTCCTGTCATCCAGACCCCCAAAGGTTTTGGTGAAGCAACCTGCGTCCCTCCAAGCTTTGAGTTGCATGAGAGAAGGTCTCTGTATAAGCCATGTGGATCTTTTTATAACCAGTTGAACTTCTCTTTATCATAACATAGAACTTAAACATCTCCAACTCTAGGGTCAAGGGTCTCTCCATCATCGTTGCTATCTTCATCATCATCGCTCAGTTCGATTATCTCTGATGGATTTGGTTGAGCTTGAGTTACGTTGTTGGGATTAGTTAATGATATATTTGACTAAAGCTGAGAACTACTTCAGACTCTTTAGTCGGCGTCTCTCCTCTAGTGATGCCATTTGCTGGTTTATCTACATCTCCATGAAGATATTCATCACCTGTAAATTCAGAATATTAGGGATTATTATCAGGTGTAGAGCCATCTCATCCTTTTAAAATAGGTTTGAATACTACACAATATGGCAAATCAGGCCAACAAGTTGACCCAAATCAATCTCAAATCTTGAAAAGATCTCTATGCCAATTCCTTTCTGAAAACCAGCATAGCTATAAAGAGATTATATCTCTCTTTAATTTTTACTAGCATTTTTTGCTGGCTTTTTTCTTTCAAATTCTACCAATGCAAAAAAAAAAAAAAAAAATTGCAATGTTGATACCACCATATGCCTTAGCCTAAAATGCTTCTATAAATTGTAAATGAAGTTTCAATAATCGTTGACAAAAAAAAAAGTTTCACTAATCAGTGCAAATACAGATCAACCGGTTTAAACCCTTCAAAACATGTGTTGAATAGTGAAAGTGGATAAGATATTGGAGATCAAATATTAATGTAGTGAAAACTACAGACATTTTGAAATAACTTTTTGATTTGGATATTTTGTTTATTTTAAAATTAAAATAATAGACTGATATTTATTGGGTCTTCCCATCTTAAATCCATAAATCTATCAAATTGATATATCAATAACCAAATCTTAGTATTCCATCATCTAAATATTAAAAATTCATTAACCAAACTTTTTCAAATATCTAAACTGTTAGTTTTGTATATTTCAGTTAATAAAAAATGATTTAGAACCCAATATGGGTTCCAATCATTAGTGATGCTCTTAGTGGCTAATTTTGAAATCAAGTTTTATAAGTATCTTATTAAATAAATACAAAAATAATTTCTAGTAAAATTAGTTTAATAGTTAGAAATAAGTTTTATTATATATATATATATATATAAGTGATCATGTTAATGACTAACTTTGAAACCATGCTTTAAATATATCTTATTATATACATATATAAAAAAAAAAAATCAATAGAATTAGGTTAATAGTCAGAAATTAGTATAGGTAAAAATTAGTTTAAATATTTCTATATATAAAAATAATTATTTGTTGAAAGTTATGTATTAGGTTTATAAATTTTTTATTATACAATTTTAAATATTTTGTAAATTAAAAATTGACATTTGTTAATATCTTCTAGATGCAATTAGATTTGTCACGATCTTGTTATTAAGTAACTTTGAAACCAAGTTTAATATAAAATAATATATATTTATATATCCAATCTGAACACATAAAAATTGATTGTTATCATTTAATAAAATTTTCATAACAAATTATTTCGTTTAATTTTGGACATTTAATATAGAATAATTTTTGCATATTCATATCCAATCTATATATAATAGCAAACCCACTTTTTTGTGTCAATTTTTAATCCAACGGATGAGATTGGTTCCAGTTTTAATCCAACGGTTTAAAATTATTAATCGTGTCTTTTCGTCGCACCCTCATCTTTTAAAAATCACACCTCTTAGTCTTTGCATCTCTTTGTTGTACCTCCTGGTTTCAAAAATCACATCCATTCATTTTTACACTTTTTAAATCACACCTCTTAGTCTTTGCATCTCTTTGTTGTACCTCCTGGTCTCAAAAATCACATCCATTAATTTTTACACCTTTTAATTTCACACCTCTATGTGTTACACCTCTTTGTTGTACCTCAATGTCTTACACCTCTTTGTTTTACCTATTCTATATATAATAGCAAACCCACTTTTTTGTGTCAATTTTTAATCCAACGGATGAGATTGGTTCCAGTTTTAATCCAACGGTTTAAAATTATTAATCGTGTCTTTTCGTCGCACCCTCATCTTTCAAAAATCACACCTCTTAGTCTTTGCATCTCTTTGTTGTACCTCCTGGTTTCAAAAATCACATCCATTCATTTTTACACTTTTTAAATCACACCTCTTAGTCTTTGCATCTCTTTGTTGTACCTCCTGGTCTCAAAAATCACATCCATTAATATTTACACCTTTTAATTTCACACCTCTATGTGTTACACCTCTTTGTTGTACCTCAATGTCTTACACCTCTTTGTTTTACCTATTCTATATATAATAGCAAACCCACTTTTTGTGTCAATTTTTAATCCAACGGATGAGATTGGTTCCAGTTTTAATCCAACGGTTTAAAATTATTAATCGTGTCTTTTCGTCGCACCCTCATCTTTCAAAAATCACACCTCTTAGTCTTTGCATCTCTTTGTTGTACCTCCTGGTTTCAAAAATCACATCCATTCATTTTTACACTTTTTAAATCACACCTCTTAGTCTTTGCATCTCTTTGTTGTACCTCCTGGTCTCAAAAATCACATCCATTAATTTTTACACCTTTTAATTTCACACCTCTATGTGTTACACCTCTTTGTTGTACCTCAATGTCTTACACCTCTTTGTTTTACCTATTCTATATATAATAGCAAACCCACTTTTTTTGTGTCAATTTTTAATCCAACCGATGAGATTGGTTCCAGTTTTAATCCAACCGATGAGATTGGTTCCAGTTTTAATCCAACGGTTTAAAATTATTAATCGTGTCTTTTCGTCGCACCCTCATCTTTCAAAAATCACACCTCTTAGTCTTTGCATCTCTTTGTTGTACCTCCTGGTTTCAAAAATCACATCCATTCATTTTTACACTTTTTAAATCACACCTCTTAGTTTTTGTTCTCTTTGTTGTACCTCATGGTCTCAAAAATCACATCCATTAATTTTTACACCTTTTAATTTCACACCTCTATGTGTTACACCTCTTTGTTGTACCTCAATGTCTTACACCTCTTTGTTTTACCTATTATTCATGTCTTTTCATTACACCCTCATCTTTCAAAAATCATACCTCTTAATTTTAACACATTTTTATTTCATACCTCTATGTCTTACACCTCTTTGTTGTATCTCCATGTTTCTCATCTATTAATTTTGACACCTTTTTATTTTACACCTCTATGTCTTACACCTCTTATATATTAACTTTTTTGGACAACATAAGTTTTAAAAATTGTTTTCTGAGTACTAAAAGACTGTTTAATTGAAGTGTTTTTCAACTAACAAGCATCAATATCTAATTCAAAGTAATTTAATATTTTCGTTGACCTGTAGTGCTTCTTCGGTTAGATTATTATTATTGTTAGTGGACACTACTAAGTTCATACATTAATCTTAGTTTTGTAAACTTTTAGTCTCTTCCATATTTTTAGCCTTTCCGGTTTTCATGTTTTTGATCCGTTGAATAAATACGCGTGCTATAATTTTTTGCATGGCTAATCTTTCTAATTCTCAATGTGCATATTTTATTTTTTGACTTTCTGGAAAAACCAAAACCAAATTACGAGAGGAACGATGATATGCAGTGATGCTAAGCCAAATTTTTTTAACAAACATGGTATAATTATAAATTTATATATGTTCTATTATTTAACCTATTTATTTTTTTTAACAAACATGGTATAAATGTAAAAATCCTTTTTTATATGTAGGATGTCCATTAGATATAAATGATCCAGGTTAGTTTCCATTCTTTTGTAAATAAAGCTTTTAAAATTTTAGTTGAATTTTAATTTCTTATACTTTCTGGGTATCAAACATTTTGATAATATATAGAAATATTACAAATGAGCATGGAAATAGAGAGTGTCAAAGAAAAAGTCAGACATACTTGTGACAACACAAAATCAAATTCTAGAAAGCGTAAGCACGACCAAATGACAAGTCAAGTTAGAAAGAAAAGATCTACTAAAGGTAACTTATTTAGTCTTTGATGACTTTCTAATTAATCTGTATATACAATTTTTTAAAAACATAATGTATGACATTCACTTTTAGAGTGATCTGGAATCTGCCAAAAAATAAAGAAAATGCAAGTAATTTCTAAAATTAGTGTTTAACCCAAAGAAGGAAACATTAAAAGGTGAGATATTGTTATCACATGTTTCACCACATCGACTTTGTTTTTGCTGTCGTTGATTGAAGAAAATGATGGTACCGATTCATAGACATAAGTGGGAAATCAATTCCTAATATATGGTGGATATAAAGATATAAACTTCAATCTAGCAAAAACCGCACACACTTTTCCTTCTAGCAGTTTAAAATTATTAATGATCCCAACAGTTGCAAATTATTAATCGTGTCTTTTCGTCGTGTCTCCATCTTTCAAAAATTACACCTCTTAAGTTTTGCATCTCTTTGTTGTACCTCCATGTTTCAAAAATCACATCTGTTTATTTTTACACTCTTTTTATTCCATACCTTTATGTTTACATTTCTTGGTTGTACCTCCATGTTTCAAAGATCACATCCATTAATTTTTACACCTTTTTATTGCACACCTCTATGTTTTACATCTCTTTGTTTATTATATATCAACTTTTCTGGACAACATAAACATGTTTCGAAAAATTGTTTTCTGAGTATTTTCAAAACTTACAAGTTAATAAAATAAAATTAAATAATTGTTTTATTGAAGTGTTTTTTTTAAAATATAATAGCAAACCCACTTTTTGTGTCAACTTTAATCCAACGGATGAGATTAATTCCAATTTTCCATCTAACGGTTTAAAATTATTGATGATCCCAACAGTTGTTAATCGTGTCTTTTCGTCGTACCCCCATCTTTCAAAAATCACACATCTTAATTTTTGCATCTCTTTGTTGTACCCCCATGTTTCAAAAATCACATCTATTTATTTTTACACATTTTTTATTTCACACCTCTATGTTTACACCCAGGTCCGGCCCGTGGCTAAAGCCCGTGAAGCTCGTGCTTTAAGCATCACGAAAATATATAAGTTGTAAGGGTATCAGATTTCAAAAGTGTGCTGTGGTGTAGTGGTTAACACATGTTTGAACGTTTTAGATGTTGAGAGTTCGAACCAGACTTGATGCATTTTTGTGTTTTCATTTTACTTTTGTCTTTAGAGGGTTCAAAAAAAAAAATTGCTTTAGGCATAAATATCTACTGCGCCGGCCCTGTTTACACCTCTTTGTTGTACCTCCATGTTTCAATATCACATCTATTAAATTTTACACCTTTTTATTTCACACCTCTATGTCTTACACCTCTTTGAGTATTATATAGAAAATTTTCTAGACAACATAAACAAGTTTCGAAAAATTGTTTACTGAGTATTTTTGAAACTTACAAGTTAATAAATAAAACTTAAGAATTGTTTTATTGAAGTGTTTTTTAAAAATTTTAAATATATAATAGCAAACCCACTTTTTTGTGTCTACTTTAATCCTATGGATGAGATTAGTTCCACTTTTCCATCTAACTGTTTAAAATTATTAATGATCCCAATAGTTGCATATTATTAATCGTGTCTTTTCGTCGTGTCCCTATCTTTCAAAAATTACACTTCTTAAGTTTTGCATCTCTTTGTTGTACCTCCCTGTTTCAAAAATCACATCTATCCTTTATTTGTACACCTTTTTATTTCATACTTCTATGTTTACACCTCTTTGTTGTACCTCAATGTTTCAAAGATCACATCATATTAATTTTTACACCTTTTTATTTCACACCTTTTTGTTTTTGTTACTCTTTGTTTATATAAAATTGCAATGTGTTGATCCAACAAATGTTTTATTTCGTTTTTTACTCGAAATGTAAAATTAACAATGTTTATCATTTCAAGTTTTTACTTTCCCGTGCGGCAACGCACGGGCCGACATCCTAGTTATTATAATGGAAAATATATATTTTTACTACATCCGCGATTGAATATTTAGGAAAATCTGGTGCAGGCAAAAAACTAATTTAGGGAAATCTTGTAATAATAGTTAGAGAATGTTTGAAACAGTTTTTTTGTCCCAAACTAATATTAAAAAACCAAAAAAAAAAGCCTTCCTCGACCCAAAAAAAACAAAAAAAAAAAAGCCTTTCTTCATACGACAGTACGACCTAAACCCCTAGAAAAGCTCTTCTCAATGGATCGACCCGCAAATTATTGCAGTAGCAGTGGCTGGGTGCGACCAAATTATCACAGTAGCAGTGGCTGGGAACAACCAACAAATTACTGCAGTAGCAGTGGCTGGGTGCGACCAAACTATCTTGATGGCAGGAGCAGGGAAGAACCAAAAACTGATTTCGGCCGTACCTATCACCTTTAGCTGTATTCGCGTTGAGGGATATGACACTTCGCTTCGTGAGTATGATCTCAAGCTCGCGTTGATAAAACATTTCTCTTCATGTGGAGTGATCGAACATATTTATGTTCCCAATTTTAGTGGCTTCTTCCTCCAATTTTCCAAAGTTAAGTTTTGTTAAGCAAAAGTTTAGTTTTTTTTTTTTTTTTTTTGCCTTCATTCATATTGTGGGAGAAGGTGCCGAAGAGAGGGTGTTGGGACTAAGTGGAAGTGACGTTGGAGGATGGAATGTATTTGCCAGTTCTTCACCGTTTGATGGACAATACAATAATCCTGGATGGGCTATTGTGAACTCTTCAAGATTCAGAATTCCAACCCGCAAGTAAATTATTATTTTTTCCTTAGCTTGTACATTATGTATTCTTGTCATGTTGATAAATGTTAACGCCCTGCAAAATCAAATTGTTAGGATGATAGTTACGGGGTATGACACCTCGCTTCCTGAGATTGATATCAAGATTGGGCTGTGTAACCATTTCTCTTCATGTGGAGAAATCACGGGTATTATGATTCTTGGAGGCTCAAACGATCGCCGTGGCAGGTTTGTGTCTGCTATACCTCCACACAACTCTTAAGTTATCAAGTGCAAATCTTTTGTTGTTGATTTTTACAGAGATGCTCTCGTTTACATTCTTGGAGAAGACGCTTTAGAGAAGGCCACGGAACTTGTTGGTGGATGTGACGGGGGAGGATGGAATATTGCAGTTGTTTTGGCTATGCCGCCACCAGGCGCAATGATAGGATATGACCCATCATCATGTACGTTAAGTTGCTCTAGATTCTTTGTTCTTTGTAACAAATTAAAAACCTTCTCACCCAAATTTTGTTGTTTATTTTTTTAGCTTTTTCTTTACCTAAAACAAGTCCAAGATGACTAAGAGGATGAAGAAAAAGTCCACTATGGGGTAGAAAGTTTTCTCTTGGAAGAAGATCATCGAAGCTCTTTGATGTTTCTATCTTGTGATACAATATATATTTTTTATTTTTTTAACAATCACAATATCTTGTGATACAATATATAATGTCTCAGTAAAACATCTTTATTTGGACTTCGGTTAGCTTTTGAGGGTAGTTTATTACCCACGCATATGATATGAGTTGATCATTTTTATCATGTATTTGTGCTTTGATTTGCCTTTTAAACTCTTAATTTGACAAAAGCGAACTGTGCAACTACAAAAGCGAACAAACCATCAAATGCAATTTTGCTTCTCTGTAAGTGACCAATGACCATTTCGGATAAATCCTTATTTGTATTCATTAATCACAATAATGAAACCACAAATAATTATGCGAATAGTACTAGTCTCTTAATAGTGTTAATATACCGATTTCAGTAAATGCACTAAAATCTTGATAAACGTATTCAAATAAAGCAAAAACACAACCAAAAATTAAAAATGCCAACTAAGCAAGTCCCTCAAAGAAAGACCACTAGGTAAAACAATTAACCAGCCCTGAGTCCGTTGACCGACCAACGACGCTGAACTGCATAAAATCTCTCGGCACAAAATTAACGGCGGCGATCAACCTCCACCGGACAAAAAGGTCGTCCAGCTCGAGCCCGATGGCTAGGAATAGTAAAATGTCTAAGCCTCCCATTTTGCTCCCTCATGTAACCTTTACACAAGAAAGTCGCCGAGAACTCATCTTCCACCGGACGGTTAACGTCGTGAACAAAAACATCAGTCTCACCATCTTCACGGTTACGAGCCAAAATCCCCGCCGTGTAAATAGCACTCATCCTCCCCGGAGCTTCTTCATGGTAACCAGTTGGAGCGTCGACCATGATCAGATCCCATTTCGTATCGTAAAAATCCGCCGGGAAATCTTTCAACGCAAGATCACATTTCGAGTTTCTCGGATCAGACACAGATCTACACTCCTCTGATCTTCCAAGTTCCATGAGTTTGTCTGAATCTTTGACTTTTGTGTCGTAAACTACGTGGTAAGATTCCAAGTTTGGGAATTTCTTGGTTACTATAGCAATCCAGGCCTTGTCTTCCTCAATAAACACTGAAAAAACAAACCTTTATATAATGAGGAATTCAGAAATTTTCATTTAAATCTGTTTGAAACAGAGGAAAAAAAAACAGAGTACTTACAAGTACGACCGCCATGGTTGAGAGATGCCCACATTAAGCTGTCGTGACCTAAGCCAAAGACGAGGAAGTTACAAGGAGACTTCTTGTCCAAGACTCTCTTTGAGACAGAGACTTCGTCAAATGTTTGCTGTGGAGTGACGTTACTGGTGACGTAGTGAACCAATGCGTCTGATAATGAAAGTGGCATCTTTGTGCATTGTTGTGTTGTTGTTGGACATGCGTCTGGTTTGTGGTGATGAGTTTGTTCTTCTTCTTGGGAGAGATTTGTTTTGGAGATTGGCTTTGAGGAAGAGATGTTTGATCTTGCAAAGAAGATGATGAGAAAGATCAAGATTGAGCAGCCTATGAATATGACCTTGAGATTAACGGAAGATGGAGATTTGGTCCTCATTTTTTCGATCTAGGTTTAATTTCCCAGATCGATGAATGAAGAAGATGGTTTGATAATGGTGAGAAGTGTATATAATATAGAGTGGTTATGGATTAATGATTGAGGAAGTTGAGGAGGACATGAAAGCTACTAAGGTTGCTGTTCTTCCAATACAACAGAAGTTGGTGGTGAATACATATACTAACTAATCATTTGTTTTTTGTTTTTTCATATTATAATGTGTGTATTCATTTATATATTCATGATAACTAGAAGATGTGTAACGTAATGGAGACATTTCTGGTTATAAAATTGATGCTTGAAAGAGAAGAATCTGATGGGCAAAGATTGTAAAGAGTGATGATCCAAACGAGACAGGTGTTAAAAAGGAACCAACATGGTGGTTGCAACTTTCTTATTCCTTGTTTTTTAAATAACCACCCCATGTTGGTGTTTTAACAACTTCGGTTCTTTGTTTCTTGAACATTAATATTTGTCAAATGAGGAAAAAAACTTTCATTTGCATAGTTCCAAAGGTGTCCAAATTGTGTCGGTTTAACTAAACCAATAAGTTGCTTCCGAAATTGATCTGAAATTTAGGTTTTTTTTATCCAACAAAACATATGTGACCAAACCGAAACCCATTAAACAAAAACTTGATAGATTTTGGTTTTGCTTCCGATTGTGTTATAAACCTAAATGGCATAAGAACTGGGCTTAGTTCTAAAGCGCATAAGAACTGGGCTTCTTCTGTCTGGTTCAAGGGAATCACACCTAAACACTCCTTCACTATGTGGGTGGGGCAGCTGAGTAGATTACCAACTACAACAAGACTTGCTTCTTGGGGACTGCAAATTCCTGTCTCGTGTTGCCTCTGCGGTAGATTTAATGAAACTCAAGATCACCTTCTGCTGACTTGCGTGTATAGCGAATGGGTTTGGGACTTGGTTCTCACTAGACTTCGCTTATCTCCTTGTGTCTTCTGCACTTGGGATTCTCTCCTGGCTTGGACAAGGATGAAAACAGATTTAACACCTCCGATTCTTTGGAAACTAGCTGTCCAGTCAGTGGTGTACAACATTTGGAAACAGAGGAATAACATCCTCCACAATCAGCTCCACGTCACGCCAGAGAAACTGTTCAAAGACATCGACAAGGAGTTCTGCAATACAATCTCGGCCAGAAGATCCAGGAAGCAATTCAGGGATTTGATGGTTCTTTGGATTCGATAAACTGTTGATTGACACTAACTTATGTTTTTTTACTCTTTTTTGGCAAAGGTTATAGAACAAAGTTAAGCTTATTTTGTATAACCTCTCTTTCATTAATATGATATTCACATTCCTATCAAAAAAAAAAAAAAACCTAAATGAAACCCAAATGACCATGGCAAGTCTGGTAATAACTTTCGAGTAAGAGAGTTAATGTGTTAAGACTTAAGACAAAGAGAGTCATACAGCCTCATCATTAGTCGTTGGTCCAAGTTTGATAAGGCAGACAAAAAATATATACTAGTTACAATCTATTATTCCTCTTCATGCAATGTCGTGTTTGCAATATTGTTCAATTCTATAAAAAAAACAATTCATATATTTCAGACATTCGTATAAATGACTCGTGAAATTATTGATAACTCTCTCATCGATTTACCGCATAAGCTTTTTTTTCTCGGTTTCCAACTATAATTTGTTAGTATTCTTCATAGTGATTTTAATTAAATATATACCTGTTTTTAACGTATGTTTCTCTTCTTTGTCAACGAGAATGATATGATGTTTTAGAAAATAGTCTGCTTCTACTAAAAAAGGTTGGAAATGTTTCAATTAGTCCAATTTAATTTTTTAATCGGATACAATATAAGTTTTGTAAGTGACACATTGATATGGTGTGGTGCAGCGTACGAACCAAATAGATCAGCTTAACCAAGAGATTGTTTAGAATCTTCAATCTTAGCTTTGAATTTACTTTTCCTGAAATAAATTTAATCAAATTTACACAAGGCAAAAAGATCAACTCAAAAAGCAGCAAACTTCTGAAAATCTTTCTTCCAAAAATCCAAAATATGCCATTATAAATGTTCAAATTTATTTGCCGGATTTATAATGTAGGTAGATCAACAGCTTACGTTCTCTCCATTTTTAGAGATTTCTCTATGTGTTGTAGAAGTTGGTTAGAAAGTTTCAATCAGCCTTCAATGTTTGATGCCATAAAATCTATGTTTGATTTCACACATCCAAGTTCAAGTTGATCAATGTAACAAGTAACTTTTAACTAGATCAAATTCTTGTCAATTTTGTTTTGTTTTTTTCTAGGCTATTTTTATTTATTTATTTGAAGATTAATTCATCATGGTTGAAAAAGCTTGTTCACAAAACTAAGCTGATAAGATCAAGGAAAGTATATATGTTTATCGATGGGATCTTGATTGATGAGATCTACATGAGCACAAAGGTAACCAAATGTAGTATTTTTCTAATCCAAATAGTAGTTGTAAACTAGTGATTTGTATAAATATGTCTCAGGAAGTTTGTTAATTTGTTATGTCTCGTAGATTTGATAGTGTACGGTTTTTTCATAAACTTATTGTAGTCCTGAAATTAGGAGATTAGAACGTAATAAACTCAGACTTTTTAAAAACTTTAATTTTATCTTTTTTTTAAAAAAATATAAATATATATATTTTTCATTCTTTGTGTTAATATGATGATTTAAGCTAAACCGCCAAATCAAATACTTTTGGTACAACAAATTAAAAAAAAAAAAAACTACATAATAATCTTGTCCTCCACGAAATTGTAAACCAACAAAAATTGGTTATAGGATTTTATAATCAAAAGTTCAAAACCAAACATATACTAGTAATTCATAATATCGTTATTATAAAAGAAAATAAAAGAAAAAATCATAATATCGTTGTTGGGTTATATCTGTAACCAATTAAAACCCAGGAATTTCGCTAGTAATAACAAAGCATATTCCTTTTTTTTTTTTTTTTTTTTTATTATTCCACTTTCGTTGTTTCTCTCTCTCTCTCTCTTTACAGTTTTTTTTTTTTTTTTGGCGTCTCGCAATCTGTTGCCATCAATCACAGATATCCTCAGCTTCTTCTTCTCCTCTCTGAATTTCTAAACATTTTTCTTCTTTTTTTTTCTCATCATATCGCTTCCTTTAACTAATAAAACAACACTTGTTCACTCTCTCATCGGAATGGATCTATGGACCCTTGACGTTACGATCCGAAACCCTCTCTTCTCCTCTTCCCTTAAATCCTTACCGATCCCTGAGAAATCATCATCTGTTTCTGGGAAACTCGGTGAATTCGAGTGTAGGTTCCTGAAGCGCAATAATAAGGTTTCTTCTCCGTATCGTTCTTTGGTTGTTAGAGCTACCTCTAAGAAGAGTAACGACGATTCTTCTCCTTCTTCTGGTATGTGCCTTCTTCTTCTTCTTGCATGTGTTAAATTAGATAACACTACTAGTCTTGCTTGATTTTGGTTATCGAATTATGATTCGATCAAAAATTATTATCTCTGTGTTTTTTCGATCTTATTTGGATCTTTCATATATAACAAGCTTTTGCTTTCCAATGGTTACATTGACTTAGCTTGGTTCCTTGGCACTAGTGTTACAAAACTTAATGTTGGTTTTGACATCTGAGATATTCGAGTGAGATTTGTTATTTGCTTTGGTTTAATGCATGCTTTTGAGGATCGTCGATACTAAAGGAAGTGGTCTTTTCTGATTCTTAACGATTGTGGAGCTGTTTTTGTTATCCTGAAGGAGATGCTTCTCAGGAGAATAAGCCTTCTTCTAATGGAAACAAATCAGGCGATTCCGCAGCTCCGAAATCGTTTGGTTTACGTACAGATTGGAGAGAGTTCAGAGCAAACTTGTTTTTGAAAGAGCAGGTATTTAATATATGCTTCTCCTCAAGCTTGTATGTTTCTGAATAGTTTGGCCTTTTTCTTTTGGTAACTTGTATAGTTTAAGACAATAGGGTTTATGCTTTGACTGATGTTACAGGAAGAAAAAGCTGAAGCTGAGGGTCATAAACCAATATCTCATGATACGGAACCTCTAGGCTTCAAATGGGCTCATCCCATTCCTTTTCCTGAGACTGGCTGTGTTCTAGTTGCTACAGAGAAGCTAGATGGTTATAGAACATTTGCGAGAACTGTTGTGCTTCTTCTTAGAGCAGGGACTAGACACCCACAAGAAGGACCGTTCGGAGTTGTTATTAACCGTCCCCTTCACAAAAACATCAAGCATATGAAATCAACTAAAACCGAACTCGCTACCACGTTTTCAGAATGTTCCTTGTACTTTGGTGGACCTCTTGAAGCAAGTATGTTTCTGTTGAAAACTGGCGACAAAACCAAGATACCTGGTTTTGAAGAAGTCATGCCCGGCTTAAACTTTGGTACTCGGAACAGCTTAGATGAAGCTGCAGTACTTGTAAAGAAGGGACTTCTTAAGCCACATGACTTTAGATTCTTTGTTGGTTATGCCGGTTGGCAGCTAGATCAGCTCAGAGAAGAGATTGAATCAGATTACTGGCATGTTGCTGCGTGCAGCTCAGATTTAATATGCGGGGCTTCGTCGGAAAACTTGTGGGAGGAGATTTTACAGTTAATGGGCGGTCAATACTCCGAGCTTAGCCGGAAACCCAAGCTCGATATCTAGACTTTTATGAATTTGATGCTAGTTTTCTAAGAGAACTTGAGGTTTCTTCTATAGCTTATATATATATATATATATATATTATGCCAATTTGTATAGCTTACTTCATTGGCTTGTATGTGAGAATAATGCACTTCTACGCAATTTATAAAGATTTGCTTTCTTTAAACCCATATTATGTATTCTGCTAATAGCTAAAGAACATCTATATCTAATAAATTTAAGCAGTTGTTCTACATATACACATATTTGTTTGATTCCCCTAACCAAAAGAAAAGAGCAGAGGTTGATATGTGCAAAAAGACCTCCAAAAGTTCTGAAATTGTCTAGTTTCAGGTTATGATTTTTTTTCTCCATTGTTTCATGCTTCACCTAAGCACATGCTTTGACAGAGAAATCTTTGTTCTTCTTTGTTGCAGTTTTCTCAAGGCGGGACTTGCGTACAGCTTCTTGGATTCGTCTCTCATGATCTTTCATCATGTCTTCAATGTTACCACCAGGAGGCATCAAAGGGCCTGAATAGTGCATTCTGTTCTTCTTTCGCATGTATGTCTGAAACCACATATCAGGAAACAATTCAGAGTCCATTATATTAAGGGAGAAGAGAGTATAAGAGCTGTTGAATCAACTTTAGTTACCTTTGTGGGCGCTTTTGAAACTACATTCTCCTTTTGAGAAGAACTAGCTAAGTAGTCTTCCATTGTAACAGGAACGTTGTTGGACCGGCTAGCCTTCACCTCACCTACATTGCTCCTAGAGCTTGGATGGATCACTGAATTGGTACCCGAAAAGCGTTTTCCTTTTTTAAACGCTGGGGTGTTGATTGAGACATTTGAATGCCCTGAAGCAATGAAATCTGGTGTTACTTTGGAGTCTCTTGAACCTCGTCTAACAGATTCATGTCCACGCCACTTCACAGCTTCAGCTTTTTTCCTGACATTTTCAAAATGAAAAGTTTATCAAGTAACCACGCCTGCATCATTTGTAGACGAAATGTTCTCTCCTTGTATACTGACCTTTTTGATTCTTCATCCCGAACCTTCGCATCAAGTTCCTTGCTTGGCGGATACTTAGGCAAACTTGATATGTGACAAGGGAGGGGCTCCGTTGTAAAAAACTGGAGATGTAAATGAGACAATCATTTATTAGTATTCTCCGGGAGGTTGATCAAGAATGTTAATAAAGAAAAAGAAAGCTACTATACCTCACTCAGTAGAGTCGAAGAAGCTGAGCATCTTTTCTCTGGTTCTACTGATAGAAGCTTATCAAGGAGAGCAAGTGAAGAAGATGGTAAATTCTTGAACGTCTCTAGAAGGACTCGCGTATATGGCTGTTGCGGTTTGTAACTTGTCGCCTGCGGGAACTTTGTCGTTTCCCAAAACTCTTCAGATGGCGAACCGCACAGCTTAAAGATCTTATGCATTTGCTCCACCTTCAAGAACATTTTTCGAATATGAAAGTCAGTTGGAAATCAAATGAAACTATAAGGCTGAGGCAGTATGGATTCGAAAACTCACCTCTGTTCTTCCCGGCATGATTGGTTTACCTACAAAGAGTTCTGCTAGAATGCAACCAACGCTCCAGAGATCAATGGCCGGTCCATACGCTGTAGATCCAAGTAGAAGCTCAGGGGCTCTATACCACAAGGTGACCACACGGCTAGTCAGCGGTTGATCTTGATCTGGATGATAAAAACTCGCTAGACCGAAATCTCCAATCTTGAGAACTCCATCATTATTTACCAAAAGATTTGAACCCTTAATGTCACGGTGCAAGATTCCACGGCTATGGCAGTGTTCAAGTCCACAGAGCAGTTGCTTCATATAACACTTGATCTGGAAAAAAACAACAAGTGAGTTGACTGATAGGCCAGATAACACACAGCAAGGTGATTCAACGAAGCAAGATTTATAAAAGTTACCTCCGGCTCAGTGAATTTGACACCAGGCCTAAGAGCAAGACCTGAAAGATCATGATCCATGTACTCAAACACAAGATGCAAGCTACCTGATAGCTTTGAAGTGACAAGACACTGAAGCTTCATAACATTCGGATGGTCCAGTTTTCGTAAAATGTTGATTTCTCTAGCCATGAACCTAACACTTTCTGGATCCATATTCGCAAATCTCACCTTCTTCATCGCCACTATTTTGCCCGTCTCAAGATCCCTAGCTTTATACACAATACTGTAAGTCCCTTGTCCAATCTGCAAACACAATATCCATATATATCATTACAATCCACTAAACCAATCCAATGTATTATCTACACATATCAAATTTGAAAGAGACTAACTTTGTCAAGCTTCTCAAAGGAATCAGCACGTCTTGGAACCCAACCTTTAATGGCTTCACCAGCAACAGAGGTTAACCAATAAGGCCAACCAGCTGCAATAAGCTCTGCTTCAGCGCTACGTGGAACATTCGAAATAACCAATCCACCTCCTTTGCCATTATCTGAAACTCTCCTTCCTCGTTGAGAAGACCTTGAAGGTCTCTCTACAATAACCGTCTTACCATCATGACTATCGTCAATAGGAACAATCAAACCACTCGCTCTTCTTCCACCACCAGAGCTTCCATCAACGGCTTTATGCGAAAAATCGTCTTTATTAGAAGGCAGAGGAGCAATCAATTGAACAGAAGAAGATTTGTTCCAATACTCATTTGCTTTCTCACGTTGATAAGCAACATCTTCTTCATCTTCTGCTGCTCCTTTTGAGCAAATGCAGCCCATAATAAAACCTGCCTTGTTCCACAATCTACTAACTGTCTAACGATTCAACACATGTTCTTACGTGTGTAAACCAATCTTTGTATATATCCTGATTGATCCCTAAGCATCAAAACCCAGGAATCTTTCAGGTCTTTCACAGATGTGTATTGCAAAATCTCGGCTTTATTGAAGGCAGAAACCAAAAGGTTTTCTTCTAAACCCCAAAAAGATTATGATTTCTTCAAAAAAACGCAACAAGAGTTTTTACGATTCAAGAAACCAAAAAAAAAAAGTTTTTGTGGGTACTGCAAGGATTGAGAGAGAATGGGGAGGGGGGGGGGTTTGCAGCAGAAAACGGAAAATGCGGGGAAAATAAGGAAAAGAAAGATCGTGAATAAGAGAAATGGAAAGAAGAATGAAGAGAGAGAGATATGGTTTGTTTAAGAGTAAAATCTGGAGAGCGCTTGATTCTTGGGACAACACAGCTCACAAAGTCACAATAAAGAATTGTTCTTTCTCTCTTTCTCTCTTTCTCTCTTTCTCTCTCTTTAGAAATAGTCCTCAAAAACCGTTTTGCATGAGAATTTATATCCTTACCATTAATAGATTCTATTACCAAGGATATAATTGTTCTTCATATTGCCAACCATATAAAGATTCTTCATATGATATATCAAAAATTTATTTTATCATTATTTAGACGAATAGAAATGAAAATTTTCTTTCCATTTATAAATAAAATAAATTCTATTACATCTGATTTGTGCACATCTAAGTTACAATTTCACATAGATTTTTATTTTATTTTTTCTAGGTTAAAATAATAAAATAATCTGATGTTATGTGTTAGAGTTTGATAGAACAATAAATATAAATTTATAATTAATATATTAACTTGTATGTTGACAAAGAGACTATAAAATATTGGTGTAATTCTTAATTTTGTCTTCCAAAAATCATTTATTGATAGCACATTATTATAATTGAACTTCAAGATAATATCAAATATTAACCCCTTTAAGATATACTCAATCCATTTTAGAATAAGTCTCTTTTGGTACCAAACAACAGAGAGACTGTCATCTGTCCAAATTTATGTCTTTTTTCTTTTGCATTAAAATATTAAAATGTTTACAATAATAACTAAATCAAAAATAAATAAAGTAAATAAATGAAATTTTAAAAGAATAAAAAGATACTGTGAATTTTTTTAGTAATAATAATATGATTCACTTTTAAACATAAAATATTAATATACTTTAAATTTTTGAATGTATTAATTATTTTAGAATGAATGTAAAACGAAGATTCTACTTTAAAATATATATAAAGACAGTTTTAATAATTACTTAAATTTTTGCGGTATTCCAATCTAACTGAATCAATAAAATAACACTAACCATTATAGAGTAATTGTAGAAATAAAAATAAAATATTACAATATCACATAACTGGGTCAACATAACAACAACATCACCAAAATAACAATCCAGCACCTGTAACAAAATTACCAATAGATGTTATTCTCTACGCATGTCTATGAAACAAGTTCAATGCCAACATATGCATACAGCCACCTCATTCTAAAAATCAAAACACCGACAAGAAAGCAACATCAGCTACACAATTCTATATTCCAACGACCACATATTACAACTAAACAATCCACATTTCCGAAACATAACCAACTTTTTGAAACAAGTTATTTTATGGTGGATAGGTCAAGATGGAATGGATGATGATGAATGTATGCAATGATGGGTAAGGTGTTTCAATTCCCCTTATGCAGTTGCAGTATAAGGGGTATCAATCCAATTTGAGTGGTTGTAAACAGTTAAGATATGCATAAAGATCTAATTTAAGCCAGATGAAAAGGATGTTGCCACTAAACAATCCTATGATGAAAGTGTAAAGTGCAGAAGGTAAACTAAATGAACTAAGAACTAAATGCAAATGAAATAGAATGATTAAGACAGTAATGATGCAACCAACAGAAACAGAAACTAAGATAAAGAACAAATGCAAGACAATAATGAACAGGACACTAAATGAACGCAGCAGAAATGGAACAGGAATGAAACAAGACAATCACAAATCACAAATAACAGAGTTCTGGGGATGAACTCGAGCCAGCACTCGACCGAGTGTAGGTCGAGTGAGTGGTCGAGCTAGACTAAACGCAGGAACAGAGCAATGCAATAAAAACAGAGTAATGCAAAGACAGATCAAACTACAATCAAGCAACGGGATTAAGACTGAAAAATCAATAAACAAAGAAGGACTTGAGGAGGGATTCATGGGCTGGACTAATGATTGAGGTTATCTAACTTGATCAACAAATCTCAAACAACATGAGCTAATCTCTAGACATATGAATCCAAGACAAGTTTCTCCCACTCTCATGGTCAAGAAACAATCAAACCTATGCATTTCTAGACTTGCTCTCACATAGTAAAGAATCTACACAAGCAGGCAGTAAGAAATATGTCTCATACCAAACAAAACTTCTAATCTCTTAGCAAGCAAGATGGTAAGCTCTAGATCTAGCCTTATCTATGCCTCTTAAACATTGGTGTGATGCTAAGATGCTTGAAATTAGATCCTACCCTCTCATATATAGGATCAGCATTAAGAACATCTACCCTAGAAGAGATCTACAACAATCAAGCTTGATCAAGCCAAACAAACCTCATTCACAGCCCAGCCTAACCCATCCTCAAGATCCTAAACTACTACTCACAAGAACACATGATAAACATCAAAATCATAAACCCAGAAAAGATAGAAACTTGCATCATTAGATAGATAAAACAAAGATCTACAATATTGAAAAAGAAATGAAACTTAAATTCTCAATATTAAGAAAGTTATTAAACTAACAATAATGAGAAATTTAGTCTTTTTCAAGTACAAGATCTTAGGAAAATAAAAAGCAAAAGGAATAAATCCCAAAAGGTAAATACTAGGTTTTTAAGAATATCTAAAAAGCTGACTCCTTTTGTGGCTGCAGGTACAAGGCTTTATATAGGAGGGGAGTGGAAGCCCTAAAAATGCTAAAAGACAAAATAGTCAACGGCTCGGTCAACTCGACCTGTGCTCGGTCAAGTGGCAGGTCGAGCTGGCTTCTCTCGTGCATTGTCCACTCGGTCGAGTCCTCCTCAGCACACGGTCGAGTGTCTGGTCGAGTGTGCGGTCGAGTTGGACTCCGGACCTTGTTATTTCAGCCTTAACTCTCTTGCTTTCCCTTCATGATTGCTTCACTCCTTCCTCAACATTGCTTCCATGCTCCTTAAGCTCCAAAATCACCTGTTTATGCATGAAAAGATGCAAATGCAATGCAACTAAACTCTAATGCATGATTAGTCCTAAAGCTATGCAATAATGGTGAAAATGGATAGCAAAAGATACAAAAGATGTGAATATACTAAGGGAAAACAGGGTAAAATATATGAACATCAACACCCCCAAACTTAGTCTTTGCTTGCCCTCAAGCAAATAAGCAAGACATAAGAATGTAGGTGAGGTTTGAAAGTGGGATCTCAGCTCCTAAAGCTTGCAAACAGACCATCTAGAATCAATGTCCAAGTTACTAGTACTATGATGCAAGTTGAATGAGCTGTACTTAAAGATTTTAGACAAGCATGTCACAACCTTTACTGATTTGAGCCTTAGATATCCACATGCATTCAAATCAACCATTTCCTTTAACATTCATTAATCAAGAACATGAATCAATTCTATGCAATGCTTAAACTCATTTGGCTTGGAGGTAAAGGCTTTGAGACAATGATGGTCTCTTTTTAGAGTGGGGCTTATCAATATCAAGGTTCTCACATAAAAAATGGATTGAACTTTAGAAGAATGCTAAAGGTAAGAACACCTAGACACATACAAGAATAAAACCTTGTCTACCCAAAGGTACCCAAAGTGTTTATCCTAGCAATCTAAACCCAAATGATCCTAGTGCTACCCTTTAACTTCTTCTTTTCTCTTTCACCCTTTTCTCTTTTGATTTTCAAGTCTTAGGAGAGGTTTCTTATTTGATCTTTCTAGTGGGATGGGGGATTCTTACTTATTTGCTATGGTTCTCTTTTCTTCTTATTCTTAAGACATACAAGCTTTTTGCTAGACTTTTCTTTTCTTTCTTTTCTTTTCTTTAACTAGAACCATCTTCAACATTTTTTTTTTTTTTTTGCTTCCCATCCTTTCACTAGACCTTGCTTAAACACAATCTCCTCTTAAAGACTCTACCCTTTTTCTTTCCTTTCTCCTTTCTTTTTTTTTTTTTCTTTTCTTTTCTTTCTTTAACTTCCAAGTCCCAAACCCAACAAATTAACCACCTAGTCCTATCTAGTTTGAAAATTGCAAACTAGAACTACACAAGGCTTTACTCTTGTCAGTTCAAACCTAACACTTTCTACCAAGCTCAATCCTAAAAATAGGCCTCACACACTCAAGAATAAACATGGCTTGAAAGAAGGGTTGGTTAAGGGTAGGGGAAACTGATTCTTAATGAGGAAATCAGCTACTTGGATCAACAAGAGTGGTAAAAAGGAGAAAGATGATCAAAATATGTATATGGTATCCATGAGTTTAAAGCAATGCACACATTGATAATTGAAAGTCAATATTAAGTTCTTATAGATAGGAAATGACATCAAATCACAACATGCTTCAATTTAGACCAAATGCAATGCAGGAATTCAATGCTTGGTTCAATCTTATGCTTCTAACCACTCAACTAGCATCAAAGTACTATTAACTTGGGCATTGATCCTAGTCTAGTGAATGAGCAAGCTAACAAGGAAATACTCATCATAGATCCCTAATGCAAGCAGTCCTATATGATAAACAAAATACTTAAATATGCAAAGCAAACTACATGAACACTCTTTTTTTTTTTTTTTTTTATAAAGATTTTTGCAAAAATTTTCAAATTTTTAGGGTTTTTCTATGCCTTAGATGCTATGCAAATATTAACATGATGATGCTAAAAATTTGAAATAAGAAAACAAAACACAATGTCAAATGCTATCTCAAACCCTCCCCCAAACTTAAATCACACAGTCCCTTGTGTGAAAGAAATTTGTCGGAGGATTCAAGACTTAAAACAAAACACACAATATGAAATGCAAATGGTATTTACAATGGAAAGGTGATAGTGTTACCTCAAGGATTATAGAAGAAACTATCCACATCCTCCTGCATGCAATCAAAGGTGTAGCTGGGGTCTTGTTGGTGACTTGGAGAGGGGGATTGGGGTAGCTCGACGATGGCGATCGACCGTGACTCGGTCGAGTGCATGTCCGAGTGGGGGGGTCGAGCTGGACTGCGGATGTCCCTCTCTTCTTCTGTTTAGACTCCCTTGCTTCCCTGACCATGAAAACATCAAAACAAAAGTCAAAATACCAAAACATTAAGCAATATATACAGAGATACCTTAGGGACTTCCTCCCTAGTGAGCTTGTTTATAGTCACTAAGCTTGACTTCTTATAGCTCTTTAAACTTGATTAGGAGACCAAGGAGGTGATGAAATCCCTCCTGGTTCTGCTTGGTAACCTTGGTGCTCCTTCTTGATCACTACTTCCTTGACACTTGAACCATGTTTCTTCTTAAACTTGAGTTTTGGTTTTGCCTTCTTCAAAGACCTTTTGTTGAGCTGAGCTTGAAGTTCCTTTACTAAACCAGCTAGCACTTGAACTGAACCCCTTAGTTCTTGGACAGTCTTAGCTTGGGCTGAATCTTTAATCCTAGGGTTCCCTCCTTCCTCAAAAACTTCACAACTAGCCTTTTTCCCTATCATAAAGTGTTGACCTTCAATAGTAGGCTGATGATTAGCATTCTTGATGTCAAACTTCATAGTGAAGTCTTTAGCAAGATGAAGTTTGATGGTTCCCATCTTAACATCTATTACAGCTCCAACTGTGGCTAAGAATGGTCTCCCCAAGATGAGAGGATCTTCTGGCTCTTGGTCCATGTTCATGATCACAAAATCAGTTGGGATTCTTGCCTTTCCTATCTTTACTGGAAAGTTTTCAATTATCCCAAGCACATCCCTCTTGGATCCATCTGCCATGCCAATATAGAGATTGCAAGGCTTAAAGTATTCATACCCCAACTTTTCAGCCACTGAGTATGGCATTAGGCTCACTGAAGCTCCCAGATCACACAAGCATTTGTTGAAGTGCATGTAGCTAATGGAGCAAGGTAGATCAAATGATCCAGGGTCTTCAAGTTTTGTTGGTATAACAGCTTCCCCAATCTCTCTTAAGTCCTTCATGTCTTGTTCCTGAGCTTTCATCTTGGATAATTCAAGCAGCATGTCCTTGTAGGAAGGATCCTGAACAAATTTGCTCAAGTCAGGCCCTCTCTCTTCTTCCTTGTAAGCAATGGTAATCTCTTGTATGGCCATTACTTCCTTCAAGACGTTCACTTCCTCTTGTTGCAAAGCCATCTTTTCTTTTTTCTCAATAATTTCCCTCAGTTCCCTTATCTTTTGTGCCTTGAAACGTCCTGGGAATGGTAGAGGCGGTTTGTAAGCACGAGGAATGTATCTAGCAGGCTTAACAGCTTCTGTATCTGCAACTCAATCAACCACTCGAGCATGCACTCGGTCGAGTGGCTGTTCGAGTACATGGTCGAGTGCAATGTCGAACTCCAGTTGCTTTGCAAAAACATCACTTGGGGCTTCAGTAACTGATAAATTCCCCCAAACTTGGACTTCACTGTCCTCAGTGACTTCTTTCTCATGAAATTGAATGGCCTTGGCTGTGAACTCCCTTGGATTTTGGACAGATTTTCCAGGGAGTTGGCTAGGTTTAGGGGCTGAAGTAGAGGCAATGTTACTCTCCATATACTTCACTCTTGAGTTAAGACCCTCAAACTTCATGTTTAGATCATTGTACTGTGAAGTGAGTCTTTGATTCAACTCAGCAAACTGTTTGGCCTCCTCAATCTTTCCTTGTGTTTGCCCAATCAACAACTGTTGCATCATTGCCCTTAAGTCTTGTTCCTGGCCTTGGTTAGTCTGAAACCCTGGTGGGGGACACAATGGAGGCTGGAACACTTGATGTTGTTGTTTAGGGATGTAGCTTTGTTGCTGTGGAGGCTGTTGAGGTGGATAAACTTGGTCTTGAGGGTTGGCCACATTGGTACTCCTATATGAGAGATTGTTGTTTTTGAAACCTCCTTGGTTGTAGCCTTTGAATCCTCCTTGGTTTTGCATGTAGCACAACTCAGCAAACTCAGTCTCCCCTTCTTGAACTGGAGCCTCTTCCTCTCCAATGAAGTGAATGGACTTTTGCTGGCTAAGAAGAATCTTGTCCAGCTTCTCATTGACCATCTTCAAATCCCTCTTGTACTTTTCCTCTTGATCAGTGGAGGATGACCTTATGGTTCTGTCATAGTCCTCATTGTAGTTGCCATCTGATTGAGCAAGATTTTCAACCAACTCCCATCCTTCTTCAACATTTTTGTTGAGGAAGTTTCCATTTGAAGCTGTGTCAAGAAGCATTCTGATCTTGGGAAGCACCCCTCTATACAAAGTGCTTAAAAGGGACTCATTGCTGAAGCCATGGTGAGGACACTGAGTCTGGAATCCTTTAAACCATTCCCAAGCTTCACAAAAACTCTCATTATTCCTTTGAGCAAACCCAGAGATTTCATTTCTCAATCTAGCAGTTCTAGCATTGGAAAAGAATTTGGCCAAGAAAGCCTTCTTGCAAGCATCCCATGTGGTTATTGCTCCAGTAGGAAGAGTCTTCTCCCAAAGGTGAGCCTTATCTCCAAGTGAGAATGGAAATAGCCTTAACTTGAAGCCATCCTCACTGACCCCATTGATCTTAGTAAGACCACATATCCTATCAAATTCATCAAGGTGGTCTAGGGGATCTTCCATTGGCAACCCATGGAACTTGTTGGCTTGAATCATTGAGATCAATCCACTTTTGATCTCAAAGTTGTTGTTGGCAACAGTAGGAGGCACAATACCAGCTCTCTGGTTATGTGTGTTTGGTGCATCTCCAGCACCAATGTTTCTTGCTCTTGGAGGTTGTTGAGCTTGATTCTCCATTAGAACTTGTTGTTCTTGTTCCTGATGGATCCTTGTTTTCTGCTGTCTCAGGTCCCTTGGTGGTTTGTTGATGTGATCAAGGAGTCTCTGAAGATTGTGAGGACCCTTGGACCTTGTTTGCATCAACAGAGTCGAGTACAGACTCGGACAGGCACTCGGTCGAGCGCAGGCTCGAGTGGGTGGTCGAGTCGACTGGGAACTGATGTCTATTTGTATCCGGCTTCTGACTCGATCAAGTGCTCGAGCACACACTCGGTCGAGTGGTGGTCGAGTTGGTGGTCGAGCTGGTACCTGAAACTCAAGCACAAACAAGCAGAAGAATAAACAAGATCACTAATGAACAAGTGGATAAACGAACTTAATCTTAGACTTTTATGGATCCTAATTGTCACAAAAACACACTCAAATAGGCAACGGCGCCAAATTGAAACAAGTTATTTTATGGTGGATAGGTCAAGATGGAATGGATGATGATGAATGTATGCAATGATGGGTAAGGTGTTTCAATTCCCCTTATGCAGTTGCAGTATAAGGGGTATCAATCCAATTTGAGTGGTTGTAAACAGTTAAGATATGCATAAAGATCTAATTTAAGCCAGATGAAAAGGATGTTGCCACTAAACAATCCTATGATGAAAGTGTAAAGTGCAGAAGGTAAACTAAATGAACTAAGAACTAAATGCAAATGAAATAGAATGATTAAGACAGTAATGATGCAACCAACAGAAACAGAAACTAAGATAAAGAACAAATGCAAGACAATAATGAACAGGACACTAAATGAACGCAGCAGAAATGGAACAGGAATGAAACAAGACAATCACAAATCACAAATCACAAATAACAGAGTTCTGGGGATGAACTCAAGCCAGCACTCGACCGAGTGTAGGTCGAGTGAGTGGTCGAGCTAGACTAAACGCAGGAACAGAGCAATGCAATAAAAACAGAGTAATGCAAAGACAGATCAAACTACAATCAAGCAACGGGATTAAGACTGAAAAATCAATAAACAAAGAAGGACTTGAGGAGGGATTCATGGGCTGGACTAATGATTGAGGCTATCTAACTTGATCAACAAATCTCAAACAACATGAGCTAATCTCTAGACATATGAATCCAAGACAAGTTTCTCCCACTCTCATGGTCAAGAAACAATCAAACCTATGCATTTCTAGACTTGCTCTCACATAGTAAAGAATCTACACAAGCAGGCAGTAAGAAATATGTCTCATACCAAACAAAACTTCTAATCTCTTAGCAAGCAAGATGGTAAGCTCTAGATCTAGCCTTATCTATGCCTCTTAAACATTGGTGTGATGCTAAGATGCTTGAAATCAGATCCTACCCTCTCAGATATAGGATCAGCATTAAGAACATCTACCCTAGAAGAGATCTACAACAATCAAGCTTGATCAAGCCAAACAAACCTCATTCACAGCCCAGCCTAACCCATCCTCAAGATCCTAAACTACTACTCACAAGAACACATGATAAACATCAAAATCATAAACCCAGAAAAGATAGAAACTTGCATCATTAGATAGATAAAACAAAGATCTACAATATTGAAAAAGAAATGAAACTTAAATTCTCAATATTAAGAAAGTTATTAAACTAACAATAATGAGAAATTTAGTCTTTTTCAAGTACAAGATCTTAGGAAAATAAAAAGCAAAAGGAATAAATCCCAAAAAGGTAAATACTAGGTTTTTAAGAATATCTAAAAAGCTGACTCCTTTTGTGGCTGCAGGTACAAGGCTTTATATAGGAGGGGAGTGGAAGCCCTAAAAATGCTAAAAGACAAAATAGTCAACGGCTCGGTCAACTCGACCTGTGCTCGGTCGAGTGGCAGGTCGAGCTGGCTTCTCTCGTGCATTGTCCACTCGGTCGAGTCCTCCTCAGCACACGGTCGAGTGTCTGGTCGAGTGTGCGGTCGAGTTGGACTCCGGACCTTGTTATTTCAGCCTTAACTCTCTTGCTTTCCCTTCATGATTGCTTCACTCCTTCCTCAACATTGCTTCCATGATCCTTAAGCTCCAAAATCACCTGTTTATGCATGAAAAGATGCAAATGCAATGCAACTAAACTCTAATGCATGATTAGTCCTAAAGCTATGCAATAATGGTGAAAATGGATAGCAAAAGATACAAAAGATGTGAATATACTAAGGAAAAACAGGGTAAAATATATGAACATCACTTTTATATTACCTTCCATGAATAAGTTGACATACACTACAAGAAAACATGCATTTTGGGACTACAGTTTGTGACTACTTATTCAGTCACAAAATATAGCGACGTTTTTGAGACTAATTTGCGACGATTAAGCGACTACAAGAAAATTGGAGAGAAAAATGTCGCTTATTAACGACGAAACATAAACGTCATAAAAGGGTCTCAAATAAGCAACTACATTAGGACGATTTTGCGTCGAAAACAAATTCGTCTCATAATGGTCACAATTTTGTGACTAGTCTGTGACCGCCTCTATAGTCGGTAAGGATAGTCGTAAAAACGTCGCATATTGAAGACTTATTTGCGTCTACATGTTTTACCCCTACCACGTAACAAAGTAGTCACAAATTGCGACTATATTGTGACATATATCTAAAGATTTTGCGACTAACACCTGATTTAGCTACTCTTTTAAGACTTTTTAGCCACTCTCTATATTTGTTATTTTGAAATTTCACATTTAAGATTCATCTACATGTTTAGGTTGAAGTTTATACTTTGTTTTGCACACCTTGTCAATAATAACTTTCTCAAAGTATTAAATTTCAATGACTATAAACTAAACATCCATAAGTTCAAAATTTATCCTAAGTGTTACATGTTCTTTTATAAGAATGTGTTCCAATGAAGAAAAATCAAAACTAAGTAATGTAAACATTGTTTAACTAAATCTTACTATGACAAGTACTTTATTGTATCTACTATGAGTTCTCCTTAGTGATTTATATTGTTCATAATGTGTACAATTCAAGATTTTTATTTTGTGACTTTAATAAGGTAGTGTTAAAATAGTCACACATTGCGACCCGTTTGCCACTATGTTACGACTGAATACTTTTGTCACTCTTTTACTACTAAGTTGCGACTACTTTTGCGACTATATTGTGACATATATCTGAAGACTTTGCGACTAACACCTGATTTAGCTACTCTTTTAAGACTTTTTAGCCACTCTCTATATTTTTTATTTTGAAATTTCACATTTGAGATTCATCTACATGTTTAGGTTGAAGTTTATACTTTGTTTTGCTCACCTTGTCAATAATAACTTTCTCAAAGTATTAAATTTCAATGACTATAAACTAAACATCCATAAATTCAAACTTTATCCTAAGTGTTACATGTTCTTTTATAAGAATGTGTTCCAATGAAGAAAAATCAAAACTAAGTAATGTAAACATTGTTTAACTAAATCTTACTATTACAAGTACTTTATTGTATCTACTATGAGTTCTCCTTAGTGATTTATATTGTTCATAATGTGTACAATTCAAGATTTTTATTTTGTGACTTTAATAAGGTAGTGTTAAAATAGTCACACATTGCGACCTATGTTATGACTGAACACTTTTGTCACTCTTTTACTACTAAGTTGCGACTACTTTTGCGACTATATTGTGACATATATCTGAAGACTTTGCGACTAACACCTGATTTAGCTACTCTTTTAAGACTTTTTAGCCACTCTCTATATTTTTTATTTTGAAATTTCACATTTGAGATTCATCTACATGTTTAGGTTGAAGTTTATACTTTGTTTTGCTCACCTTGTCAATAATAACTTTCTCAAAGTATTAAATTTCAATGACTATAAACTAAACATCCATAAATTCAAAATTTATCCTAAGTGTTACATGTTCTTTTATAAGAATGTTTTCCAATGAAGAAAAATCAAAACTAAGTAATGTAAACATTGTTTAACTAAATCTTATTATTACAAGTACTTTATTGTATCTACTATTTACTACTTATATGAGTGATTTATGTTGCAAATTACCTATTAATGTGTGTAAATCAAGCTTTTGGGTTGCAACTAAAAACATATAGTCACAAAAGAGTAACAATTTGCGACTAACTTGCTACTATTTCCCTACTGTTTTATTTTACGACTAGTGTGCTACTCTTATGCGACTGCTTTGTCACTATTTTTGCGACTGATTTGCTATTTCGTTTTGGCGGTATATCTTCCCACCACTTATTAATCTAATTAATTTTGGCGTTTTTTTTCCCCAATTATTTTGGTTGCGACTGGTTTGCTACTAAATTGCGACCTAGTTTCGTTATTAACTAGGCAAACCCATTAAACAATTAAACACTTCTTCCTTCTTTTTCAATTCGATCTAGGGTTTTCGACTCACAACTCTCCTTCTCTCAAACCTCTCAATCCTCTCCTTCCTCTCCTTCCTCTCATTCCTCTCATTCGATCTAATCACTCAATTCTCTCCTTCCTCTCCTTCCTCTCCTTCCTCTCCTTCCTCTCATTCGATCTAATCACTCAATTCTCTCCTTCCTCTCCTTCCTCTCATTCGATCTAATGCCTCCTAAGGGTAAGGCTTCTTCCAGAGGTCGCGGTGCCAGAACAGCCACAGGTGTCCGAATCTATAATGGGAATAACAGTTTGTCTTCTCATTCGTCGAACCCCTCTCAACGGACACAGTCTGCGACGCAGTCGGCAAGCCATTCACACCAAAGTCGACCTTCTCAGTTTCCGCCGACAACCAATCCAGCGCCGATAACAAGTCCATCACCGAGTACCCATCTACCGTCGAGGGAAGATCCTGAACCGCGGAGGGAACTTACACCGCCGAGTACAAATCCACCGCGGAGGACAAATCCTCACCAACTGCCTCCTCATCAACCGCGGAGGACAAACCCTCACCAACTGCCTCCTCATCAGCCACCTCCTCATCAACCGCCTCCTCATCAACCGGGGCAACTGCCTCCTCATCAACGGCAACAATATCCTAATCATGAAGAGGAAGATGATGGCGAAGAAGGAAACCAAGAGCAACAAAATCCAAATGTCGATTACTACCAAGAGCTGTTGGATGGTTTGCTAAGACTTCCAGGCCGAGAACATCTACCACTCTTGTCTGAGCATCCTATCCCTGGCGTCGAAACACTATGGTATAAAACTCTTTCCTTTGCTTACTCGGTTGTAGTTTTTGATTACTCGGTTGTAGTTGTTGATTACTCGGTTGCTTGTAGTTTCTTGAAATGCTATGGTATAAAACGCTATGGTATTAACTGTTTGTAGTTGTTGCTATAAGTGTCTATAAGTCTATAAGTGTAGTTCTTGCTTTAAGTTTTTGATATTCAATAGTTTGATTTTCAATAAGTCTAAGTTTCTAGTTGTTGTTTGATATTCAACAAGTCTAAGTTTGATATTTAATAAGTCTAAGTTTGTAGTTGTTGCTTTAAGTGTCAATAATTCTAGTTGTTGTTTGATATTCAATAAGTATAGTTGTTGCTTTAAGTGTCGGTTGTTTCGGTTGTTTGATATTCAAAAGTTTGTTTCAATTGTTTCAAGTTCATGTTTAGTAGTAGACTTACTCATTTTATGTAACAGGTTTAACCGACAGAAAGGTCAGCTGTCTCGAGCGATTTCTGGAATATTGAGGAGAAAGTTTGATGGGCCTTACTACAGTTGGAAGGTTACTCCAGTCAACATTCAAGAGCGATATTTCAGGACATTTGCGGTAAGGTTTACTCCTTATTTATGTTATTGTTGCTAACTATGTTTTGGTATTGTTGCTAACTATGTTTTGTGTTATTGTAGCGGAAGTACAATTGGGATATCAGCATTACTGAGCTTGTTAAAGCAGGTTTCTTGAGAATAGCTAAGAAAAGGATGAAAGGAATTGTCAGTCAAGCTAGGAGGAGTGGTGTACAACCACCATGGATTGGTGAAAAATTATGGCCTCTTATGGTGGAACATTGGAAGACACCTGATGCAATTGAGAAGAGTGAGAATGCGTCACAGTGCAGAAACTCTGATCGTGGAGGTCTTGGAGTGCACAAACACTTAGCTGGTCAGAAATCATTTGTGCAAATTCATCAAGAGATGGTAAGACTTCTCTTTTATCGAATTCAGCTCAAAGTTTCTCTAATATTTCCATGTTTTTCTGATATTTACATGATTTAATCTGTTTCACTCTCATTGTAGGAGGAAGAGTTGGGGCGTCCTGTGTCACTGGTGGAAGTGTTTCTTAAAACACACACTCGTCCGGATGGAACATTTGTGGATCAAAAAGCCAAACAAGTTGCTGAGACATATGAGAGGACCATAGAAGAGAGACAAGCTGAAACAGAGGAAGATGGTCCAGATGGTTCAGAGAGTTCAACACATCATAATCTTTCCCTTGATGAAAGAAATGAAATCTTCCTTCAGGTAAATTCGTTTCTGTCTGTTTTTTTTAAATATGGTTCCATTTAGTCTGTAATGATTACTGAATGTCTATCTCTTGGTTTAGTGTACTCATACAGACCACAAAGGCAACCCATTTGGACTTGGATCACTTGTGGAGACACTAAAGAAAAGGAAAAGGACAGAGAGTTATACAAGTGCTTCTCCAACAACTCTTGGGGAGCTTCAAGATCAACTTCGGCGCAAGATTTCTGAACACGAGGCTGAGAATGCACGACGTGATCAGGAACACCGAGAGTCTCAAGCTGAACTGAAGAGGCTTCTCCTCTTCATGACAGAAAAAAATCCTGAGTTTGAAGCTTTTATGGTTTCTCCTCCTGAATCATCCACACCTCCAACCACCCATCCAGCTACCGCACCTGCAAGCAATGCACAACTCACTGGCGGAGGAACCACACTAGGCACCACACCAGGCACCAGTCCAGCTGCCAATTCCCCTTCCTCTAATACTGCTTCCAACTGAACTTGTTGCAATTCCCTTTTTTTTTCTTTAATGAACTTGTTTTGCTTTTGAATACTTTTTGGATGATCTTTTTGTTTAGGATGATAAGTTTGCATTATTAGTACCTTAAATCATCATTACTTTTGATTAATATCATTTCAGAATCCGAAATTAATCAGATTTAGGATTGCTAAACCGTGACTAATTTGTGACCAAACCAATTCAAAAAAAGTAACTACTTTGTGACCAAACCAATTCAAACAATGGGACCACTTCGTGACCAATCCAAATTACATAAATAGTCACAAAAATGTCCTCAAATAGAGTTGGTTGCAGTTTAGTCGGAAACTGCAACTACCATATACGGTCACACAAAGGTCGCTAATATACGACTATACTAACGAGTCTTAAATCGGTCGCAAATAAGCGATCATGTTGCGACCAACAAATTTTGCGACCGTTTTTTAGCGACCATCGCAAATAGTTGCTAAGTGGTCGCAAAACCCTTTTTTGCGACCATTGAGTGACCATTACGGGTGTCGCAAATGACCTGTTTTCTTGTAGTGATATTTTATACACGCAGCTACCTATCATTTGGACCAGCTAACCCGCAACCACTCAACGCTTCTTTGAAATCGAATACCACAATGCAAATGCAACAAGAACACTAAGATGTGGAAGTCGTAATATAAGACCTAGAAATAACACAAAAGCAAGCAACCGAAGATGAAGAATGATAATATTTAACTTGTCTTCAAGATTTTTAATAAGGAACTCAAAATATCAACACTCTATTTTTCAATTACATATTCCACAATGAATGTATTGCATTAAGAGAAGCATCATTATTTGCTTTATTAAAAGTTTTACATAAGTTTATTACTATTTGTATTTTAAAGATGAAATTCCAATGTTTTTTATTAGTATAACTCCAACATTTAAAAATAAGCCAATCAAACTTAAAAAAAATTACTTGTTTAATATTTACCATAATATAGTTTGATTTATTTTTTGTTTTAACTTGAACTGATGAAAAAAAAACAAAGAAAATTTAGAAAAATGTGTCTCTGTGACATATTTTTATTATTTTTATATCTTTAAATCATGTTAGTGTTATCTAATTTGATATTTAATTTAAACTTTAAATAGTGAATAAATAACCAAAACTTTAAATCTTAAAGTATCATTTCACTATTATGCAATTTGTCTTATTTTCTTAAGTATGATGATATAAATAAATTCAGTTTTAAAAAAGATAATAATGTATTCACTATTTAGAAGACACATGTCAAAATGAGAGATATCACATGTCAACACCTAAAAGCAAGTTTTGGAATGTTCTCTATTTTATTAAATAAGATGGTTACACTCTTCAATAAGATCAACATAATTCATTGCTCTTTAAAGTAGGGTTTCCGTAATGATAGTGATATGAGCCTCCTTAAGGCCAGTGATGATTTCGGGATGAGATAACCTCGGATACTCAGAGACAGTGAATGAATATGAGATTATCTCAACCGAAATCATGACTAGTGGGTCCGAATAGGGACAAAAAATTTAGTAGTATGGGACATATGGTTTAATAGTGTGGTACGATTCAACTGCGGTATGTGCGGTATTTGCAAACAAATGCGGTTTATGTAGAATAAGCGGTAAAATAAATGTTTGATTGGTGCAAAATTATTTGTGGTGCATATTTCATATTATTTTATAAATTTCATTTTTATCATTATATCTTTTACCTCAAATCCTCAAAAATATTAATGAAAATTATTATCAAAGTTGAACAATAAAAAAACAAAGAAAGTAAAGAAATATGTATGTGTGATTATATTTTAATTAGTTATATATTATGAAATTGTATTTTTTCAAAAAAATATAAATTTCTTAATGACATTTAGATTTAGATTTTTTTTAATGTTTATTAAATTAAATTAATTAACATAACTTATTATACATTAATCCGCAGATTTACCTAGTTTTAGAATAAGTTTCCCTTTTGGTGCAGATTTTTTTTAATTATGTGTCATTTGGAAAATGATTTTACCTTTAAACCGATTACTTTAATATGTGAATAAAGGAGATAAAACTATGTATAATGAAATATTTTAATTGAAAAATCTACAAAGTATCTGGCAGTATATTTTAAATAATTTCAGTAAATGATAAGTCTACTGAGAACATATACCATCACAATTATTAGGGATTCAGTTCCGCTCTGTACGAATATAGGGATTTGACTAATGGATTAGCCAGCTATGGTCCAATAGTAACAAAAACTAAGATTTAAGCATGGGATGCCAGGATTAATTTGTTTTTTTACAGAAGCATAATTTAATTAAACTAATTTGATATGTCAAATATTTGATATTAATGATGTTAAAAAAAATAATTGAATAATGACTTGCCCGTATTGTAACACCGAATTAATAACATTTTAAATTTATATTAATTTGAATCATTGTTCAATTTTTTCAGTCGATGTGGGACATTGTATACACATTTTTTATTTGATTGAGTAATAACATATGTCGAAACAAGAATTAATTGTGATTGTTTTGGGTGTAAAAACAGTCATATTTGATTGAGAAACAGAGACACCAACATAAGGATCTGATGAAAAGGAGATGGAAAGCTGTTAGATTTGGATTGGAGCATTCATTTCTTATTGCAAAATTTATCTTCCTAATGAGATTTTTGCTGGTGAAATTAGAGACTACAGTATGTGTACAAAGCTATTTGGGGTCAGTGAAGATGAAAAGTGTACAAATGATTTGGAAGAAGGAGAACAAAGAACATGATGTGAACCTTCCTGAATCTATTTTCTGGTAAGTTGATTTCCCTTGTCTTTGTGTAGATGCAACTCGAGTCTTGGGAAAGATTGTCGGGCTATGAAAATGGACCATTATGAAAACTCAGGAAGGATTCAGCGAAATTCAGGAACGCTTCCTTAAACTTCAAGATGAATTTGGATTTCACGATGAACAAGGATGGATATTCATAAAACACTAAGGATTTTTATGGCTTTATGGTTTTTCTTCTTTTGTTGTATTGCTACTATATATTTCTCCTTATATATTTCAATTCAAACTTTTGTTGATAGCTGGTAGAATCTTCTATTGATCTTGTAACTTGAAAAACGAGCACCCAGCAATCCTTGAAAATTTAGGAAGAAATACACGAAATTCATGAAAAAATTCTTGAAATTCTGGATGACCTTCATAAAAAATTTGGATTTTAGGATGGTTGTAAAAAAAAATCTAGACATTGGTAAACACCAGGGTATGCAGAAATTCTCTTATCAATAGAAATAATCTTTGACATATTGAGACAAAACACCAAAAAGAGAGTTAGAAACACATTTATTTAAATTTAGGAAGGATTCAATAATATTTAGGAATGTCACTTTTAAATTCAGGATGTCCTTCATAAACAGTTCGAAATATACAAAATCAAACATTCATAAACAGTACACAAAGTAAAGCTTTTTCTCTTTGTGTTAAGCAAACCAATTCTTAACACAAAGTAAAGATTTTTCTCATTGTCTTGATAGGTAGTCTAAATATAATTTAGGAAGGACTCCTTGAAATTTAGGAAGTAGTCATTGACGTTTAGGAAGGTCTTCCTAAAACATCATGCTGGATATTCATATTTGCTACCTTTATTATAAAACACCAATATGTGGACAATATCAAATCATTATACATCACTAATGGAGTAATATGTGATACAATAAGGCAAAACACAGGAAAATCGGTATATTCATACCCCAACTAAGGAGGTATGTTGAATTCATACCCCAACTATGACACTGACCAAATCTATACATTAACTTAGATAAAATTCAAATTCACTGCAGCAACTAGAGAAATTGTGTAAAAACATACAAAAGCCCTGACGGTGTTAAGCAACCGTTAGCGGCTGCTTACGTGGAAACCATGTAATAAACGATGTCGTTTTGGATAGACGAAAGAGAGTGATTTTTACGTCAAAACGACGTCGTTTCTATCTTCTTCTTCCTCTTTTCTTATTTGACGTATTCCTACTGAAGTTTTTACACAAATAAGGTGGATGCAAACAAGCAAATACTAGACCCATTGTTTTTAATCAAACAAGCCACATTGCTGCAAACCCAGCGAATACTAGACCCACTGTTTTCCATGTGTTCAATCCACTCTTCTATGTTCGCTTGAAGACACGAGAAGGAGGAGGCGGTGGATGAGGAGACGGCGGCCATAGCCTCCGTGGTTGGTGGTTTCTGCTATTAGATTGTGGAGGATGAGGAGGAGGATGAGAGGGTTTTGGAATCGGCGGCGGTGGAAATGGAGCAGGCGGTGGAGGAGGAGGCGGCGTAAGTGATGATGATAATGGTGGCGGCGGAGAATCAGGAGGAGACATAATAACTCCAGCGTTGGATTGAGAAGGAGGAGGAGGAGGAGGAGGAGGAGGAGGAGGCGTGTTGACCTGAGGCGGAGTCAGCGGAGATTAGATCAATTGAGGAGGCGGCGGAGGTGGTGATGAATTCGGAAGCGGAGGCGACGGAGGAGGTGGAGATTGAAATTGAGGTTGTTGTGATTGGACAAGAAGGAGGAAGCTGAGAAACATACCGAGAAGAAGTAAAACATTCAAGGATGATGAATATACGAAATTCATAAACCCATTAATATCATCATCTCATCACCCAGATTGATTGATTGATTCTCGAATCCACCCAGAGATGATTTTAACACCCAAAACAAATAAAAAAAAACCCAGCTCCTCCGCGTCAGCGCATAGTTGAAAGATCTGGTCAACCCCCCCCCCCCCAAAGATTTGATTGAGGAAGAGAGATAATCTGAGGAGGTCTCCGTTCTTCCTCTCCCTCTCTATTTTCCCAGAGAGATGAGATTAGAGATGGAGTCGAGAAGAAGCAAGAATCTCTCACAACTATTTTGTAAAATTGAAGATTCGAATTTGAGGCAAAAAGGGGTCACAAAATTTTCTCCCTAGGAGACGTCAAGGATGGAAGTAAATCCTAACCATTCACGTCATGACATATATTGATCTAACGGTCTCCAACTAAGGTAGAAGTAAATAAAACTAGAAGGTGAGAAAGAGAAAGAAGAAGATAGAAACGATGTCGTTTTGACGTAAAAATCACTCTTTCGTCTATTTAAAACGACGTCGTTTATTACGTGGCTTCCACGTAAGCAGCCGCTAACGATTGCTTAACACCGTCAGGGCTTTTGTATGTTTTTACACAATTTCTCTAGTTGTCGCAGCGAATTTGAATTTTATCTAAGTTAATGTATAGATTTGCTCAGTGTTATAGTTGGGGTATGAATTCAACGTACCCCCTTAGTATAGAGATATTTGAAAACACATTTTTCAAAAATTTATGAATGATTCCATATCTTTTAGGAAGACATTCTTGAAGTTTAGGAAGACCTTCCATAATGACCTGAACTCAAACTTCATCATCATCTTCATCATCAAACTTCCCCTCTATCTCAAGACATTACGCAAATCAAAATACAACAAAGCTCGAGTACAATCAATCACAAGATTATCAACAAGTTTCTAATGTAAAGAATTCTCCTCCTAAGTATTCTAATTAAGTAGCATAAACATCACCTTATCGAGATATATCTCAAAGAATCTCTTTGTAGCTGCATCTGTATCAAATCCTTATACTCCTTTGATTGAAGCAACACCTCCTAAAAATATGACTTCAGCTCTGCATTGCCTAACCCAAGAAATCAACAAAATCAATCTAAACACACATTAACATGAAAACAGATTCACAAATTGATTTGCCAAAGCTTTTTTACTTGTTCCTGTAAGAGGAATGAAATTATCCACAATGACTTCAACTACCATCTCAGCAAAAACATCAATGGCAACACATACGTCTAAATAGCTTCTCACTGTTACAAAGGACACCATCCATATCAAACATAATCATTGAAACTTTCCCCCAATCATCTGCCATACATAATTGTAGCTGGAAGACTCTCCTCCGCCACACTCATTATCGTAAACGACAGAAGCACCAGTGAATGAAGATGCTTTTGATGTGGATTTTTATTGTATTGGAATCAATCGATCGATTTGGTACTTAATTGAAAAGATCTGAGATCGGAAATGAAGATCTCAGTTTAGAATCTTCACCGCAACCTTCGTCGGCGCTTTGAGATCTAAACTTCATTAGTTTTGTTTTACAGAAAATGAATTTTGTTATTTAAATTAAATAATAATCTCATATATAAATGCTAGTTTTGGAAAATTTAAAAAAGTGTGCTAATGTTGGAAGAAAAAGTTAAAAGAGTGCTATTATAGGGTATTTCTCAAAAGAGAATCACATATTTATGTTTTAATTAGATAGAGAATTTTCTTATTTTAAAATATCTTAACCTAGGATTGATTTTGAAGATTTGGTAACTAATAATATTAAAGGAAATGGTAAATAATTCGATAATGAGGATTTATTTCTTAAAACTGATTTAAAAATACTATATAGATACAAAATCGCTATGGATTTAAAATCATTTAAACTAAAATCTAATTTTAAAAAGCAAAAGCACCAAATCTGTAGTCAATATCAAATTCCAATGAGTTTAATCGCTATGGATTGCATCTACTTTTTATTTAATAATAAGATTACAAAAGATAACATTATGCAACTATATAATAGAGAAGTGATCTTCACCTATTGAAGCAGTACAAGCTATTGTATTATTCTAGAGATCAGAGGACAAAGATGGAACTTAACCTAGAGGAAGTCAAAAGAGAAGTGATCAAGCCTGCTTCTGCTTCTGATTCACCAACACCTCACAATGACCAAATTCAACTCTCCATCGTCGACTTCTCAAATCCACAAATTTACGTCTCTACAATCTTCTTCTACAACAACACCAATGATCTCAACTCAGAGACCACCTCCCAGAAACTGAAAACATCTCTGTCCCAAACTCTCTCACGTTTCTACCCTCTTGCTGGTCGCATAGATGGCAGATCCATTACCTGCAACGACGAAGGAGCCGTCTTCACAGAGGCACGTACCGATCTGCTTCTCTCTGATTACCTAAAAACCCTAAACACTGATCATGAATCTTTTGAGAAACTCCTTCCAACAACTGCTCCAGGAGAATCTCCAACAGCCTGGCCGTTGGTTAATGTCAAGGTCAGTTCCTTTGGGCCAGGATCAGGTGTAGCGGTCGCGGTCGGCATCTCTCACCTGATCTGTGACGCGGCTTCACTTTTCACTTTTGTCTCGGACTGGGCCGCTACAACAAAAGGGAACTCTAATGATCTTACGGTGAGTAGTCCTCTCTTTGCATCGACCACTATCTACCCTCCTGTGAATACCTCTTTTCAGGTCCCCAAAATGGACGCTCTTACTGGTTCCAGTGAGAAGTGTGTGACGAAGAGGTTCGTCTTCGAATCATCTAAGATCGCCGAGCTTAAAAGCAAGGCCGCTAGTGAAACTGTGGCGGTTCCTACACGTGTGGAAGCTATTACGGCATTGATATGGAAATGTGCCACAAAAGCAGCTTCATCAAGATGCAACTGGTCATCCATGATAAATCTAGCCATGGACATACGTCTTAGGACCTCTTCTGATATTTTGTCACAAGACGCTATAGGAAATCTACTAACGTCCTTTTTTCTCAAGAAAGAACCAGGGAGCGTCATGGAGATCGATCAGATCGTGGCTCAATTCAGAAAGGCTAAAGAAGGAGTTAATGAGATGATCAAAGAGAGTGCTACTACAGCCACGCTTGGACAGAACTTGATGAAAAAGGGTTTTGAGTTCTTATTGGCGTTAAGACCAGACACAAACTTATATGTTGTGACTAGTTGGTGTAGTAAACGTTTTTATGAGGTTGACTTTGGAATGGGTGTTCCCATTTGGATTGGACCTAGCATTGCTAGTGTCCTTAATAATAAGTTGTGTGTCTTGTTGATGGATGCAAAGGATGGAAAAAGTGTGGAAGCATGGATAGGCTTACCCGAACAAGACATGGCTGTGTTCATGCATGATGAAGATTTGCTTGCTTATGCCAGCCTAAATCCGACCATCCTCATCTAATTGAGGATCGACCTAGTGACATCTAGGTTTGGAGTCGAGGAAAAATCATATCTTAAAAATAAAATAAAATAAAAGTCTTGGGTTGAACAAATGAGGACAATCCCTTTTATCTATGTTTTATTTACTTTATGGAATTTTATGATATTTGATTTTGTTTTTAATTAGCTTATTTATGGTATGTCAATAAGTCGATTTCACCTTATGTACAACATAAGTACCCCTGTTAATATTGTGCTTGGTGGATACTTTAATAAAAAGATAATATTAAATTAATTATCAAGGACGCTCATCTTTTTTTTTTTTTTTTTCGTGTATCTATAACAAAATATCAAAATCTATGTTGAGATAAGTTTGAAGCACAAGCAAGTTTAAAAAGATTTGGAAATAAGAGTTTAGGAAGTTATGAGAAATAAGAAAATTATATTCCTAGTGAGATTGTGAAAAGTGTGTTGAGAGTTCCTTATAAATAGAGTTGTCAAGATGTGACTTCCTATTAACAGAGATTTAGAGAAGAGAGAACTTTAGGTTTTTGAATTATTTTTCCTAAAGATTAATAAAGGTGTTCTTTGAGATTGTGTTGGACTCTGTTCTCGATTTCTAGATTTGGTATCAGAGCCAGGTTTAGATATCCTAGGGTGCGATGTCAGAATGTGCGATCGTTGCCTCCAAACCACAAGAAGGAGCCAGACTTTCGTCCATCCAATGTCCTATGCTCAATTCAACAAACTACACGGTGTGGGCGTTAAAGATGAAGATTGCGCTGAAAGTTCACAAATTCTGGGAAGCTATCGAACCTGAAACAGAAACAGCTGACGAAGACAAAAACTATATGGCTATGGCTCTTCTATTTCAGCCTATTCCCGAGGCCCTTGTTCTGCAGATTGGAGACCTAGATACATCTAAAAATATATGGGATGCTATCAAGTCAAGGCATGTAGGAGCTGAACGTGTGAAAAAAGCTCGACTACAAACGCTTATGGCTGATTTTGAGCGATTACAGATGAAGGATAAAAAGAAAATAGATGAGTTTGCAGGCAAGATGTTGGAGATAGCTTCAAAATCCGCAGCTCTCGGTGTGTCTATTGAAGAATCCAAGATGGTTAAGAAATTTCTTAACTGCCTCCCACACAAGAAATTTATTCACATAGTGGCTTCATTAGAACAAGTGCTAAATCTAAACACCACCACGTTTGGATATATTATAGGGAGGCTTAAAGCCTATGAAGAAAGGATCTCCGTAGATACAGTCGAAGCACATGAGGATCAATCCAAACTGATGTATGCGAATATGGAATCACATAAGGAGACTCATAATAATCGAGACTATACAAAAGACTATCGAAACAGAGGTCGAGGAGGTCATTTCTCGAGAGGATGAGGGAGAGGACCGGTTATGGACAAAGAGATACTTCTCGCATCACCTGCTTCAGATTTGACAAACAGGCCACTTTGCTTTTGATTGTCCTGACCGTTTACTAAAGCTCCAAGAAGCTCAAGTTCTAGATACTGCAAATACACAAGAGGCGGATGAACTCATGATGCATGAATTCGTCTTCCTAAATGAGAAACGATGTATTCCGAGTAAGTTCGAGACTAACACGAGAGAAGACAATATCTGGTACCTTGACAACGGAGCCAGTAACCATATGACCGGAGATAGAAGATATTTTGAGAAGATGGATGAGTCTGTTACAGGGAAGGTGAGGTTTGGGGATGATTCCCGAGTTGACATAAAAGGAAAAGGATCAATCTCTCTTGTTGATATGAATGGAGAGTTGCATGTGATGACGGATGTTTACTACATTCCTGATTTGAAAAGCAATATTATCAGTTTGGGTCAAGCCACTGAAGCAGGATGTGATATTAGGTTAAGGGGAGGATTCTTAACAATGAGAGATGCTCAAGGGAAGTTGCTTACTAAAGCTCCAAGGTCACGGAACAGACTCTACCAGATTCGTATGGATTTTTATGACAATGCGTCCTTGAACCTGGTATCTGCAAGTGAATCCAGCCGTTGGCATGCTCGATTTGGACATATAAACTTTGAAACTATCAAATCTATGAAGCAGAGAGAGCTTGTCCAAGGACTTCCACACTTAGTGTTCGAAAAGGAGATCTGCAGATCTTGTCTTCTTGGAAAACAAACAAGACAGACGTTTCCACAAGCTACTACTTATAGAGCAACATCAGCTCTAGAATTAATCCACGGAGACCTTTGTGGACCTATAACGCCGAGTACAGTAGTTGGAAATCGTTTCATCTTCGTTCTCATTGATGACCACTCACGTTACATGTGGATCACATTGATGAAAGAAAAAAGCTCTGCACTTGAGAAATTTAAAGCTTTCAGGAACCATGTTGAGATAGAAACAGGAACTCGGATCAAGACATTTAGAACCGATAGAGGAGGTGAGTTTGTCTCACAAGAGTTCAATGAGTATTGTGAGAATGCTGGGATCCAGAGACATCTTACTGCCCCATATACGCCACAACAGAATGGTGTTGTACAACGAAGAAACAGAACAATGATGGAGATGACAAGAAGTATACTGAAGCATATGAGAGTTCCAAACTACCTATGGGGAGAAGCTGTGAGACATTCCACATATCTGCTAAACAGGATAGCTACAAGAGCATTATCAGACAAGACCCCATATGAAGTTTATAAGAAACAGAAACCCCGCATTGATCATCTACGGATATTTGGCTACATCAGTTACGCAAAAGTTGATCAACATTTGCTAAAAATATTAGATGATCGATCGAGGATGTTTGTTCATCTGGGGATAGAACCAGGTTCGAAAGCATATAGACTCTATGATCCACAGACAAGGAAAATTGTTGTGAGTAGGGATGTGATTTTTGATGAGAGTAAAGGTTGGAACTGGAAGCAAAACAATGCAGAGCTAGATGGTAATGGAAGTTTCAATATTTCACTAGGGGAGTTTGGGAATCATGGTATATCATCAGAGCAAGAGGTTGTGAGTAATATTCAGAAGACTGGTGAAAAGGCTAATGGTGATAATGAAGATGTGGGAGACCATACTGAGAACAATGGTCACACACCAGAAATAACAGAACTCGAAACTGCAGAAAACAGAGAAGGAATCGATACAGTGGAGACAAATCAACCGGTGCTAAGAAGAAGTTTAAGACATAGAAATACACCTAAACATCTCAGAGACTATGTCCTACTCGCCGAAGAAGAAGGAGAAACACTTCTACTCTGTCTTAACAATGAACCAAGGAGTTTCTTTGAAGCTAGAGAATCGAAGAATTGGCTCAATGCTTGCAATGATGAGATTAAGTTAATCGAGAAACTGAATACTTGGGACTTGGTTGGCTTACCGCTCGGAAAAAAAGCCAATTGGACTCAAATGGGTATTCAAACTGAAAAGAAACTCTGATGGCAGCATCAACAAGTACAAAGCTCGACTTGTTGCTAATGGTTATGTACAACAATATGGCATCGATTTCGAGGAAGTTTTTGCTCATGTTGCACGAATCGAAACTATAAGACTTCTCATCAATGTTGCAGCAACAAATGGGTGGGAGATACATCATCTAGATGTTAAAACAGCTTTTCTCCACGGAGAACTCAAAGAGATGGTTTATGTTACTCAACCTGAAGGCTTTGAAATCAAAGGTTGTGAAGGTATATAAGTTGAATAAAGCACTCTATGGTCTGCGACAAGCTCCGAGAGCTTGGAACAACAAACTGAAACAGATTCTTGAGGAGCTGCAGTTTAAAAAATGTTCGAAGGAGCCAACTGTGTATCAGAAGATAGAGCGAGACTCCACCTTGGTGATTGCAGTTTATGTCGATGATCTCTTTGTCACAGGAACAGACAAGTCAATCATTTACAAATTTAAGGAGGAGATGGCTGCTAAATTTGAAATGAGTGACCTTGGTCTGCTGACTTACTATCTCGGGATTGAGGTTATTCAACATAAGAGTGGAATTGTTCTTAGTCAAAGGAGGTATGCTCAAAAAATACTGGAAGAAACAAGAATAGTGGATTGCAACCCTGAGTATATACCAATGGAGTTTGGTCTCACACTGTCGAAAGCCGAGGGTGAGAAAGCGATCGATGCCACAGATTTCAGAAAGAAAATCTGTTGTCTTAGGTACTTAATTCACACTAGACCTGACCTGTCCTATTGTGTAGGAGTTTTGAGCAGATATATGCATAGCCCGAGAGTGTCACACGGTGCAGTGTTGAGACAATGCTTGAGATATCTTAAAGGTACAACATCTCTTGGTTTAACCTTTGAAAGAAGCTCAAGAGTACCAAGGCTAGTTGGTTACAGCGACAGCAGTCTTAGCATTGATCCAGATGATGGTAGAAGTAAGACATGCCATATATTTTATCTGGGTGATAGTCCTATTTCTTGGTGTTCACAAAAACAGGATGTAGTGGCTATGTCATCGTGCGAAGCCGAGTTTATGGCTGGAACTGAAGCAACCAAACAAGCGATCTGGTTGCAAGATTTACTCAGTGAGATTACAGGAGTCGAAGCTGCGAAAGCTATTATTCGTATTGATAATACGTCTGCAATAGCTCTCACAAAGAATCCTGTTTTTCATGGTAGAAGCAAACACATTCAGAGGCGGTTTCATTTCATTAGAGAATGTGTGGAGAGTGGACTAGTTGAAGTTGAGCATGTACCGGGGACTGAACAAAAGGCGGATATTCTTACTAAGGCATTAGGAAAAATGAAGTTCAAGGAGATGAGGGAGTTCATTGGAGTTCAATACTTAGAGAAGATGTGTTTCAAGCTTAAGGAGGAGAATGTTGAGATAAGCTTGAAGCACAAGCAAGTTTAAAGAGATTTGGAAATAAGAGTTTAGGAAGTTATGAGAAATAAGGAAATTATATTCCTAGAGAGATTAGAAAAAGTGTGTTAAGAGTTCTTTATAAATAGAGTTGTCAAGATGTGACTTCCTATTAACAGAGATTGAGAGAAGAGAAAACTTTAGGTTTTTGAGTTATTTTTCCTAAAAATTAATAAAGGTGTTCTTCGAGTTTGTGTTGGACTTTGTTCTAGATTCTCGATTTCTAGAATCTATGCATGAGAACGAAAAGTAAGATTATCATAATCATCCGAAAGTAAAAGAACCACGACGACACAAAAGAAAACCACGAGAACCATTAGAGTAGTTCTTCAAACTATGTTGAATTACTCTACAAATTAATTATCATACTAAGAATCGATCATCATACCAATTAATATCACCATGACTGTGCCGGCTTAACTACAAAGCCAACAGTAGGACCACCCTATATATATGTTTCATAAGTAAAAGGGTCTTTAATTATTATTATTTTTGTATCTTTGATAAGCTAAGAAGCCTATTTAAAAAAATTGTCCATAAGCCTAAAAAATGTATAAGCCAGCACATTGATACAATTAATGTTTATCGTTAGACCTTTTAAAAAATATTTAGTCGGTTAATAAAAATATATCGAAAACTTTTGAAGATAAAATTAAGGATAAGGAAAGTTATTGCTGAAGCTGAAATGTCAAATGCATCGTAGGGCCACAGAAGATTCGGGGCGGCATATTGATATTGAAATAATCTCTCTTCTGCCCCCACACGGAGTGTACATGATACCAATGCAAATTAGTGAATTGCGATTATTCTGACTTTTATAAACTACGAGTTTTCCTAGTCATCACTTACTGGATTCTCCAAATTCAGTTTTCAAATTTGTGCAAACAGTCATTTTCACTCTTTTACATTAGGATCTATCCAAAAGTGATTTTACAAATTTCAAGCAGTTAGGACTAATAATAAAACCTGATCATAAATGTGCTAATTTAAACACTTTTATTATACGTACTCTTGTCTCTTGACTACAACAGTTGTTCTTCACACTGATGATTATATTCCTTTTGGTAATAGAAAGTATTAAATGGGTACTCATGCTAAGTAGAGAAAATGGAAGAAGAAAAAAAAACATGTACTTTAAGGTAGCCATTTCGAATGGTTTGTAATATTTTTCTGTGGAGTATATGTCTATCTAATGGATTTTCTTAATCAATATAATAAAAGATAACATTATCTATTTCCTTGGAGTGTTTTTTTATTCTTTCGTTCAAAAATGTATCTATTTCTCTTATAAACCATTCCAAATCATCTGGCAGACCATAAGCCCAAAAATATAATAATATTTAATTCAGTCACATCTTCGTTTGACAAAAGATTACAAATTGAACCCAAGAAAAACATTAATTTCGGGTTAAAATTTTATTGTATTTCATGAAATAGTTAATCCGTAAAATCAAAATCTTAAATGGTTGGTAACATCATAAATACAATAAAATGTTTAAGCAGATGCAATATCAACTAGAATTCCAAATGGACTGAAGTTGCTGCATTTCAAAAAACTCATCCCTGTCGTACTGACCAAAGAACCGTCCGTATAACTCTTCGTAATCAGTCACTTCCAAGTCCTGCATCCACCCCATCCTCGGGGAGTCTAATGGAAACTCATTAATAGCCTGAATCTGATCAGGAGACAATCCGACCCGAGAAATTCCTTGACCGGAGTCGTGAGATGGTTCAGTAGACCCACCTGGTTTAAACATAAGTGCTGCCTCCTGAGCAGCCGCTTGAACGTGCTCGGGACTCGAGCTCTCCGGCTGAGGAAAATTGTTGGCCAGTTCCGGGAAGTTGAGATTGGTCCCATGACCTCGGAGGTGAAGAGCCGCAGCATCGTAGGCCGCTGCTGCCATCTCGGCTGTCTCGTAGCTCCCGAGCCAAATACGGGTTTTCTTACCGGGTTCCCGGATCTCCGACACCCATTTGCCCCATTTCCTCCGACGAACGCCTCTATAAGACACTTGGTCAACGGAGAAGTTGTGCTCTCGTTGACCAATATAGTTGTTTTCCATATAATAATGCAAGGTTGTCTTGTCTAGCAATGTGTGTGTTTGACAGTGTATACTGAAATGTGCTGCTGATTAGTTTAGAAGTTTGAGTTATAGAGTCTGTGGTTAAGTGAAATTGTATATATAGAGAAATAAATGAGGAAATAGAATTTGTGGGAGGCGTGTTTGGTTTTCAGGTGAAGTGAGCTTCCCACGTAGTTACGTGTGAAGTGGAAATATGCTGTCATGCATGCATGGGTCTCTATTTCGACATGGACTTTGATGGATATTATATAAATTAGTAAGGCTGTCTTTAAGCGTGTACAAATAGTGTGTGTTTTGAAGCCAACCAAGATTTTAAAATTGTTTTTCTTTTGGTAGAAGAAAATTTTGAATATTTATATGATTTGGACTTTAATTAACACATTAACATTCTGTTTAATAAAAACTTTGCACGTGGCTTCAAATAAATTGATATGGTCTTGATTAATAGATTTCTTATTCTATACAATCCGGTTTTTAGTTAACAGCTTAATTAAACCGAATATTATATATATTTTAACTTGATAAAAATAAAAAAATATTAAATATTGATCAGTGTAATAATTTTGTAGATTTGTAGATATTTTAATTTGATCAAAAAGTTCCAAATACTTTTTAACCTTTCAACATAGATTTCATATATATTAAAAAAAAAATTCATAAAGATCAATAATTTTAATATTTTTGCTGGCAGATTAGATATTGATTTATTGTCTTGTAATTCAATTTATACTGTGTCTTTTTGTGTGGGAACTTATTATAGGACCAAATGTAAAGAGAAGTTACCAATTCCAGTCCTTTGTATGTGTTAATTCGAACTTCAGCTCTCGAATCTAGTTGATGCCATATATATATACATATCAAGAGTCAAAATGTAGGAAATGCTCGAGCTTTGACAGCAAATTTGATGATAACATATGTAAACTACTCATAGACTATCTATCACATTGACCAGAAAAAAAGAAAGAAAGAAAAAGTGTATTTTCATAACGAAGGTGCGGAGAAGCCCATCAAAATAAAACTAAAAACCAGTAATACTAAAGCCAGACTAGCAAAAAATACTCTGCATCCAAATAATTTATTGATTTATAGTAAATCCTCGTGCGTCGAATTCTCAAGAAAAAAAAAAAAAAAGAAGAAGATATGGTTGCGTGACGTGGCTGCATAATGGTCACCACCGCCACTAACCACCACACCGTATCGCAATCAGTACGGACCATCCGGTGGTCAAAAAGGTCTCTGGTCTCAGTCTAACCACCCTTTCTGTATTATTGAATCTCTCCACAACATCATATTCTCGACGGACCCTACATGTGAATTCAACAAGTATAACAAAATATTGCTTTACATTCTATTCTTTTGAACTCACATGTTCTTTTGTTCAAGAACTTATGAGTGTACTTTAACACTATTCCAAAAAAGGAGTAAAAAAGAATTATGTACATAGTAGAACCTATATACGATTACGTACCTATGGAATAAGTGAATATGATATAATTTCTACTAATGTTAAAGAATTTCATAAGATTAATCAATTAACTCTTAACATATTCTTTAATTCTGGTTTATGGGAGGCATGTGCGTGAAAGGGACTGAACCCTTTGACCGGCGGTAGGAGACACGGTACTTTGTATTGTGATGTTGTATGTCTCCCTCTATTGCAATGTCGACCATAATCAAATCAGTTCCTCTTTTCTTTCGCCATGTCGACAAAAAGTTCTAATAAAAATATATAATCTCTATCAAAGTTTATGTTGTTAAAGTGACTTAAAATCTCTGAAGACGTCTACAAAGATGTACAAGACTGTGTAAGGCGTACAAGGCTTTTACTGGGCTTTTACTAGGCCTTTCTAGAGACCGACTCAAGGCAACTTAGGGTTAGGGTTTTGGGGGTGTAGGCGGCGCAGCCGCCTGTACGGTGTAATAGATTCTAGAAGATTCACAAGATCTTTTATTTCCTATTGTATCGGGTTTTTTTGAGGCCTATATAAGAAGACTAGGGGATTGTAAGGTTGTTTATCAGATTAATAATATAAACCCTAGACAAAGGGTATTCGCCTCAAGAACACTCTGATTCTCTTTTCAAAGTCTTTCTTATTCTGTTTCTGTTCATCCGAATTCACAACAACTAGTATCAGAGCGCCAGGTTCAATGACGAGTTCCGTAAAGTTTGAGGTTCCACGTTTCAATGGAACAGGTAACTTCTGTCTCTGGCAGAACCGGGTGAAGGACATGCTGAATCAGCAAGGGATGAAGAAAGCTTTGTTAGACACAAAGCCAGAAGCGATCTCGCAGGATGACTGGGATGAGATGAGGGAGAAGGCGGGTTCAATGATACAAACATGTCTTGGAGATGAAGTCGTGCATCAGGTTCTAGATCTCAGATCTTCAAAAGAGATCTGGGATACGCTAGAAAAGATGTACATGTCGAAGTCCCCATCTAGCAAGCTGTACCTGAAACAGAGGCTGTATTGGTTTAAGATGGCTGAAGGAGCAAATCTGGTCTAGCATATTAACCAATTCAACCAGATCACTGGAGATCTAGGGCGTGTGGGTGTTACAGTTGAGGACGAGGATAAAGCCATGCTACTGTTGTGTTCTTTAACTCATGTATATGAGACGTTGGTGACTGCACTATTGGCTGACAAAGAGACGATAAGTCTGCAGTCGGCTACAGACTCGCTGCTTGGGCATCATAACCGACGCCAACAGCATGGTGGTGGTAGCAGTGACAACCCTCAAGGTGATGGACTATATGTGTGTATAAGTCAAGGTAGCGGAGTACAGAAAAACAAGGGAAAGCAGAGAGTTGGCAAGATGAAGAAGATAATCTGTTATAAGTGTCAGAAACCATGACACTATAAGAGAGATTGTCCTCTGAACAAGGAGCAGAACGAGACAGGAGGTTCATCTAATTTTGTGAACGTGGTTCAGGCAGAAGACGCAGTGAAGGTCGAGTTCGATTTGCTTACAGTGACTACAAGCAATCACACAGATTCTTGGATACTGGATACAGGCTGTTCATTCCACATGACTTCAAACAAGCATTGGTTTGACACGTATCAGGCTGGAAATTTTGGAATTGTTCAAATGGCTGACAATAGAAGCTACAACGTTGTTGGTATTGGACAGATCAAATTTCGGATGTATGATGGCACTTTCAGGATTTTAACTGAAGTGAGGCATCTTCCAACGGTGAAGAAGAATCTGATATCTCTTGGTTCACTTCACAAGGACGGATTCAGGTTCAAAACTGATGATGATAACTGTGTGAATGTGCGCAAAGGAGATATGGTGTTGATGAAGGGTCAGCTCACAGCAGGGAGTGTGTATCGTTTACTTGGAAACGTGGTTGTAGATGGAGCTGCAGCCGTGGTAACTGAATCAGATAACACAGCTCTATGGCATATGCTGTTGGGGCATATTGGAGAGCATGGTTTGTCTGAACTTCACAAGAGGGGTCTTCTGGATGGTTTGAAGAATTGTAAGATGGAGTTTTGTAGGTTCTGTGTGATGGGGAAGCAGTCCAAGGCATCTTTCAAGACAGGTCTACACACCACAAAGAGTCTTCTAGACTATGTGCATTCCGATGTGTGGGGACCTACACAAGAACATTCATTAGGAGGAAGCAGATACTATGTCATCTTTATAGATGATTTTTCTAAGAAGGTTTGGGTTTACTTCATGAGGCAGAAATCTAAAGTTTTTGAGAAATTTAAGATTTGGAAGGCTGAAGTGGAAAACCAAACAGGGAGGAAGATGAAGTATTTGAGGTCTGATAATGGTACAGAGTATACTAATGGAGAGTTTCAGAAGCTGTGTGAGGAGCATGGTATTCAGAGGCACTTTACAGTGCGGAAAACACCACAACAGAACGGTGTAAGTGAAAGGATGAATCGTTCTATTGCAGAGAAAGCAAGGTGTTTGCGGTTGAATGCAAGACTCCCGAAGATCTTCTGGGCTGAAGCCGTATACATGGCGATCTACCTCATCAATAGATCGCCAAGGGTTTCTTTAGAAGGATAGGTTGCTGAAGAGGTTTGGACTGGGGTAGACATTGATCTATCAAACTTGAGAATCTTTGGATGTCCAACTTATGTGTTAGTTCCCAACGACGAAAGGTCAAAGCTGGATTCGAAGTCCAAGAAGTGCGTTTTTCTAGGATTTGAGGAAGGCGTGAAAGGTTTCAAGTTATGGGATCATGAGGCTAAGAAAAGAGTGATCAGCCGAGATGTGGTGTTTGATGAGCAGTACATGCTGCTACAGGCGAGTTCAGAACGAGTTCCTGTAACCATTGAGGCTGATACTGGTTCAGAGATAGCGGAGGATGAAGAGAAGTCTAGTGAAGCTAGACCAGCAGCAGAAGCAGATGAGCAAACCCCTGAGGTGGAGTAGTCTCCTAAGGTGGGGAAGAAGGGTAATCAGATCCGTACAGAGGGGAGTTTGGCTGCAACCAAGGAAAAGCGTGTAGTGAAGGCACCTGTCAGATATGGGTATAAAGATATGGCTAGCTATGCTTTGATGATTGGTACAAATGATCCATCAAGTTTTCGTGGAGCTATTAACAGTCCTGAAAAGGAAGAATTGATTGCTGCTATGACAGAGGAGACAGTTAGTCTGAACAAGAATCAGACATGGGAGCTTACAACACTTCCAAAGGGGAAGAAAGCAATTGGTTGCAAGTGGGTCTTCAAGAGGAAAACAGGAGTCTCTGAGAAGGAAGTTGTGACTTTCAAGGCGAGACTAGTAGCGAAAGTGTAGGCAGGGGTTGATTATGACGAGATTTTTTCCCCTGTAGTTCGACACACGTCCATCCGTGTTGTGTTGGGACTGGTAGCTTGCTGGGATTTGCATCTTGAGCAGATGGATGTGAAGACAGCGTTTCTCCATGGGAATTTGGAGGAAGAGATATATATGGAGCAACCTGAAGGATTTGTCAAGTCTGGAGAGGAGGCACTTGTATGCAGACTGAAAAGATCTTTATACGGGCTGAAGTAGGCTCCTAGACAGTGGTACAAACGTTTTGATACTTACATGTTGCAGATAGAGTACCAGAGATGTGAGTATGACTGCTGTGTTTATGTGAAGAACATTGGTAATAATTCTCCCATATTTTTGTTGTTGTATGTTGATGATATGCTCATTGCTGGAAGCAATATGGATGATATTGTTGAGTTGAAAGGGCTACTGGGAGAAGAGTTTGAGAGGAAGGATCTTGGTGCTGCAAAGAAGATTCTTGGGATGGAGATTCGTAGGGATAGGAGTTCTCAGAGATTGTGGTTATCTCAAAGAAGCTACATTGAGAAGATACTTGAAAGGTTTGACATGAAGAATGCAAAACCTGTGTCTACTCCTCTGGCGAATCACTTCAAGCTCTCAGCACGTCAGAGCCCTATTTCTGATGAGGAGATCAGAAACATGGCACAAGTTCCTTATGCTAGTGCAGTTGGTTGTCTGATGTATGCGATGGTTTGCACAAGACCAGATTTGGCTCAAGCTGTTAGTCAAATCAGTAAGTACATGTCTGAACCTGGGAGGGAGCACTGGAATGCAGTGAAATGGATTCTCAGGTATTTGAAGGGTACTACAGATCTTGGTCTCATGTTTGGAGGACATGAGTGCAAGGCAGAAGTCGTGGGTTTCGTTGATTCAGATTATGCAGGTGATCTTGATAACAGGATATCTACAACCGGGTATGTATTTACTCTTGCTGGAGCACCTATAAGTTGGAGGTCTGTGTTACAGTCTGTAGTTGCCATGTAAAGGAGGCATTATGGGTTAGAGGACTTGTAATGGAATTGGGTGTTGAGCAAGGTGGAGTTCAGCTACACTGTGATAGTCAGAGTGCTTTATATCTGGCAAAGAATCAAGTGTATCATGGTAGGACAAATCACATTGAGATAGGATATCACAAGATCAGAGAGTTATCAGTTTCTGGTGTGATTTTACTACAGAAGGTGCACACGTCTGAGAATGCAGCTGATATGTTGACCAAGCCAGTCACCATGGAGAAGTTTAAGCACTGCTTTGATTTGCACCAGGTCTTTCATTGCTAGATGAAGACAAAAGGTTTCCCCAAAAACTAACAAGGAGTTGAAGTTGAAGTCAATGAGATTTTGTCGTCAAGGTAGAGTTTGTTGTTAAAGTGACTTGAAATCTCTGAAGACGTCTACAAAGATGTACAAGACTGTGTGAGGCGTACAAGGCTTTTACTAGGTTTTTACTAGGCTTTTGTAGAGACCGACTCAAGGCAACTTAGGGTTAGGTTTTGGGGGTGTAGGCGGCGCAGCCTGTACGGTGTAATAGATTCTAGAAGATTCACAAGATCTTTTATTTCCTATTGTATCGGGTTTTTTGAGGCCTATATAAAAAGACTAGGGGATTGTAAGGTTGTTTATCAGATTAATAATATAAACCCTAGACAAAGGGTATTCGCCTCAAGAACACTCTGTTTCTCTTTTCAAAGTCTTTCTTATTTTCTTATTCTGTTTCTGTTCATCTGAATTCACAACAGTTTACATCCTATAATTTTGCCATTTACATCATCTTTCGATATATGATTCGGAGATTTCATACTATGTCTAGGTGAATTAGGAAAATTTTGATACTTATGTCGTAAAAAAATTTGACCCAGAAAACTATTAGTCTATTACACTAGTTAGTCGTTGGTGCTATTTTTTTTGTAACTACTTTCGAGAGAGAGTTTAGTATCACTTTTTCATAATGCGATTTATTTCATTCCTAGTTTTTTTCTGGACACTAATCTATTATACCCTATTTCATCAAAACAATTTCTCAAAAACCCCTCAATGGTAAAAGACAATATTACCCTTAATGAAGGTTGTTAAAGGTTAAATATAATTAAATCAGTAAGTGTTCAACGAAAAACACAATAGCTCAGTGGTTGCGAGCTCATGCACACGAGCGCGCGCTCAGGGTTCGAATCCTACTGTGCGGGGTACAACTGGTACAACGAGTACAACACGGGTACAACTAGGGTGCAACGGGTACAATTAGGGTACAACTAAGGTGCAATGCGTACAACTAGGATGTTCGATTTTATTTAAAAATTGTTAGAAGGGTAGTTTCTTCATTTCATTAAAAAGAGGGTATGTAGAATAAGTTGAGGTAATGCAGAAAAAAATTTCTGATATAGGGGTAAAACAGAATTAAATCCTTTTTTTCTTCCTAATTGTAAATATAGCATTAACAATGAAAAAGAATTAATTTTACAATCTAATCTGTGATATTATTATAGACCTACAAAAAATATCTTATGGCAAAAATAAAACATGGAATTGGAAGTATAATCCAACTGGAATTTAGTTCATATATCCACTGTGAAGTTTAAGGAGTTAGATAAAGCATTGGCGATTTTGATTGTGGTAATTAACTCTGTTGAATTGATACCGTAAATGGTTGGTGACACATCATGAAAAGAATCGAGTTAAGTAATTTAGCAGATTAATATCAACTAAAATCCCATATGGACTGTTGGTGCTGCATTTCATAAAAATCATCCCTATCGTATTGGACAAAATAATGTCCGTACAACTCTGCACAATCATTAACTGCCAAGTCATGCATCCATCCCAACCTCGGTGAGTATAATGGAAATTCATTAATCGCCTGAATCTGATCCGGAGACAATCCGACCCGAGAAAGCCCCTGACTAGAACCGAGTTCTGGTTCACTAGACCCACCCGGTTTAAACATTAGTGCTGCCTCTTGAGCAGCAGCTTGAACGTGCTTGGAACTGGAGTTTGCCGGTTGAGGAAATCTGTGGGCAAGCTCGGGGAAGTTCAGATGAGACCCACACCCTCGGATATAAAGAGATGCAGAATCGTAGGCCGATGCGGCCATCTCGGCTGTCTCATAGCTCCCGAGCCAAATTCGGGTTTTCTTACCGGGTTCTCGTATCTCCGACACCCATTTGCCCCATTTTCTCTGGCGGACGCCTCTGTAGGACACTTGGTCAATGGAAGAGAAGCATTGCTCTTGTTGACCAACATAACTGTTTTCCATATAATATTAGTACAATGTTGTTTGGTAATGTGTGTATGTTTGTCTGTGGTATATTAATGAAATGTGCTAATTAGTCTAGACGATAGAGTCTGTAGTTAAGTAAAGTTGTATATATATAGAGAAATAAATGAGGGAATAGAATTTGTGGGAGGCTTGTTTGGTTTCAGTGGAAGTGAGCTTCCCACGTAGTTACGTGTGAAGTGGAGATATGCTGTCATGCATGCATGGGTCTCTCTATTTCTACATGGACTTTGATGGATATTGTATAAATTAGCAAGGCTGTCTTTTTTAAGCGTGTACAAATAGTGTGTATTGGGCTTCTAATTTAATTTGGTATTATTTAAGAATATTTTGAGAACATTAATATGAGTTTAATAAAATCTAGTAAATGGCTTACAAATAATCTGATGACTGGCCTTGATAAATATAGTTTACATTTGAGAGAAATGAAAATAAATGTTTCATAATTAAGGATCATTTGATATCTTTACCGGCAGATATGATTATGGATTATTTTCTCTTAACTTAATGTAACATACAATTGTGTTATGTTGTGTGAACTAGTATGAACAAATGAAAAGAAAATTTACTTAGTCCTTCTATATGTGTTGGTTAGAAATTTAGGCTTTGCATCTATCTAGTTGATATCCCATGGAATAGCATTAAAAGACTTTTGTACCAAAGTCCATATACTGTACGTCATATCTCAAGAGTCAAAATGTAGAAAATAGCTCGAGTCTTGACAGCAAATGTGATTTTATTTTTTTTTTTTTATTTTTTTAATATGATATTTAAATGTGATATTTAAATATGTAACTACCGATAGACCAAAATCTATATAAAATTGAACAAAAAAGAGAGAGTGTTGTTAATTAATAACGAAGGTACGGAGAAAAATCTATATAAATAAACTAAAATATGGTTCAACAAAATAGAAATACTAAAGCCATAATGCCAGATCAACAATTATTTCATTCTTTTATTAATTATAGAAAAATGTTGTGTGTCCAATTCCTAAAGAACAAGAAACAAATAAAATGAGAAGAAAGAAAGAAGATATGGCCATGTGTATGACGTGGCTGCATACTGGTCACCACCGCTACTAACCACCACACCGTATCGTAGTCCGTACGTACCTAAATTTTGTATTTTGATCCTGTTAAATCAAATTTTTCATTCTGATATTTTAAAATTTTGCATTTCTACCTCATTAAAATAAAATTTTCATCTTGATCCTCTAAAATATATGCATTTTTACCCTATTAACTAAATAAATTTTTGTTCTGACTTCCTAAATTTTTGTATTTTTACCCTATTGAAAAAATAATTTTTTTTGACCTCTCTAAAATCTTGCTCTGGCTCTACCAGTCTACCACTGCTGACCACCCTTTCTGTATTATTACTTCTCCACAGGTTCCTATTTTCGAAAAGACCCTACATGTGACTTGAACAATTATAAGAAAATCTTGCTTTTCATGATTATGTTCTTTTGAACTCACATGTTCCTTTGTTCATGAACTCATGAGTGAATTTATTACTTAAATACTATTTTAAAAAAGAGTACTACGATTATGTAGTAGAAATGTTGATCCTATATTCATTTTTATATAATAACATCAGATTATATAATGTGACAACTAGTTACTAACCCAGGGTAAACCGTGGAATAAACATTTTATGTTTAAAAAAATTAAAATAATTTAATCTGTTATTTTGTTATTTATAATTTTTACAAAATCTGTTTTTATTTTTTTTTTGTTTTACTTTTTGTTGTCACCCTAAAAAACTGTATAAAATCAGATTATATTTATGATATTATATCAGAAAAAAATCTTAGTTGTTTAACTGAATAGATATTTCTAAATTATTTTTTTGCAACAAATTTAATAAACTAATATTTTGTCTACTTTAATTAAATTGTCTTAATTACCCTTAATAATTATATTTTTTGTAGTATTTCTAATGCATTCTAATGTAATTTTTTACATTTTTATTATTATTTTTATAAATTTACTTCTCAATTAATATACAATAGTAGGATTTTAAGACGTGAAAGAATTTAATGGATGTATCTTATAATATTTTTTTGTTAAAAGGATAAAAATTTTGTTAAGAGAATATTTTTTTGGTTTCAGTTTTTTGGTTTCTGTAATTAATTTACATATATTGATTATTCATATAATCCCGAGATTTTAGTTGATTAATATTTAATATTTAATTTTAAATTTTTAATAATTATTAATTATTTTTTATACCCTCAACAGTTTTTAACTTTTATTTAACAATTTATAATGACAACTGAATGTAATTTTTCAGGCTTTTTAAAATTATTTTTAATTTTGTACTTCTCCAATAATATAGTAGGATGTGTACTACTTCATGCGATATATCATTTATCTTCGTACTATAATTCATTCATTCAAGATTTTGTGTCGCACGTGCTATATAATACTCAATTTTTTTTTTTTTAAACTCTTTTTGAACATTTATTATACTAAAAACTTTGTAGTGACAAGAAAGGCTGAGTGATTTGGCCATCAAATCTTATACAAGATAGAATTGGTCGAACACGATATTATGTGATTTTTGTGAATACTTTTATAGGTACAACTACAAATATTCTTTTGTCTTTATATAGTTTAGAATATTCTAATCTAACATATATATATATATATATAAATGTAAATAATACATTAGAGATAAATGTAAATCTTCCTAATCATGATCTTCTAAATATTCATGATTTTTATAATTTCAACTTGTCATTTCGACTGTTGATCTGGTGTACTATTTTTCTCCATCTCCCCAATAGTTTTGTTAAAATACTTTCTGTTTAATGCCTCTTTAAGATTAGGCACGATACTAAATCGATTATCTGTTTTGCTTAGTACTATTTTTAGGTTCTCGAATATAGATGATAACATGAAAGCGGCCTCCTCGGCCTCGGGGCTGTAATGCTCCTCTTCCGTCAGTTTTTCAGGATATTGGTGTTTTGTGGATGGTTTTTGAAAAGTAGTTGATATTTTTGCAAGTGTAGGATGAGTTTGTACTTCTTCACAAGGGTCATCCCGATTCATGGCGCAATTAACTACCGGTATAATCTGTCTCTGCTACATGCAAAAGTTGAACTTTTCATTTGGGCGATGCGATGCATGATTGGACATAATTTTTGGGAGGTGGTTTTCTTTACGTACTGCTCCGATTTGGTAAAAAAGGTGTTTTCGTCTCAGAATTTGACCAGCCTTCGCGACATACCTAAACGATATTCAGGTTGATAGGAAAGAATTTTCTTCGTTTTCTTTATTTCAGATTTCTAGAAACGCTAATGTCAGCCTATTCCTTTCTATATCCTATTTTGTTTGTAAACAATTTACCCATAAGTTAGCTCTTTTGAACTGGTTTCTTTTTTGTTGTTTCTTTTTTGTCGAAAAAAAGAAAAAACATGAAAGCGGCGTAAAACGAGTATTGAACCAAAGTCCATGTATGCCCATATCTCACGTGTCACGTTGTAGAAACAAAACTCGAGTCTCAACAGCATATGTAAACTACCCATAGACTAAAAAATAAGAGTACGTTGACCAAAATAAAATAGCATTTGTTCATACTTCATAACGAAGGTGCGGAGAAACCCTTCTAGATACACCAAAATATGATGATTTAATGAAAATTATTTACTAAATCCGCTCTATCATAACTTATTGATTTACAGTAAAAACCTCGTTTGTCGAGTTCCTGCAATAAAAATAAAGTAGAAAAAAGTAAGAAATGGTTGCGTCATTGGCTGCATAATGTTACACCACCGCCACTAACTGCCACATCGTAGCGCAATCCGTATGGACCATCACGGTGGTCAAAAAGGTCTCCGGTCGTAATCTAACCGCCCATGATATATTATTGCTTGGCGTACGGACTTTACATGTGAATTCGACAAGCGTTACAAAATATTTCATATACAGCATTGCTACTACATGTGACAAAATATTGCTTTCATCCTATTCTTCTGAACAAAATATTTCAGTTTGTAATTTTTTACGAAACTAAGAACACAAACAAAATATGTTACTATTTAACGAAAAAAAGACGAACTCATCATATGTTACTTTAGTATTACCTCTACTATTTAGTATTTATTAATTTATCTCTTCTAGCATATTATTATTAGTTTTTTCTTAACATTGTCGTTTTCTTACTAACTTACTAAGATTATCATCATTGTTTAGATTTTGGGTGGCACGTGCGTGAAACCCTTTTACTAGCGGTGGGAGACACCGTACTTTGGTATTGTTAACACTTAACACTGTCTATCTCTCTCTATCTCAACATGTCGACGATAATAATTTTTTTTTGGTTTGTCTTGTCACCAAAAATATAAAATCAATCCACGTGCAGGGTAAAAAAAAGGACACAATATGCTTTAAAATATTCATATTTTTATTTTATTTTGAGAAACCACAGAATGGAATCATAAAAACTGCACCTGATTACTACAGGTTGGGCAGCTCCATGCTGGGATCATCACTCTCTCTTAGGGATCATCACTGGATGCTTGGGATTAACATTCTGAGCTGCAGGTTGGAGACCATTCTGAGGACCTCCATGGTAAATAGGATCAGGTGCCAGGTCACGTTTTGAGGGATCATATACCAAATGACTAATAACCACCTCTTCAAAAGTGGCATTGGAGTAACGTCTATATTCATGCTGATACCAACCAGTTTTGAGTCCGTCTTTCACCAAATCAAATTTCTGCACATAGCCTATGATGAATTGACCATCTTGACTGTGAATACCTGTAGCCTTTCCTGAAACTTTCCACTTCCCAAATGAACCAACATCTCTGCTAGACTCGTACGACCATCTTCGAACAAACAACCAAAAGTGGTTCACATGGAAATATGGATAGGCAGTTGGCTCCCATGGACGTTGACCCGAAATGAACTGCCCTAACTCACCAAACTCTATTAAACCCGTACCACGTAATGGTGGTGTTTGCGAGAGTGTTGGTAGCAAAAACTCCTCAATTACCTCTCTGGCATTAGGAGCGAATCGGGTACATAGAGGGACAGAGATATTACCTAAATGAATGAAACATGTGGAAGAAAACAAAAAAAACAAAAAAAACTCTAATGAAATTTATATCTCTGTCATCAGGAGTGAATCGAGTACATAGAGGAACAAAGTAATCACCTAACTAATGAAATTTCCATCCCTAACGAATGAATTATACAAATCCCACTAATTAATTGGTCCGAGTCATTTATATAATTGATTGATGATTAAATCATGATACCATAGTAACTAATAAAATTTTCTAAATATGTTACCTCCTTGCGGTAACGAATTCTGCTGTGCAGCCATTATCGTCTCTGAGCAACAGATCAAAGAAGAAGAGAGCAAACGGAGAAGACGCGCGGTAACAAAAACCCTAAAAATAACTCAGGGGTCGGCCTTTATATACACGGGTTTAATTATGCCAAATTTACAGAAACAGGCAATCTACTTTTACAATTTTACAGAAATAGAAAATTTTGTTTTTACAATTTTACTAAGAAAACTCTAAACTTTACGATTTATAATAGGGGAATTACCTAGAATATTACTTAAAAGTAGGTTTTTTACTAGAACAACACAAGAAAAGTTTGATTATTACTTATAAACCAGGGTTGTTTATGTTATTACGGTTTATGCCATTTTCTTTTAAAACGAAGATCTTAAAAGGGGAAAATAGAGAATTCCAATAAAAGCAGGAATCGATCCCTTGAATCTTTGTGTTGTTTGTCTTACGATAGTTGGGTTGAGATCGGCTATTTTTGAAACTGTTTTGATAGCATGCGGCGTGGACATAATCTGTGTGGAGTACGTGTGGCTGGTAGACCACGGGCGGACGGCGAGGTGGTTTGAAGTTGAGGAGGAGGGAAATATAGCGATCTGCTGTGAGGTAAATTTCTATATCGTGGTTTAGTCTCTATTGCTTACTGTTTAGAAAGAGTTTGAGTATTTCATAGTAGGCGTTGTATTTTGTGGAAGGTTACTTATGACGATATTCATGTTAGTTTTCTGTATTCTTTTGAACTCTGTTTTTCGGAAGATATTTGTGAGACTTCATGTTGTTTCGTTGATAATCTAAGCAACAGATGTTTTGTAATATTGAATTAATAACAAAACTAATGTTTCTGTCGTAGTTATGGGGTCAAACAATGATGCGAAGAGGTATCCAAGAAGGCTGTATCCAGATGGTAAATTTTCGCTGGCGATGAGAAGCATACACCATGATTGTAGTTTGTCCAATTTAGCTGGTTTGAAAGGCTTCGTTGGTGATGAGGTGTACGACAAAATAAGAAAGAGTTCGCAGCTGGGAGTGTTATTGGATCTAGCGGAATCCAACTACTTGTTTTGTGGGAAGACCATTCATTATGATGAGATCTCGTATTAAGGAAAAGAATATTGTAAGGCAAGGAGTCACAAAATTTGCTACAACCTTCTTGACTTTGCAAAGCTTGTTGGAGAATAAAGAACAGGTTAAATTTATGTTTGTTAGTGATGAATGGGACAGGTGCAAGGAATCCAAATATGTAAAGGGTTGAATTTCTTACTACACCTGTTTAAGTCGTGCGTTTTGGAATGGGGTTGAACGAGTTGTGAAGGTTTTGGAGCCTTTGGTTAAAGTTCTTAGGATGGTCGATGGAGAGAAAAAACCTTCAATGGGGTTTGTTTATGGAGAAATAGTAGAAGCCAAAAGATCTATCAAAGCTGCTACTAATAATTTGGAAAGGTATTACCAACCTATCATTGAGATCATTGATGAGAAAATCAAAGGTAGGTTGGATACTCCATTACATTTGACTGCCTACTTGTTGAACCCGGTTTACTTCTATAACGAACCAACCGTTCAGCTGGATGCGACACTCATGACTGGCTTTCTGAAATGTGTTGAGACTTTTTACCATGGTGAGTTCGAGAAACAAGGTAACGCTGTCAATGAGTTTAAAAAGTATGAGGATAAACTTGGATTTTTTGGAAAGCCTCTTGCGGATGTGAACAGAACACTGATAAGTTTGAACCAGGTTTTTCTCTCGCCTTTTTGCTTTACCTTCGTTGACTTCCAGTTTTGTGAAACTATCTCTTATATATGTTGCAATTGGATTATGTTAGGGAATTGGTGGTCAACATACGGAACAAGTGTACCTAATTTGTTTAAACTAGCAATGAAGATTCTCACATTGACTTCTAGTTCATCTGGTTGTCAACGAAACTGTTTTTTTTTTTTTTTTTTTTTTTTTTTTTTTTTTTTTTGGTATTAATTCTGATTTTGTTTCTTAATTTGGTCAATGTTAACTTATATGGTGTACAGTTTACTTTTAAAAAAATCACATTGTTACAAAAAATATATGTCTTCCAACTTTTAAGTTTTAACATATAATATATTTTTAATGAAAATATATACCATATAACTTAAAAATAAAACTACTGATCAAACCAAATAAAATAAAAAAAAGTTTTCATACTTTTAAAGTAAAAATTGAAACCAAATTCATTTATGATAGACTAATTTGAAAATATAGAATATGTACTAACTAGGCACAAAGATGAAATGGAGGATCTTCTATGTTATACATTCTCAAGAAAACTCAGGTCTGTTCTCATCTCTTCTTTTTGTTTATGTTTTTCCTTCCCTTAGAATTAGTTGTCGGTTTGTTTTAAATCCTTAGCAATTAAAATATTGTGTAACATACAGTACTTTTTTTATTTATTGTAGTAAGTAAAAAATAAGAATGGATACACATAAGCCAAACAAAAATAGAGATGGTCAGTAGAAGCGATCATCGAACATTCAAACATAGCTGTCACATAATCCACCATTTGACTATGGGATCCAACTACCTACCTAATAATAATGAAAAAAAAATATACTATAAGTTTACAAATCCCAAAAACAAAGTCCTACAACGAATTTAGTTCGACACTTATTCCTTATTCCTTATTCCTTATTCATATTCCTGATTAGCCGTCATGAAGCGGAGTGGAAAGGTATGTACATATATATATAGATATATTTCCGTGTATCGCCTTGAAAACTCTTTTTTTACATCATTTAGTTCTGTTTATTTTTTTTTTTAGAGTTTGAGATGGAGAGATTATAGACACGGGCGATAGCGTTTTGGGACTACAAAAACGCGAGTTTCAACCGCGGTTTCAATGTATCCCGTCTTACTCAGACCATTAGACGTGTGCTTCGTGCATATGGGTATAACGGTGAGCTGCATACAGAAATGGTCGTTTCGTCATCTAGAATCGAAGATCACAAGATCAGTCCTGCAACTTATAATTGAATATCTACAATCCTTTTTATTATTTAACTATGGTATTATAGTAATTAATTATATAATTTTTTTGATTCTTTTTCTTATAGAATTAGTAATTTAAAACTAGAATTAGTATTATTTTTATAAACATATATGAACTATCTTTTTATATTTATTAAATTGTTTAAATTTTTAATTTCTTACAATTTACAATATGTTAAAACAAAGTTTTTGTATAACACATGACAAAATCTTTAATTGTTAAAATTGACATGTGTCGCGATCACATGAGTTACTAACTTTGAAAACCAAGGTTTATATAATAACATAATATTAAATAAGCTATCAAATTATTCACCGATTAAAAAATTTAAGAAAATTACATTAATTTTTACTTTTCTTATATTATGTTAATCACTAATTGTAACACATTAAACTTTTTTATACTTTACTCGCTTTTCTGTATAAAGTTCTTTTACTATATGATTATAATAAATGATAATTGTAATTAAGTTGAAAATATTTTCCTTATTAATTAGACATATTTTTCTATTGAAATTAGTAATTTAATAGTTAATAAATGATAATTGCAATTAAATTACAAATATTTTCCTTATTAATTGTACATATTTTCCTCTTGAAATTAGTAAGTTAATAGATAAATCTTCTATTATAATTAGTGATCCTTTTATTTTAGGATTTTTTAATTTTCTTATAATTATTAAATAAAATTTATTTTCACACATATCAAAATATTATCGATATATTTGACACGTGTCACGATTATATAAATTACTAACTTTGAAAACTAAGGTTTATATAATAAGATATATTTAAAAAATCACATTGTATTCAATAATCATATATATTGTATTAAAGACAAAACTCAGATAAAAATGAAACTACTAATCGAACCAATTAAAACAATTTTTTTTTTTCATACTTTATAAACAAAAATTGAAGCCAAATTAATTTATGACAGACTAATTTAAAAATATAAAATATGTTCTAATATATTTAACAAATCACATTGTATCCAATAATCATATATATTGTATTAAAGACAAAATTCAAATAAATTTAATTATATTTAATATTCTATAAGTTACCGTTTGACTGTCTTTAAAACGTATGTACTAAAAGAAAATAAAAATAATATAATTGCTAAATCATCCCATGAAATAATAGGAAACAATAGTTTCACAAAATAATTTAATGGTAATTGTAGAATTTATTTTAAATTGATTAGAAAATAGATATAATATATCTAATTTTAAAAACATTAAATTTGACACATTTTTCTTTTCATGAATTTTATTCAAAATTTTATGTGAGATATAGTATAAGATATTTCATAAATTTTTATGACATGAGCCATATTTTAATATGCAATATTCCAATTTTTTTTATATGAAAGGTGATTACAAGATTAGAGAGTAAACAATGGAGCATATGATAAATTATGAGTACACTTATTATATATTCAAAATAATCATTTGGTGATTCTTCTGTTACCTTGTAAAACATATTGTCTAGATTTATAATCTCATTATTATAGTACAAAATTCATGTTTTAGAAGTTTAGTTTATTGATTGGATGAATTTGAGTCGGTCTGATTTTTTTTCCTCACATATCTTATTTAAAATCATCAAAATCTGATAGAAAAGTCAACATATATATTATAAGTTTTATATAGTTAATTAAGAAAAACATTTAGATGTAAGTTAAAATAAATTAGAAATGCAGTTATGTCTGAAAAATAATTGGAATGTATCTGTTGTTGATATCAATTTTTCTAATTTTGTCTTCCCTTCCATCTATACCAATTGACATGTTAGAGAGTTCATATTTTTGACAATTAAAAAAACATAATGAATAAGAATACAGACAAGGACCGATAAATAACATCATCAGAGAAGTATAACACATTCTAAGCACTCATATAGAGTTTCTAATTCACAAGATATTTGTTAGGAGGCTAACTGAAGCAACATATGGTGGAGTCAAAAAGAAAATCAAATATCAAGATTGAGTTAAAGAATATATAAAGTTGTAAAACCACTAGCAAAAAGATAAATATTTATCAATTAATTTTCTTTACGATCATATAAGTCTTGATCGCATCCATATATTACAGCTTTGAAAAAGATGTAGGGAAAGATGAGATTTTTTTTTCTTCTTTCTTGTGTGATTAAATATGTTTTCGTCTCTTGTGTGGAATGGTTGGAAAAAGATGAGATTTATTTGGTAATATTTGTAAACAATTTTCAATACTCAATTTTCGTTTTGAATGTCTGATATATGGTCTCTACACAAATCTCATGTGTGCTAAGAGTATCTCCAATATATATTCCATTTTTTACACTAAAATAGAGCATAGCTTTTTCAATATGTCAATCTATTTTATACTAAAAAATGGAGTTAGTGTAAAAAATTAAAGTTGCATATAGAGTAATCCTACCATTTACTCTATTTTAGAGTAAGATATAGAGTAAGGTTAGAGCAAATGTTACTCTATAACAGAGTTTTGACTTTAAAATAGAATAAGGTTGGAGATGCTCTAAGAACCTAACAATTTATCACAAAACAGTAAAATCCAAAACAACAAAACTTTGAGGGATTTAATTACTTCCACTAAAAAAATTTCCGATATGTTTTGTTTATTTTATTTTGCATCCAAACATTACGAACAAATATTATTTTTTTTACAAAATTCATATTAAAAAAATACATTTCTAATTTAAAACATATCATAATTAATAAAAATAAAATTAAATATATCTCGTGCATCGCGCGAGCCTATTTCTATTATAAACATATTGTAACATCCGTGAACCGGAATTTCGGTTCGAGATGTGCATTGATCGATGCAGTAGGAGCATCGATCAATGCTGGCTCAATTTCGTGCGTTTTGACTTAAGTCAAACGCTGCGTTTTGGGTAAAAGAAAACCTTAAACTCGTGTTTTGTCTCATTAGGCGTGTTTAGCCGCGTTTGAGAGAAACGAAAGAGAAAGAGAAGTGTTCTTGGCGTTTTTGGTGATTTCTGGAGTTTTGTGGCATTTCTTGGTGAGATCTGTAGCTGGGATCGTTGTAGGAGCTTTCTAGGAGCTTGTTCTTGTTTGTTAGAGGTTCAGATTCTTCTGTGGCAAAGGTAAGTGCATGACCATGGCTTATCTAAGCTAGAGGACTCTTTAATCTGTTTGTTGTGTGATGTTAGACTTGTTAGATCGTTGCTATGGACGTTGGGAAGCTTTCTTATGGCTTGGGATCGAGTTTTGTGGTTTAGGAACGAAGATCCGGTGAGAAGCTTCGGGGAAAACACGGTGCTCGACGTTGCATCGATCGATGCATATCTTGCGTCGGTCGATGCAAGTGCGAGGACGGCGCGTAAAACTCTAGGGTTTTCGTGTTACGTCGAGCATGCGTCGGTCGATGCGGATTGGGTATCAGTCGATGCAGCTTCTGTGTCGATCGATGCTTCCCCATTTGGCATCGGTCGATGCATGTTGGCGTCGGTCGATGCTGAGTCTTGGTTTGTTACTTGTTGTTTATTGATTGTTGTGTGTTGGTTATTGATATTCTATTGCTTGTGTGTATAGCCCAGTAGTTGGGAGGATTGCCTTATTGAGTGTTTATAAAATACTCATGCATTGCAATATGTGTTTGTGGTGCAGATAAAGGCAAAGTGTGATCGTGGAATCAAGGCAATGAAGAGGAGGATGTTCTAGTGGTTCGCTTGGTTGTCTAGCTTCTGTTAGGTTGCTAGAGTTGAGTCCTAGAATGCTGTTTAAGATTGCTGGTTCACTGGTTTATGTTGTTTGGATCATTAGTTTATGATTGGAATTAATACTGGATATTGTTCTATTGGTTATTATATTTATTGGTTATTATTTAATGGTTATTGGCATTGTTATTCCACTGTTGGTTGTGGTTGTGGATAGGTGACTAGTGGGTATGGGACCACTAGTTGTAGTTTATTTATTATATTATATTTATTATTTATTTATTATTAAAAAAAAAGGTCGGTCGTTTCAGTTTGGTATCAGAGCCCTTACGGTTCTCGGTTTGGGTTCACTAGGCTTTGTGCTGTAGATGTTTGGGATTTGCATGCTTTGATTGATTATGTGAGTTAGTCAATTGTGTGTGGCATGGGGTCCTAGAACATCCTCTTCGAGCCTACTGTGTGATTCCACGGTGAGTTTATGTTTTCTGTGTTATAATAGAAATTGTTTGCTTAGCCTTCTGTTTATGGTAGTGCAGATGGCTAGATGTGGTGCTGTTGCTGGTCGTAGACGCGGACGTGGTCGTGGTAGGGGCAGAGTCCCAGTGGTTAGTGAGACCGAGGACCAGAGTGTGACAGCTAAGAGTGTTAGCGAGTCGCTGGGTGTCCAGGAAGATTCCATGAGTGTGGCCGGAGCCCTAGCGGGTGGAGTCCCTGGTGTTGATCTTGCGGGCTTGTTAGCACAGATGATTAAGCGTTTGCCAGCGGTGGTACCGGCTCAGGCTCAGGTGGTGCCACCAGTGGTGGCGGAGGAGCGGCAGCCAATGGCTGCGGATACAGGAGCACATGGACGTTATTTGTCCATGCTCAGGGAGATGACGCATCTCGGGACTAAGCGGTTTTTGGGTGGTACTGACCCTACTGTTGCAGATGCGTGGAGGACGAGTGTGGAACGTAACTTCCATACTCTGAGATGTCCTGAGGAGTTTTGGGTGGACATAGGGGTTCACCATTTGAGTGGTGATGCTCAGGTTTGGTGGAGAGCAGTGGCTGCGAGGAGAGTGCAGAGGGAGATGACTTGGGCTGACTTCGTCTTGGAGTTCAACCGCAAGTACTTTCCTAGAGAGGCGTTGGACCGGTTGGAGGTGCAGTTCCTTCAGTTGTCTCAGGGGACACGGTCAGTGCGGGAGCTGGATTTGAAGTTCAATCGACTTCTTTGTTATGGGGGTCGGGCTATGGAGCCCGAGGAGGCCCATATCAGGAGGTTCATGAGGGCTCTTCGTGAAGACTTGAGGGTCTATTACAGGGGACGTAGTTATGCTACGCGTGCAGAGCTTGTTGAGACTGCAGCAGAGATTGAGCAGGATATCCGGGCACAGTCATTGGCGGTTAGTCCCGCGGTTCAGCCTGGTAAGGCTCATCAAGGGGTTCTAGCATGGGCGGGAGGCCTATGCAGGGGACCAAGAGGAGATGGGAGGCTACGCAGATGCATAGTGGTGCGAGTTGCTTCAAGTGTGGGAGCAAGGATCACAAGTTTGCTAGTTGTCCCAAGAGGAGTGCTCCGACGATAGCGGCTCGTGTATGATATCATTGCAGGGAGCCATGGCACATCAGCCCCTATTGTCCCAAGTTGCAACCGGCAGCAGTGGCAGCGTTGCAGCAGGTGCAGCCAGGTCAGCAGGTGGCACGGATTGAGCAGGCGCCACGGGTTTACACGACGGTTGAGCCTGGTTGGACCAGTGCCGGAGCGATCACAGGTATAACTTCTGGTACTTTAACTTTGTGAATTTCGGTAGTTCGGATTTTATGTTTTCTTGTGTTAAAGTGTTAGGTTCTCAACAAATGAGGTTTGTGTAGGGACCTTGTACGTGGGCGGGTTTAAGTCACATGTTATGTTTGATTCTGGAGCTACTCATAGCTTCATTACTCCGGAGTGCGCAGAGAGTGCGGGTGTCAGAGGAGATCCCGGGGAGCGTGCGGGAGTGGTCAGAGTCGCGGGAGGCAAGTTTCTGAGGGTTTTGGCCGGGCAAAGGAAGTTGATATTCAGGTTGCAGGAGAGTCGTGGCCTGCGGTATTGCTTATCAGTCCGGTGGAGTTGTATGATGTCATTCTCGGGATGGATTGGTTGCATCGGCATATGGTGCCTTTGGATTGCTATCGGGGTAGAGTGGAGTTTGAGCGCCCAAGAGGGAAGTTGGTTTTTGAGGGAGTTAGACCGACTTCGGGGAGTCTCGTGATCTCAGTCATTCAGGCTGAGAAGATGATCGAGAAGGGGTGTGAGGCTTATTTGGTTACCATTTTGATGCCAGAGTAGTAGGGAAGTCTACGGTTAGCGGTATTCCAGTAGTTGAGGAGTTTGAGGATGTGTTTCAGTCATTACAGGGGTTACCACCATCTCGACGGATCCTTTTACTATTGAACTGGAACCAGGGACGATGCCGTTATCTAAGGCTCATTACAGGATGGCTCCAGCAGAGATGGCAGAGCTGAAGAAGCAGCTAGAGGATTTGTTGAGTAAGGGATTCATCCGTCCTAGTGTATCACCGTGGGGAGCGCCGGTGTTATTTGTTAAGAAGAAGGATGGGAGTTTCTGGTTGTGTATTGATTACCGGGGTTTTAACCGGGTCACTGTGAAGAACAAGTACCCTCTTCCCAGGATCGATGAGTTGTTGGATAAGTTGAGGGGTGCTACTTGGTTCTCAAAGGTAGATCTGACGTCGGGTTATCATCAGATACCGATAGATGAGGCGGATGTGAGGAAGACTCCATTCAGGACGAGGTACGGGCATTATGAGTTTGTGGTGATGCCTTTTGGGTTGACTAACGCGCCAGCGGCGTTTATGAGGTTGATGAACAGTGTGTTTCGGGAGTTTCTGGATGTGTCTGTCATCATCTTCATCGACGATATCCTGGTCTTTTCTAAGAGTCCTGAGGAGCATGTAGTGCATTTGAGGGCAGTTCTGGAGAAGCTGCGGGAGCAGAAGTTGTTTGCTAAGTTGAGCATGTGTAGTTTCTGGCAGCGTGAGATGAGTTTTTTGGGTCACATTGTTTGTGCAGAGGGGGTTTCTGTGGATCCGGAGAAGATTCAGGCTATCAGGGATTGGCCTAGACCGCAGAATGCCACAGAGATCAGGAGTTTTCTGGGGTTGGCAGGATATTACAGAAGATTTGTGCAGGGTTTTGCGAGTAGAGCACGTTCTATGACTAAGCTGACTGGGAAGGATGTTCCTTTTGTCTGGTCACACGAGTGTGAAGAAGGCTTTGCGAGCCTGAAAGAGATGTTGACTACTACGCCAGTGTTGGCTTTGCCAGAGCAGGGAGAACCCTATGTGGTTTATACTGATGCATCCAGAGTTGGTTTGGGGTGTTTGCTGATGCAGCATGGGAAGGTGATTGCCTACGCTTCCCATCAGTTGCAGAAGCATGAGGACAACTATCCCACTCATGATTTGGAGATGGCTGCTGTAGTTTTTGCCCTGAAGATTTGGAGATCCTATCTTTATGGTGCAAAAGTACAGGTGTTTACAGATCATAAGAGTCTGAAGTATATATTCACTCAAACTGAGTTGAACTTGAGGCAGAGGCGGTGGATGGAGCTTGTGACGGACTATGATCTGGAGATAGCTTATCACCCTGGTAAAGCTAACGTGGTTTCAGATGCTCTTAGTCGGAAGAGGGTAGCTTCGGCTCAGGAGCAGGAGATTGAGACTCTGGTAGGAGAGATTAGTGCATTGAGTTTGTGTACTATTTCTCAAGAGCCGTTGGGTTTGGAGGCGGTGGATAGAGCAGACCTTCTGAGTAGAGTGCGGTTGGCTCAGGAGAAGGATTTGGGGCTAGTGAATGCCTCTAAGGCTGTGGATACAGAGTATAATGTCTCAGCTAATGGTACTATTTTGGTGCATGGGCGGATTTGTGTGCCCAAGGATGAGGAGTTGAGGCAAGAGATCCTAAGTGAGGCTCATTCGAGCAAGTTTTCTATTCATCCAGGAGCGACTAAGATGTACCGTGACCTCAAGAGATACTATCACTGGGTCGGGATGAAGAAGGATGTGGCTAGTTGGGTCTCGAGGTGCGATGTGTGTCAGCTAGTGAAGCCTGAGCATCAGGTTCCGGGCGGGTTGCTGAAGAGTCTTCCCATTCCAAAGTGGAAGTGGGATATGATCACGATGGATTTCGTGGTAGGATTGCCAGTGTCTCGGACTTTGGATGCTATTTGGGTCATTGTGGACCGGTTGACTAAGTCGGCACATTTTCTGGCTATCAAGAAGACTGATGGAGCAGCGATCTTAGCTAAGAAATTTGTGAAGGAGATAGTCAGGTTGCATGGGGTGCCAGCGAGCATTGTGTCTGATAGGGATCCTAAGTTCACTTCGATGTTCTGGAGGGCATTCCAGGCAGAGATGGGCACTAAGGTGCATATGAGTACAGCTTATCATCCACAGACAGATGGAGAGTCAGAGAGGATGATCCAGACGTTGAAGGATTTGCTGAGGATGTGTGTGTTGGATTGGGGTGGCCATTGGGTGGACCACCTGTGTTTGGCAGAGTTTGCCTATAACAACAGTTATCAGGCAAGTATTGGGATGGCTCCTTATGAGGCTTTGTATGGGAGGCCGTGTCGTACCCCATTGTGTTGGACTCAGGTGGGGGAGAGGAGCATATATGGTGCTAGTTTTGTTCAGGAGACCTCAGAGAAGATTCGGGATCTCAAGATGAACATGAAGGAAGCCTAGGATAGGCAGAGGAGTTATGCTGATAAGAAGAGGAAAGAAGTTGAGTTTCAGGTGGGAGACAGAGTGTACCTCAAGATGACCATGTTGCGGGGTCCGAACAAGTCATTGACTGAGACTAAGTTGAGTCCGAGGTATATGGGTCCGTTCAGAGTGACTGAGCGAGTTGGACCAGTGGCTTATAGACTGGAATTACGTGAGGTTATGCGTGCATTCCACAAGGTTTTCCATGTATCTATGTGGCGGAGGTGTCTCCGCGAGGATGATCAGTTGTTGGCTAAGATTCCTGAAGATCTTCACCCTAACATGACTTTGGAGGCGAGACCAGTGAGGGTTCTCGAGAGGAGGATTAAGGAACTTCGGAAGAAGAAGGTTCCTTTGATGAGAGTCCTTTGGGACTGTGATGGTGTTGAGGAGCAGACTTGGGAGCCAGAGGCGAGGATGAAGGCAAGGTTTAAGAAGTGGTATTAGAAGCAAGCCGCGACTTGAACTTGTCTAGCCTGGTCCCATCTGTAATCCGTGGCTGGAGGAGGAATGGAGTATTCCAGTCCATCTCTCTTGTTACTCGGTCGCTTGGGGTGGTTGGTTGTGCGACTCAGTAACAAGATGAGGTGGTGCTCGGGGTACAAAGTTTCCGTGAGGCGGGTTTTTGGAGGAAAGTTTCCTGAAATAGAAGTTTCCAAGAGTAAAAAGTTTCCAAAAATGGGAAGTGCTAAATATGGAAAGTTTTACGGGAATTGGAATTTGTCCATTTTAGCGGTGGAGAGCCTTGAAGGGGCTTGTGTGTGGCCTTGTGGCGGACTTTCGAGTCAGTGTGCCTGTGTGTGGCGGTCTTTTTAGACGTTGTGTAGCCTTTGTGGCGGGCTGTTTAGCCGTGTGTGGACTTTGTGGCAGGCTGTTTAGCCGTGTGTAGCCTTTGTGGCGGGCTGTTTAGCCAGAGTTCCTGTTTAGGCGGTCCTTCGGGGCAGATGGTCTTTGTGACGGTCCTTCGGGACAGATGGTCTTTGTGAATCCTTCGGGACGAGTGGCTTTGGTGGCGGTCCTGTTTAGGACATTTGTTTGGCATTGGTGGCGGTCCTGTTTAGGATATTTGTTTGGCCTTGGTGGCGGTCCTGTTTAGGACATTTGTTTGGCCTTGGTGGCGGTCCTGTTTAGGACATTTGTTTGGCCTTGTGGCATGTTTATGATCCTCTTGTGGTCATGAGGTATTCTAGTGAGGGAATATGTGGTTGGTAGGACATTGAGATGTTTTACGCGAGCCACGGGAAGGAAATCTGGATAGGGATAGGACTCAGACGTGTTCAGAATTGTTTGCTCGCGACTCTTGGAGGACTTAGGTTTTCCTAGTACTGCCATATTCAGAGACTTTGTGGCTTGGGAATATGGTTGGTATATCGACTTCGGATGACGATCCGGGGGTGCGCTGTAGGGTGGCAACCCGAGAGACGAGTTTGGATTTTTCCTTATATATTATGGCATGCGGGTTTAGGCCCGATGAGGAGCCAACATTGGCATGTAGACTTAGGTCTGATGAGGAGCCAACATTGGCATGCAGACTTAGGTATGATGAGGAGCCAATGAAAACTCAAGGTTTAGGCCTATGAGAAAAAGGAAAGTCCAAAAGTCGAGAGCAAATGACGCCTGGAGCGTGAGTCTATCGCCTAGAGGTGACCTTCTGTAGATCAGTCGGAGGAGTGCGGGCCGTGGAGACGGTTGCACGGGAGCCTTGGTTGATGGTTGTTCGAGATTTGAGGACGAATCTAGTTTGGTGGGGGAGAATTGTAACATTCATGAACCGGAATTCCAGTTCGGGATGTGCATCGATCGATGCAGTAGGAGCATCGATCGATGCTGGCTCAATTTCGTGCGTTTTGACTTAAGTCAAACGCTGCGTTTTGGGTAAAGGAAAACCCTTAAACTCGTGTTTTGTCTTATTATGCATGTTTAGCCGCTTTTGAGAGAAACGAAAGAGAAAGAGAAGTGTTCTTGGCGTTTTTGGTGATTTCTGGAGTTTTATGGCAAATCTTGGTGAGATCTATAGCTGGGATCGTTGTAGGAGCTTTCTATAGCTGGGATCGTTGCTATGGACGTTGGGAAGCTTTCTTATGGCTTGGGATCGGGGTTTGTGGTTTAGGAATGAAGATCCAGTGAGAAGTTTTGGGGAAAACACGGTGCTCGACGTTGCGTCGATCGATGCATATCTTGCGTCGGTCGATGCAAGTGCGAGGACGGCGCGTAAAACTCTAGGGTTTTCGTGTTACATCGAGCATGCGTCGGTCGATGCGGAATGGGTATCGGTCGATGCAAGTTGCACTTGCATCGGTCGATGCAGCTTCTGTGTTGATCGATGCTTCCCTATTTGGCATCGGTCGATGCATGTTGGCTTCGGTCGATGCTGATTCCTGGTTTGTTACTTGTCGTTTATTGATTGTTGTGTGTTGGTTATTGATACTCTATTGCTTGTGTGTATAGCCCAGTAGTTGGGAGGATTGCCTTACTGAGTGTTTATAAAATAATCATGCATTGCAATATGTGTTTGTGGTGCAGGTAAAGGCAAAGTGTGATCGTGGAATCAAGGCAATGAAGAGGAGGATGTTCTAGTGGTTCGCTTGGTTGTCTAGCTTCTGTTAGGTTGCTAGAGTTGAGTCCAAGAATGTTGCTTAGGATTGCTGGTACACTGGTTTATGTTGTTTGGATCATTAGTTTATGATTGGAATTAATAGTGGATATTGTTCTATTAGTTACTATATTTATTGGTTATTATTTAATGGTTATTGACATTGTTATTCCGCTGTTGGTTGTGATTGTAGATAGGTTGCTAGTGGGTATGGGACCACTAGTTGTAGTTTATTTATTATATTATATTTATTATTTATTTATTATTTAAAAAAAAAGGTCGGTCTTTTCACATATACATTACCCAAGAAGTCAAAACCTATAAAAAAAATGTTAAAAACCATCTCTATGCAAAAATGGGCGACATCCAAAATTTAGAATTTTTTTTCTCCTATAAAACTATCCTGTCTTATATACACAAAACAAGTGTAATCAACCTCATCATAAAAGAGGAAGACTACATGTATCATTGTTTACGCACCATTATATGGTGTACTTGTTGATAACTGAGTGTATTTAACAGTATTAATTGTGAGCAGAAGCACCAGAATCTGTAACCCATTCCTCACCACAACTATCTAAAATCTGAAGCGCAGCAAGAGCTTGAATGCATCCTCACTCTTGTATGAATTATCAAACTTGTTCCAGCATTTAAGAGCAAAATGACCAACCCTTCCACAAATTTGACAAATCGGATGAGCATTGTTTGATTCTCCAGACTGAGAATGATTCCAACTAGAATTTTTGACATGCTGAGAAAAACTACGACCGCGAGTTGAGAAGTTGCCTCTACCTCCCCTTCCACGAGAATTCGAACTGCGACCTCGATAACCATAGAAACCACCTCTTTGTGCTTGAAAAGCCAGAATTGGTGAAACATTAGAGGCAGTTTCATACGTCTGCAACTTCGAATCGAACCAGAGACCTCAAGGACCACATCATTGAAGGTATGAGAAGGCAAACATGACAAAGAACTCTGGATAAAGTTGCTATAGGATCATAATCTGTAGCCAATCCATTCAGAAACAAAATAACCTTCATCAAATCATTAACATGCTTTCCTATCGAACTGAGATTATCACAAACATCACAAAACTCTTAGCAATAGATAGAAAAATTCTTATCTTTCATGTTCAGAAGAATGAGACGACGTAGTAACTTACATTCTCTAGCCACAGAACTTCGATTGATGCTAGACGCAAGAGACATTCATACCTCTAGAGACGTAGGCAGAGCATGAACAAGACCAAGAACCTCTTCAAAGAGAGTTCCAAAGAACCACGACTTGGTGAGCTCATCAGTTTAGATCCAAGCTTCGTTTTCTGGATTGGGATTGGTGACTTGAGCGTTTTTGATTGTGGTGACACAAGTAGCCGCAAGTGCTAGAATCTGACCATTGACAAAATTAAGCAGCTTCTGAAAACAAAGTAAATATTTAAACTGAGTCTTCCACAAGGTAGTTTGTGTCACTTAATTTGATGGTGACGGAGCTAGCAACATGAATATTGGACGGAAAATGATAAGGATCGAGTCTTTTTGCCATGATAGCAACCTGTTTGGGTTTTTAGAAAAACTTTAATACCATCTGAACAAACGAAAGAAGGATTTTTTTATGTTGAAACTTTGACTGTATTATTGATATCTTGTTCATTACATCAAGATTGTATTTTTATATCTAGAAGAACATTGTAGACTATTTCAACAGCCTAAGAATCTTATGACAAGTGTTTATCATCTACTCACATTCTAATGATAAGAGGGAATTATAACGGATAGATAGAACCAGCGCACAACTCTCTTCAGGTGGTTCATGTACCTTCGTAATCACCTCCCTCTATTTCGTATCTTTGTCATTTTGTTGCAGCGAAGGTAAAGCAACTTGTTGGGCTACTGAACTGGTATTTGTTATTGGGCTTGAAGTGACCAAAACATTTTCTATTGCCTATTCTCAGTAGGAGGACTATATTGACAGTGGCTCTATCCGTGAGTTTTCATCTTCGGTTTATAGTTTCCTTTGAGTTAATTTTTATTTTATTTTTAATGCACGTACACACCAATTTAATGATATAGAATGAAAATCATGTTTATCATATATATAATAGCAGAGTTTTCTCTCATCTGAGAGCATCCACATCAGCAGCAAAAATTAACAAATTCAGTAAATTTTATATAAGCCCAAATAATATATTTTTTTAAAGTTCAATTGATATAAGTCCATTTGAACAGTTTGAGTATGATGAAATTAAATCAAAAAGCTCGAAAAACGTCATCGTCATCTTCCAGATCGTTTCTCCGGGAAACATCTGATTACCGATTAGACTTCTCTCCCATGGCTGAGTAAGTCCTTCTTCTGGGTTCTTCTTCTTTGGCTCGGTTATGGTCCTTTTTTATTTGGTGATTAGCCGGGTTTGTAGGATTGACTGGATTATCATGTTTTTAATTTCATCTCTCCGGAAATCAACTTGACATTTTTTTCTTCCAGAAATCCAGAATAGAGCAGAGAATTTAATCATTCTGCTTCTCTGGGATTTTTCTTCGTCAAGGTCCCATGGCTTACAAAATGTTTTTATTATCACTTCATTGGTACCCAGAGGAGGACCCATTTATCTGCCAGACATCTTAAAACTGAATCTGGGGAGAGGATGAAAAGGAGCAGCTCATCTGATTCCCTTGAAGCGACTATGCTGTTGTCTCCCTCTTAGTCACCAGCCTTCTTCTCCGATTGTCAACCGTTGGAGAGCTTTCTTCGGCAGTTTCTTCATCTGTTTTCTACTTGAGGTTTCTCCTTCTCCTTTTAATTTCTTTGACCTAATTCTCATGTCCATTATTAAGAACACTCTTTGTGTCATGACTTCTTTATTTGTTCCCTGTAATGCCTTTATGTACTTTTGTTATGCACAAATGGATTTTACAATGTAAAGATGGTAATACTAATTTGATCCACACAACTTGAATGTTGTACCTTTAAAACTGCTTCTTAGTATCCACACTATGTACTGTTTGGCCGTTTCTATAATCATGGATCTGATTAAATATATGCTCAAATATAATTTTTAATCTAATTGAAATAAGCCCATGTAAAAAAAGGGGACAAAGGTTCTCCCTTACACTCACCTCCCGTTTGTTTTTGTTCATCAGTCGTTGTCTGGATTCGCAACTAAGAACATGAATCATCAACAGTCATCAAGCGTTATACATAAGTAAGATTCTTAATTTTATGTATTCATTCCTATTCTTAACTCCACTACTTGACTCTCATATCGTGCTTGAGATTTTAATTGTCCACTATTGAAACGGAAATTGGAATAAATCATTCTCACTCCACCTTATGTCGATTAGTCTTTCTATAGGATTACTATAAATCCTATCACACCACCCACAAACCCAAATTCATCCTTGCATCTTGATACAAAAAAAACTGAAACTTTATATGTGAGAAAATGTTTGATGTGATGTTGTTGCGGTTCCTGCTGAGGTAAACTATGTTAGATTTGATTTCTTACATCTTGGTCGTTCCTCCCAACAAATTGTTGGCCGTGTCTACTTCATTTTGGGATAGCAATCGTTTGGGATCATCACTTCAGCAGGTAAACATGATATTCGTCTCAGATTTTAATTTTGTTGGTTGGATTTATGTTATTGTTCTTCGGTTTCAGTTTATTTGTTTGGAACTTTTTGGTTATTGTAAAATTATTTCAGTTTGGTTTATGTTTTGGTGTGATATTGGTTATGGTTTGGTCTGAATCATGTTTTTTTGTGTCCGTCTCTGTTTTCCAAAACTTGACCAGTTATTTTAATTTTGTTGGTTGTTTTTATGTTCATGTTCTTCGTTTCAGTTTATATATTTTGTTTGGAACTTTTTGGTTATATTAAAATTAGTTCAGTTAGGTTTCTATTTAGGTCTGATATTGGTTGTGGTTTGGTCTAAATCATGCTTTTTGTGTCTGTCTCTGTGTTCCAAACCTTGACCAGTTGGTCTATTATTTTCTTTGCTTTGATCTGCAGAACGAAAGCTCAGCAACATGGCATCAAGATCAACAACCCATAATCAAGAAGGATAATGAATTTATGGGGACAAACCTTCTTTTTTCTCGATGAACATGTTAACCTTCTTACATGTTTTCATGTATTTGTAATCTTCTTACATGTTTTATGTTTTTGGTAGTTAAATGATCCTTTTTAAGCTTTATCAACAAAAAGAAAAAACAAATATCGCCAACCAAGAAATTGAAAACTCACTTAGTCTACGCCCATACCACAAATCAAATTGGACTCTGTCGACTGTCTCCCCAAGACTAATAAGGAATCATCTACAATCAAAACCAGAAACAACTACATAATAAATTGCAGTCCAAGTCCGTACAACCAAAGAGAAAGCTCAAAGCTGGAAATGGAGGATGAATGGATGAAGAAGAAAGAAAAAAAGAAAGAAATAAAGAAACAGAGCAAAGCCAATGCCGTTACAGAGGAAAAAAAAGGAAGAAGAAGAAAATAATTACAGAATACTTTCAATGGAGAATAAAACAAAAAAAAAAAACAGAGAAGGATAATAAGCAAAAAACCAATATTAAAAAACAACTAAGCCCATCATGTGAAATAAAAAGCTTTCGACAATTGCCTATTAAGACATAACCTATTTTAACCTGGTAAATCAGACAAAATACTACCCTACACTATTGCACAGCAAAAAAAACTATATAAAATACATGTAAATACCACCTTCCTGGGAACATATAATCTCAAATATATTTCTTACCACCACCTTCTCCCCAATTTGTCATACACATCATTGACATCAAATACATATAATCAAAAACATAAAAAGAAAAACAAAACAAAAAATACATAAAAAAGAAACATTAGCATCAATGTCGGCTAAGCATATGTGCTAAGCGTGCATAAATACTAGGTCGAAAAAAAACATGTGAATTTAAATAATTTCATAAAGCAGTATATATATAGGTTTTTATTAATGATATATCATTGAGTCTACATAAAATTTAAGCCAAACCTTATTAGCATACAATTCCGCGAAACGCGCTAGTTCTCATCCCTAGTAACTAATAATTAGGCATACAGTATCTCTTCTTCTTCCTTTTAAAACTAAATTTTGACTAAATTTTCATGTTTGAATTAGAAATATCTTTCGGTTTGGGTTTAACTAACGAACTGGTTCCCATTTCTAAAAAATAAAGGCGTGTGGAAAACAATTTGGATTAAAAGTAAAAATAACAATACTCTATGATGAGTGATGAGCGGGTGTAGCAAAATTGTAATTGGCTTTGGGCTGTATCCAAAATTTCCACGAAGATGCAATCGCTTGAATTTACACAACACGTAATTGAGTTTGGCTTGATTGTCAGCTGGTATCTAAGGGGGACATTATTAGCATCGATGAAGTTAAGAAGAAAATAACAGTGTGTTTCTAAAGATAGTTTCAGTGTTACCTTGTAATTTAGTTGGGAATTCCTTGGAAATTACCAACAAATATCCGATTTCATTTTTCGACCCCAGTAAATTTTTCTATGATTTTTTGACGATTTCTGTTTTTGATACTTTGTAACTGATACCTTATCTGACTGATCGGGTAAAAAAAGTTTTGACTCGCAGAACTGAACAGAATTTAACCGAAATATAAGATTTGGTTTGGTTATAATATAGTCTAAAATTATCATTTGATTTTTGTTTTTATTAAGTTTTTGATCTAGGTTAATTATATAATTCTAATTGTTCCATTTATACTGTGTTAAATAATGTTCTGTAAGTTTTTTTATATATATATATTGGGCGTATAAATATTTGAGTTATGTTATCTACATTTCATTCTTTGACTTATTTAGGATCTTTCGGTTTATGAAAATAAACTTTTAAAAACAAAAAATTTTAAAATATGGAATAACGAGTTCAAATACATATGATTTTATAGGGGTGGATATTTAAACCGAACCGAACCAAACCAAAACGACCCAAACCAAACCCAATCCTACACTCCAGCAATTCGGTTATGTTTATTCTCAACCCAAATGGTTCGATTCAGTTCAATTTAAACCCGAACCGAACTAATAACCCAATATATTTATTAAATTAATTAATAATATTAATAAATTATAATTATGTGATCTTATCTATTACCACTAGCATTTGTTTTCTATATTACTTTATTTTAATTTTTCTAACAAAATTAATTAAATATAAACATAGATTTTACTACATTTAATATTAGGTATTAATTTTAATTTTGATTAATTAATTTTATTTGATTAATTAATTTTTAATTTTTTCTAAATTTATTTGATTAGTTAATTATTATAAAACCATAATATTTTTTATTTTGTTACATTAATTAATTTTTAAACCGAATTAAAACCCATCCAAACTAAATTCTATGAACAGTTGTCATTTCATCGTATTAAAGAAATAGCAATATAGATTTTGGTAATTTAGTTCAGGAATCAGGATTCAGGACTTATATTTTCACAACGACTTTTGGCGCCCTTGCATACGTATACTTTTCTACTGTAGTCACAAATGAGTTTTGTTTTTTTCCGTGGCAAGTTGAGGTCACTGGCAAGGATTTGGAGCCCATCAATATGAAATTGTAATACCATTTCCTTTTTTGTCAACTTCTGTTTTTCCTCTATATATCTATGCTACTTTAGACAATGTGATTAATGTAGTAATCTATCACTTAAGAAACACAAATGGACATCATCTCAGGACAGTCTATTTTTCTCCTTTTCTGTTTTATCTTATCATGTTTTCTTTTCTTCGCCACGGCAAGATCCCGACGGAGCCACAGTCAAGTATCCATGTCACCCCCGGGACCTCCACGGTTACCCATAATCGGAAACATTCATTTAGTCGGAAAGAACCCACACCACTCGTTCACGAACCTCTCAAAAACATATGGACCAGTCATGAGTCTTAAGCTTGGATGTTTAAACTCAGTGGTCATAGCATCACGAGATGCTGCGAGAGAAGTACTAAGAACACACGACCTAATCTTGTCTGGGCGGTACATAAATGAAGCGATACGATCCAACAATCATCATGAATTATCTGTTGGCTGGGTTCATCCGTCGTCTCCTCGTTTCAGGTAACTGCTTCATATATTTTAAAGAACATGTTTTTGACTGGTCTGAGCTAACCACACTTCATGAGTTGTTTCTATTGGTTACGTAATGTTTCTACTTATGTAATTTTCTTCAGAATGTTGAGGAGATTATTGGTTACTCAGCTGTTCTCTCCGCAACGTATCGAGGCTACCAAAACTCTGAGGATGAAGAAGGTGCAAGAACTTATCAACTTCATTAGTGAAAGCAGTGAGAGAGAAGAGGCGCTTGATATTTGTCGTGCATCATTCATCACATCTCTCAATATCATATCGAATATTTTGTTTTCAGTCAATCTCGGTAGTTACGATTCCAAAGATCCCAGTGCGTTTCAGGAGATGGTGACTGGTTACATGGAATCTAACGGAAACCCAGACCTTGCTAACTTCTTCCCATTTATGAGGTTTCTTGACTTGCAAGGTAATAGTAAGAAGATGAAGGGGAACTCAGAGAGCTTGTTCAAGGTATTTAGAGGCTTTTATGATGCTCGGGTTGTGGAAAACTCATCGCGTACAAAAGAGAAAGATGTTTCGAGCAGAGACTTCCTGGATGCGCTCATCGATCTCCAACAAGGAGATGAACCTGAAATCAACACTCACGAGATCGAACATCTACTTCTTGTAAGTCTTAGCTTATTAGCAAAACATCATGATATATATATTAGTTATTCACTGATATATAATATGTACTTGTATAATCAGGATCTGTTTGTAGCGGGCACAGATACAAACTCTAGTACCGTGGAATGGGCAATGGCAGAGTTACTTCGAAACCCGAAAACGATGACAAAAGTTCAAGACGAGATCAATCATGTGATAGGGCAAAACGAAGACTTTCAGGAGTCTGATATCTCTAAACTGCCGTATTTGCAAGCGGTCATCAAAGAAACATTCCGATTACACCCGGCTGCTCCATTTCTTCTCCCAAGAAAAGCAGAAACCGACGTAGCGATTCTTGGATTCCATGTGCTTAAAGACTCTCAGGTTCTTGTGAACGTTTGGGCCATTGGAAGAGACCCGACGTTGTGGGAAAATCCGACTCAGTTTGAGCCAGAGAGGTTTTTAGGGAAAGAGATTGATGTAAAAGGTACTGATTATGAGCTTACACCCTTTGGGGCAGGGCGTAGGATTTGTCCGGGACTGCCTTTGGCTTTGAAAATAGTGCCTCTCATGCTTGCTGCTCTTCTCTGTGCCTTTGAATGGAAGCTTCCAAAAGGTCTCGGTTCTGAGGATTTGGACATGGAAGAGACCTTTGGTTTAACAGTGCACAAGACCAACCCTTTACTTGCCGTGCCTCTAAAGAAACGCGCCAAAAATTAGTACTTATAAATTTGTTTGAATATAATAATTTCACAAACATATGAATTGAAGAAAAATAATATCGAAGGCTCTGTGTTTTTTTCGTTCTCTCTTTGTATTTTTCAGCTGTTAAGACTCTATTTTGCAGTAAGCCTAAGAAAAATAAGTTTGTTGCTCAACTTAATTACTGAATTTATAAAATCATATTGAAGGGGCGACCTTTTTTATTCAGTTGACAAAAGTAGTGGATATTTAATAATTTCACCCTTTTCAATAGGTGTAATTTTTTGTACGGTTGCCATTTCAATATTTGATTGAGGCCATATTATTTCAATACTTTTGTTTTTAAAATTGTTTGATTCAGAAAAATTGTGAAAAGATGTGGTGTGATGCTTGCATCCTTCCCATCAATTCTGTTCCATTCTTCAAATGTGTGCAATGCAAGTTTTTTCTTCATAAAGTATGTCCTAGTCTTCCGAAAAAACGAAATATCCTCCATAACCACAAGGTTGATCTACGGGTTAAGGATAAGGCGGGCAAGTATTTTAAGTGTACATACTATCTTCAGTTCTTCGATGGCTTCAGGTACAAGTGTAATTCTCTCAAATCATTTACATGTTGTTCTTTAAAACTAGATGTGCGATGCGGTTCCATTTCTGAGCCTTTTAACCATGAATTGCATCCCCATGCCTTATATCGTACCTCGCGAGAGCCTAAGACTTGTGGAGCATGTAGTAAAGATTCAGAGTATGTTTTAAGCTGTACTGTGTGTGAGTTTTCTTTAGGCATGGTGAAGAGTAGTGAATGAGATTCTACTTCGAGAATAGCCTAAGTATGGGGAATACTCTCGGTGTAAGAGAGAGTTTACAAGAGCAGCTATTTGAAGTGAAGTCACGTGTGTCTCAAGTGGGGACTGTTCGGAGGTTTTAAAAAACCGAGGAGGGCAGGATTGTCTTTGACCACTCTCTTATGGTTCATCTTCTTCTTCCCTAAATGAAGATCGATAAGTTTGTTAGGGATTAAGATTCAATTAACAGAAGTTAAATCAAAGTCAGAGAGAGATAAGAGAGAGAGAAAGCTGTTGGTAAACAATATGGTGTTCCCGAGTTATCTAGTGGATTCCGGAGAACTTTACTCTGGCGAGACGTAGCGTTCCCGGTTTGGAACGTGAACTCGTTAAATCGGTGTGTTGTTTAGTTTCTTGTTTTGAGTTCTCTTCGATCTCTTTCTCTTTCAATTCATTCTCGTTTTGTTCAAGTTTCAAATTCAATCGAGTTGTTCATTGCTCATAACGATCAAAGGTTTAACAAGTGGTATCAGAGCGTGGTTTCTGAGCGGTGATCAATTCGGAGATGTCTAGAGTTCCGATTGCAGTGGTCGATGGATCGGGAGATTTCTCTTTGTGGAAGACAAGGATACGAGCGTATCTTAGCGTTATTGGTTTGAAGGATGTTCTCGTGGAAAAGCCTACATCGGTTCCGCTAACTGAGGAGGAGCAACAAGATCCAGAAAAGGTTAAGAAGCGCGACGCGGAGGAGGCGGCAAGACTAGAGAGATGCGACAAGACGAAGAACGTAATCTTTCTTAATATCGCGGATAAGGTTCTGAGGAATATTGTGTTGTGCGATACTGTAGCCGAAGCGTGGGCTATGTTAGATAAGATGTTCATGCCAACATCTCTTCCTCATAAAGTCTATTCACAGCTCAATTTCTACACGTTCAAGATGCAAGAAGGAAAGAAGATAGATGATAACATCGATGATTTCTTGAAGATTGTAGCAGATCTAAATCATCTGCAGCTAGAAGTTTCTGATGCGGTACAAGCCATTATACTGCTGAGTTCTCTTCCTGCTAGGTTTGATAACCTAATAGAAACTCTTAAGTATAGTACTGATAGAGAGAAGTTGAGGCTAGATGATGTGATGGTAGCTGCAAGGGATAAAGAACGTGAGGTAGCACAGAACACTAAGTCAGTTTCAGAGGGTCACTTTGCCAAGGGAAGACCAGAAGAAAGATTTGGGGGTCAACAAGGTAAAGGCAAAGGAAGAGCACGATCAAAGTCGAGAGATGGGAAGAAGGTGTGCTCGATATGCGGTAAGGAAGGTCACTTCAAGAAACAATGTTTTAAGTGGCTGGAGAGGAATAAGGTAAAAGGACAGGGTTCAGATAAAGGTGAGGCAGGGGTTGCAAAGTCTAGTCAGGGTAATGATCAGGCAATGGTATTGATGGCTATAGAGGAGAACTTGCTTGTCTCGGTTTGTAAAAAGGATGAGTGGGTTCTTGATACAGGGTGTTCATTCCACATGACCCCTCGAAGAGATTGGTTCACAGAGTTTAAAGAAGTGAGTTCTGGCTATGTTAAAATGAGTAATGATACATTATCTCAGATCAGGGGCATTGGAAGTGTTAAAATCAAGATGTCTGATGGTACTCAAATAGTTTTGACAGATGTTCGATACATGCCAGAAACGTCGAGAAACCTTATTTCTCTTGGAACGTTAGAGGATAAAAGCTGTTGGTTTAAATCTCAGAATGGGATTCTTAGAGTCTTAATGGGTTGTTCAACAATCCTGAAAGGAAGTAAAAGAGAGACATTGTATATTTTACAAGGAGAGACCATTATTGGGGAATTTCATGCATCAGAGAGTTCTAAAGATGAGGCTGCTCTAGGCATAGTCGTTTAGGCCATATGAGTCAAAGAGGTCTTGAGGTCCTGGTTAAGAGAGGATGCCTGGAGAAGGGGGTGATAAAAGAACTTAAGTTCTGTGAGGATTGCGTTTTTGGAAAAAGTCAGCGAGTTAGTTTTGCTCCTGCTCAATATGTTACTCGAGAAAAGTTGGAATACGTTCATTCAGATTTGTGGGGGTCTCCACATAATCCTCTCTCCCTAGGTAATTGTCAATATTTCATCTCATTTATTGGCGATTACTCTAGAAAAGTTTGGATATTTCTTAAAGAAGAAGGACGAGGCATTTTAGAGGTTTATAGAATGGAAAACGATGGTTGAAAATCAGTCTGAAAGGAAGGTGAAAAAACTGAGAACCGATAATGGCTTGGAATATTGTAATCAGTATTTCGATAAGTTCTGCAAGCATGAAGGAATAGTGAGACACAGGACGTGTGCTTACACCCCTCAACAGAATGGGATACCAGAAAGGTTGAACAGGACAATTATGGAGAAGGTCAGAAGCATGTTAAGTGAGAGTGGAATGGAAAAGAAATTTTGGGCTGAAGCAACGTCTATGGCAGTGTATGTGATTAATCGATCTTCTTCCACTGGAATTGGCTTAGAACTACCAAAAGAAAGATGGACATCTGTAAAGCCGAATTTAAGTTCACTCAGGAGGTTTGGTTGCTTAGCATATGTGCATTCTGATCAAGGAAAGCTTAATCCGAGGGCTAAGAAGGATGTATTCACAAGTTATCTAGAGGGTGTCAAAGGATACAAAGTGTGGTTGCTTGATGAAGGAAAGTGCATCATAAGTCGAAATGTAGTGTTCAGGGAGGATGTGATGTACAAGGATCTAAAACAAACCACTCGGCAGTATATAGAGAAAGGAATGATGTGCTTACAGATAGTTCTGATCAAGGTGGAGTCAATCAGATCACTCCAGTTCAAACAGATGTTCCACATGGTGCTTTGGAGCAAGGTAATAATTTCGGTGATCAGAGTCCAGCTCTAGATCCAGAGATTCCAGACCAAAGTGAGGATGATTCACAGGCTTCAGAGTCTGATAGAGAGGACTTAAGGGATTATCTACAGGTCAGAGACAGAGCAAAGAGGAGTGTTAAGGCGAATCCAAAGTACAATGAATCTAATTTGGTGGAGTTTGCTTACTATTCTGAATATGGAGGAAGGCTTGAGCCTAAGATCTATCAAGAGGCGATGAAGGATCCTGACTGGGACCATTGGAGAGAAGCAATGAGAGAAGAGATAAAGTCAATGAAGAAGAACCACATATGGGACTTATTAGACAATCCTAATAAGCAGAAAGTGGTGGGATGCCGATGAATTTTTACAAGAAAGACAGGAATCCGTGGTGTTGAGGCTCCCAGGTTTAAAGCTCGGTTGGTAACAAAAGGTTACACTCAAAGGGAGGGTATTGATTACACTGATATTTTCTCGCCTGTGATTAAACACGTCTCTATAAGGTATATCTTGTCAATGGTAGTTCAGTTTGACATGGAGTTACATCAGATGGATGTGAAGACAGCTTTTCTTCATGGTTTTCTAGAGGAGGAGATCTATATGGCACAGCCAGAAGGTTTCGAAGATGCTGAGTTTCCAAACAAGGTATGTTTACTCAAGCGTTCTTTGTATGGTTTGAATCAGTCGCCTATAAGGTGGAATTTGAGGTTTCATGAGTTCATGGTAGGAATTGGTTTTCAAATGAGCAATTATGATAGCTGTGTTTACTTGAAGAAGTTAAGTGATGGATCACATATCTATTTGCTCTTATATGTGGATGATATGTTGATCACCGCTGTTAGTAAGACAGAGGTTTTAGAGTTGAAGCGACTGCTGGATTAAGAGTTTGAAATGAAAGACTTGGGACATGCTAAGAAGATCCTTGGAATGGATATTGCGAGAGATCGTGTTGCTGGAGTTTTAACTTTGTCACAAGAGAGTTATGTAAAGAAGGTACTTAAGACGTTTGGCATGGATCAAGCCAATTTGGTGTTGACTCCTATGGGAGCTCATTTCAAGCTTCAAACAGCTACGGATGAAGAGTATTAGGAACAGTTTAGTAGGATGAGAGTGGTTCCTTATGCGAACACAGTGGGAAGCATCATGTATTCAATGATAGGCACTAGACCAGACCTGGCCTACCCAGTGGGAGTTATCAGCAGATTTATGAGTAGCCCACTCAAAGATCATTGGCTAGCTGTGAAGTGGATCTTGAGGTACATGAGGGGGACCGAGAAGATGAAGCTATGTTTCAAGAAACAGGGAGGTTTTCTTATTCAAGGTTATTGCGATTTAGATTATGTTGGGAATCTAGATAATAGGAGGTCGGTGACAGGCTATGCGTTTACCGCATGAGGCAATACAATTAGTTGGAAATCAAGGCTACAGAAGGTAGTTGATATTTCATCAACGGAAGCAGAGTATATGGCGTTGACTGAGGCTGTAAAGGAAGCTATTTGGCTGAAAGGTTTAGCAGAGCAACTTGGTTTTCCTCAAGGCACAGTGGAGGTTCACTGTGATTCTCAGAGTGTTATTGCATTGGCTAAGAATTCTGTGCATCATGAGAGGACTAAGCACATTGATATCCGTTTACATTTCATCAGAGATATCATCAGTGAAGGTATTGTGAAGGTTATTAAGATTGCTAGTGAGTGCAATCCTGCCGACATATTTACCAAAGTTTTACCAGTGGAAACATTGGAAGGAGCACTTGAGATGCTCCGGATAACTAAAGATTGAGCAGAGAGCTCGAGAACCGGAGGGGGAATCCAAGAAGCTAGATGAGACAGGCTAAAGGAAGATAATCAGATTCAAGGTGGAGATTGAAGAGTAGTGAATCAGATTCTACTTCAAGAAGAGCCTAAGTATGGGGAATACTCTCGGTGTAAGAGAGAGTTTACAAGAGCAGCTATTTGAAGTGAAGTCACGTGTGTCTCACGTGGGGACTGTTCGGAGGTTTTAACAAACCGAGAGGGGCAAGAGTGTCTTTGACCACTCTCTTATGGTTCACGTGAAGATCGATAAGTTTGTTAGAGCACCTCCACTGGGGAGGACTCAGAGAGTTACTTTCAAATTTGGGGCCAAATTTGATTAAAAAACCCAATTTTTAATCCAAAATGTTAAGTATCGGTTCTATAGGAAGTATTTAGAGTAACCCATTAAGAACGATACGTGGCGATTGGTGATTGGTTCTCAGGTAAATATAAAACTGTTTTTTTTATTCTTCGTTTTATTTTTCATTAATCGCGACTCTCTCTCTTTTTCTCATCTCTCGGTCGTAACGGCGAAAGGAAAGGCGATCGGGAAATCAAACCGATTCACGTCGATTCCCATGAAGTTTCCGGCTAAAATCAGAGGTTTGTTGGTGGGGAAACGACAGTGCAGCTATCTGTTGGGAGAACGGCACCGATGGCTTTATGATCGGCGACTCTTGCCTTTGACGCTTCGGTTCTCACAGAGAAACGACGGCGGAGGTATCTGTTGTGGGACAACGACGGTGGAGCTTTCTTCTGAAGGCTTGAAGGGGATTGTTCGGACCACCGGCTAACAAATCGGAGATGGGAAGGTTCGGCTTGTTATGTGTGAGTTGTTGCATGTTTTTGTAATTAATCTCCAGTGGTCTTTATTTGTTAGGGTTTGGGATTAAGTCGATAGATTGTTAGAATTGTTAATGTTTTCTGTCGATTGGACTTATTAGTAGAGGATTGGGAGATAAGTTGGATGTTAAATTGATTTGAAGATTTGGTTGTGGGATTTGGTGGGATGAAGCATCTTGATGTGGATAAGAAACATGTTTGTTTAGTTGTTTGTGTGGTGTCTTCATCTTAGGGATTTGTAATGTAGTCTAGTTGTTTGTGTTAGTATATGTGAGTCGTCCGCATAATGCATGTTGTTGACTAAAACTTGTGTGGTGGCTTAACGAGTGGTAGTTTAGTGTTAAAAGAACATATTTGGTTTAGTATAAACATGCCATGCGCGCATTGGTGTTCTTTTTTTGCTTCTTCTTCTTCACTTGTCATAGATATTGGTCGTGTGATATTTATAACTCTTTTTGTGATGTCATAAATAAGTGTGTGATGTTTATGACTCTTTTGTCTTGTTTTGTGGGAGCTAATCATAAATGGGATACAGCGGTGGAATGGTGAAGAGTGTTGTGTTGTTGCAGTGGACACAACGGTTGCAAGGTATCACTTGAGGTTACGGCATATGAGATTGATGAAGAAGGAAGCAGAGGAATTAGGAAGCGATGGAGTGCGGAAGAGGATGTCCATCTAATAAGTGCTTGGTTAAACACAAGCAAAGATCCAGTGGTGAGCAACGAGCAGAGGAAAAATAGTTTCTGGAAGAGGGTTGCAGACTATTACAAAGCTCATGCTGGAGGAATCGGTTCAAACGCAAGAGGGACTACACAGTGTAAGGCAAGGTGGAGTAAGATAAACCACCAAGTCAACAAGTTTGTTGGGTGTTATGCACAAGCGAGTACAAGAAGGAAAAGTGGAGAATCAGAAGATGATGTTTTGAGAATGGCGTATGAGTTTTACAAGAATGACATGGACAAGCCGTTTCTGCTAGGACATTGCTGGAGAGAACTGAAGAATGATAAAAAATGGATCACAGAAAACCATGAAGAATGTGGCAATAAGCGGCCTAAGCTTGCTTCTGAAGGAGAATTCACAGCTACTTCGCGTGGCGGTGGAGATGAGATGAGGCCTGCGGGGGTTAAAGCTGCCAAGAAAAAAGGAAAGAAACCAGCAGTTAGTGATGTTCCAGATGGTTCTGTCGATAAGTTGGATAAGATAATAGCAATGAAGGATCAAGAACAGGCGGCTAAAGAGAGACATGGCAAAATGAGATTGCTAGACAGCCTACTTAACAAGAGTGAACTAACACCCGCTGAAGTACTACTTACAGACAAACTTATTGATCAAATGTTGACAAACATTTAGGTTTAACTCTTGTGTCTTTGCTATGTTCTCAATATTCTATCTTTTGGTTGTTTTGTTTTGTGTTTAACATAAACCTATACTTGTCTTCTTTTTTTGTTTCAGGTTTGAGGGATGACATATGAAGCATGTGAAGCAGTCTCGTTGGCATCTGAAGTGAAACATGTTGGTTGTGTTCTGTTTGGAAGCATGTTGGATACATGGAAGCTGTCTTTTTTTTTTTATTGATGTGTTCTGTTTGGAACCCGTGAATGTGTTGGTTGTTTTTTAGTGCCATTCACGGGTGTCTCTTTTGTTTATGTCTGGTCGGCTTTTGTTTGTTGAAACTCGTCGTTTGCAACCCGTGAATGTGTGTTTGGGTTGTTGTATTTATGTTTGTAACCCGTGAATGGGTATTGATTGTGTTTGTAAGGTCTATATATTGAAGGTTCAATTTCATTTGCCACTTCATCCGCTTTGTTCTCATTTCTTCTTTTCATTTCTTCCTCCTTAAAACAAAACAAACATTTATCTTATCAACCACTTTTGATCATTTATCCTATTATATCTTTTTCTCATTTCTTGTTCTCATTTCTTCTTGTTAAATACTCAAAACCATAAACCTTAAACAAAAAAAAACCCAACTTCCAATAAGCCTCACAACTAAACCAATTTGACTAATAATGTCTAATTGGAGTTCTGATCATGAAGTTGATGAAATGGTATATGAAGAAGTTGATAGTATAGTGGAAGGGATTCAGTACAATCAAGAGGAAGAACCACCAGCTCCAATATTCCGAAGAGTGCACATAGAAAGAAACCGCGAAGAAGGCCACACTCAACTATGGAATGATTATTTTAGTGAGAATCCGACTTACACTCCCGCTATGTTCTGCCGTCGCTTTAGAATGAACAAACCATTGTTCGAACGCATAGTCAGTACTATTGAGAATGGAGTCTCGTACTTCAGACAAAGACGAGATGCTACTGGAAGGCTCGGTCTTTCTACACTTCAAAAATGTTCTGCAGCTATCCGTATGATGGCATACGGATGTTCGGGAGATTTGTTTGATGAATATTTACGACTAGCTGAAACAACCGCACACAAATGCCTTGAGAAATTTGTAGACGGAGTTATCCATCTATTTGGAGACGTCTATCTCAGACGACCTACAGCGGAAGACCTCCAAAGATTACTGTATATTGGAGAACAACGCGGTTTCCCGTAATGGTGGGTAGCATAGATTGTATGCATTGGGAGTGGAAGAATTGTCCAACTGCATGGAAAGGACAATATTCACGTGGATCTGGAAAACCAACAATTCTACTAGAGGCAGTGGCATCCCAAGATTTATGGATTTGGCACGCATTTTTTGGACCACCGGGTACGTTAAATGATATCAATATTTTGGACCGCTCACCGGTGTTTGATGATATCTTAGAGGGCCGAGCTCCAAGAGTTTCATACGTTGTCAATGGACATCAATACAATATGGCGTATTACCTCACTGACGGTATCTATCCCAACTGGGCAACTTTCATTCAATCAATTACACTACCACGTAGCCAAAAAGCTAAACTCTTTGCTCAATGTCAAGAAGCATGCCGGAAAGATGTAGAGCGTGCCTTTGGAGTCTTGCAAGCTCGATTTGCGATCGTGAAAAGTCCAGCACTTTTTTGGGATAAAAGAAAAATAGGGAAAATAATGAGAGCATGTATCATATTGCATAACATGATAGTGGAAGACGAACGACATACCTACAATTTCTATGAACCATCAGAGTTCTATCACGGAGAAGGAAGCAGAACTTCTCAGGTTGATCTATCGTTATTCTACGGATAGACAAACAAATCTACATAATTTGATGGGAATTCGAAATGACATTCATGATCCACAAATGCATGATCGTTTGAAAAAAGACTTGATTGAGCATATTTGGCAAAAATTTGGTGCAACCCATCAATAAATCTTCTTCGGAATTATGTATAATATGTTTAATATTTCTTATTTTAAATTTATGTTTAATATTCCTAAATTTGTAATATTTTATATAAAAAATTATTATTTAAATGATTGAGTAACCCATGTGAGTTTCTCTAGTGGAGGATTGATTTTGTTTAAGTTTCTAATTGAGTTACTTTAAATAGTTTATAATTAATTATAAAATTAATTAATATTTGAGTAACCCATGTGGGTTACTCGAGTAAAGATGGTCTTAGGGATTAAGATTCAGTTAACAGAAATTGAATCAAAGTGAGAGAGAGATAAGAGAGAGAGAGTTGTTGTAAACAATACGGTGTTCCTAAGTTATCTAGTAGATTCCGGAGAGCTTTACTCCAGCGAGACGTAGCGTTCCCGGTTTGGGACATGAACTCGTTAAATCGGTGTGTTGTTTAGTTTCTTGTTTTGAGTTCTCTTCGATCTCCTTCTCTTTCAATTCATTCTCGTTTCGTTCAAGCTTCATATTCAATCGAGTTGTTCATTGCTCATAACGATCAAAGGTTTAACACATGGAGTGTGCCACTTTGCCAAGAAAAGTGAAACACAAATGTGATGATCATGTTTTGTCGTTACATTTTGGGGCTGGAAACTCAATTGTGGTGTGATATTTGTGAAGGAAAGACAGATCCAGAAGTATGGGTTTATGGTTGTGATAGATGTGGAACAACTCTCCATATCAAGTGTGTACTTGGAGACATGAGTTATTTCAAGCCAGGGAACAAATACTTGGGAGCTGAACTGGTCTCCAACAATGGTATGACTAGACCTTTTAGCATAGTTTGTGAAAACCGCTGCATGTTCCCTTCCTATTTCAAGGCTACTGTTGATGATTTAACTGTTGAATATGGTTGTTCAATGGGCTGTTGTGTTAAGTAAACCTTTGAGCATGTATAAAATGCCCACAAGACAAAAAAAGTGCCAAGTCGATCTCCTAAGGAAATTCTATATATGATGTATCCGCCTATTACCTTGTTTATTGCTTCATATCTTCTTCTTTTTTCTCTCTATCTTCTCTGTTTATTCGGTTTATTATTTTATGTATTTCGGATTCTTCTAGCATCTGATATAACATCTAGAACCTGTGTGAGAGGTCCATAAATATGATCTATTAGCTTCCATGTAATGTACTTTAATATATTTTATTTCCTTTCATAAGTTGGACAATAACCACAAGACAAAAAAAGTTGGACAACGAAAAAAAAAGGACATCGAAATTCAGAATGATTCCTTTGTGTACGTTCATCACCTCGGGTTGCACTGTGAAGGTTCTTGTTGACTGCTGCGGAGATAGATGATATTGAAAACTATATAGTACACCAGCTATTTAGATTGTCATTTTTAATCAATCTTCTAAAAAATCTCCTTCAAAACTTTTGTTCAATACTTTTGTTCAATGACTTCGACTTTTACCAGAATTAAGAACCCATAATCTTTAGTCTAAAATGAGTTTTTTTTTTCAATAAAATGTTAAATTAAATTTACAAAAAAAATATCTTTGTTACATCGAGTGCATCATTATGCAGAAAGAGTTACTCTGGGAAAATACATAAAAAGTTGAAAAGGTAAAATTAAAAATGAAATTTAATATGCTCATATTTGATATAACTAAATGATTGTAGACATGGATTGATACAGATGAAGCATGGGTACGAACAATTTAATTCATCTGATTAAAATTTTAACTATATGAAACTGAGAAAATATGAAAATATTAAATCTCTTTGAATGAAAATTCCGAAAATATATTTTAAATTTATTGCCAACTGCAAGATACAGGAATGAATTTAAGTTTCATTCCAACACCGCACGTATAAGACCATCTCCAATGGTTTTCCCTATTTTTATCTATAAATTAGAGGAACGTGATTTTTGCTCCAATAGATACCTCTATTTTTTCCTCTAAAAAAGAATATTTTGTAGGGATTCCTTTTTTATTTTACTATTAATACTTTTTACTTATAAAAATTGCAAAATAACCCATTTATTTTAGTATTTGTGAAACTTTGATATTATTTAATTTTTTAACATTCATAAATATTATTTAAATATCACATTTATTAAAAGAAATACATTGCATCATATAAAATAATTAAACATAGTAGATTGGACAAATTTTTAGGGATATTGGTGGATCCGGATGTAATTTACCAGAATATTAAATAATTAGATTTTTCTATTAAAAATAATATTATGGTATGAATAAAAACTAAAATATTTAAGTTATTTATATTTAATAAGATTTTATATAAATTTTCTTTTGCAAATAATAGTCTCAAATTTTAAAAATATTTTTCTATACAAAAACCTTTAAAATTTTTTATACAAAAACCTTTAAAATTTTTAAGCCAAAATATTAAAATTATTCAAATATAAATTTATAATCAATTATCCTATTAATATACAAATTAAATTATTATTAAAATATTTAAATTATTATTAAACTATTTAAATATATTTTATTTATTTTGATCATAAATATAAAAGTGTTAAATGTTCAAGGACCATTTTATAAATAAAAAAGTTCAACTCTATTATAGAGGAAAAGATAGAGTTCCTCTATATATAGAGGAAAAAATAGAGATCTCTATTATAGAGGTAGAAATAGAGATGAGTTGGAGTAGATTTTACTCTAAAATAGAGTTAAAAAACAAATATAGAGGTGGGTTGGAGATGCCCTAACAGACTCCCAGCCACTTTAACCACTAGACTATTAAGATATTTTCAAAAATCTGTTGAAGCACACTGATTAAATTCATCTCTGATTTAATGGAGATTAGTTTTTGGGCCTAGGAAGCCTTTAGGATCACTTTTGAGTAGGCATGTCAATTAAAGCCAAAGCCCGCGGACTGGCCCTGAAAAACATCGGGCTCGGACTTAAATATATATGTCCAGAAAAAATCTGGCCTTTTGGGCTCAGCCCGAAATCCCTTAAACAAATATATTTTTACTTTTTTGTTAATATTTTTGTTTGATTGCAATATTTGACTAATAATTTATTGTAAATAAAGTTTTAAACTCTAATCTTAGTTTTCATATTTACTCAATAACCATATTTTATACTTTAAAATTTTTATTAATGATATTTTATATGAATTATATATTGGTTTATTTGGTTAAAGTGTCAAAATTTTATATAGTTTTAAAACTTTTCTATTAAATTAAATTGATTTTAGTGAATATAGATGAGTTATTAAATTTTTGATTGATTTGTTTTATAGTGCACCTTCAAACACTGCTTTTTAAGGCTTATAAGTTTGAATTTTTGATCGATAAGATAAACCCAAAAAAACCCGAAAAATCCTGTAGTCCTGTTAGGGCTGGACTCAGACTTTGAAATATAGGCTCGAAAATATTTCGGGCCGAACCGGACCAGATTCAAACATATGCGAGTTTTACCGATTTTGGGTCGGGTCGGACCGGGCTAGCCCGATTGACACACCTACTCCTGAGTTATCAAAAATTCCGAAAACATAACGAATGAAACTGTTTTAACTCTAAGCCGACCCTAAGATATCTAAGCCCACAAGAAAAAAAAAAAGAAAAAAAAAAAAAAAATCTAATTTTTACCGCCAGGCTAAGAGGAGTATCTACCAAAATGTCGACTGCTAATATATAGACGGATAGACCTATTTAAGGCCACAAATTATGCTTGGTCCGTTTAGCTTTATGGTCGGCTCTGTTTCTACCGTTTCGTTTAAGAATTCTCAACTTGTAAGTAAACAATATATACTACTGCAAAAAGAAAAAGAGAAAAAACAAAAATAACAAAAACCAAAAAAAGAATTGAAAAGAAAAACTAATTTAAATGATCAAAAACTATATCCATGTACATGGGTTATCACTTAATTACCCCATATATATCAAAATGAAATACGTATAGGTTGGAATTGAATGAACACAAATTAAGACAACTTGTAACCTGACTTTGTTATCTATACATTATAATTAATAGACTAAATCTCTAAATAGTATAAATAAATAATGAAAAAAACAAAAATTGGCATTACAAATACTATTTTGAAAATTTTAACGAAAGAAAACATCACTACTTTGAAACAAAATAGTAATGTTAAAACATTACTTAATAGTAAACTAAAACATTACTTAACAGAAAACTAAATGTACGTATATATCAACGTCTAGAAAATCAAGTGGTACAATTTTTTTAAGTTAATATTTGACCACTTATATATATCACTCTTCAACTATACAAATTTATTACATTATAGAACCGTAGCCTAAGAACATAAGATTAAATAATTAGAATTCAAATACATACATAATAACGCGGTTTACACGAACGAGAGAGGAGTGACGTTGTAGAAAGCACGTTCACATTTGTTAGCTCTGTTGATGATTTCTCTTCTTGGTAGACTAATACACTTCAACGTAAACAGCTCACTTTCTTCTTCTTTTATGTCTCTTATTTCTTTATGTGTCAAATTCACCAACCAAAATCTCATGACTTTTTCTTCCTTAGACACTTGGATATTTAAAATGATTACGATAAAATTATATCGAAAGACTAAGAATGAACCTGGAGCTCGCAACATGCCAACATCAAGAAGGTCGAATGTGAGAGTAAATTAATTAAAATCAAATATATAATCATGCCTCACATACTCACAAAGATATATATATATATATAGATGCTTGCATTTTTATAGTAATTCACTAGTAGAAGTGTAGAACATATCAAAACTATTCAATTTCTTCAATATATTTTCCCGGCAAATGGAATACCTAGTCGTATAATATTATCTTAAGTGGATTACCAAGTTTTATTGGTCAAAATTCAGGACTCTATAAAAAAACTAATTAAAGACTTATTAGATGGTTAATTCCGGTTATTGACATTGGTTAAATCCTGTTATCTGGTTGTTAAGATTAGTCTGATATATAAAGACTAATATAGCTGTTAATTGTTTTTTAAGCTTTGTAATAAGCTTTTATGATCTGATTAATAAGAAGAATCTGGTTTTCTCTCTTCTTCTTCGATCTTCGTCTCTCCTCCGTCGTGTCTCGTATTTCTCCGATTAACCGGAGTTTATTATGGTAGCAGAGCAGCTCAATTGAGTCTCGATTGCTTCCGCATCTTACGCGACGGAGATGAGCTTCCCAGTTAATTCTTGTTTTCGATTTGTTCAGCAATTTCTCGCTGTTGTGTGCGATTTTCTCATCGGAGTTTTCTCAATTTTTCTGATTCTTTTGATTCTCTTTTGATTGACCTTAGTGAGTACGAATCTTGCTTTTGATTTTATCTATTCGTCTCACTTTCTTTGGATTTCTCGTTCTTGAGTTGAGGATGAGTTCTTCTGGTAATACGAATGCTCCGATGAACGTTCAACCGCAGTATCAGACTGATCAGTATGAGAATCCTTATCATCTCCATAGTGCGGATCACGCAGGACTCGTTCTTGTTTCTGATCGTCTTGTTACTGCTTCGGATTTTCCCTCTTGGCGTCGATCGATGTGGATGGCTCTTAATGTTCGCAATAAGCTTGGATTTGTCAATGGTACGATCTCGAAACCTCAAGAAGATCATAGAGATTTTGGTGTATGGTCTAGATGCAATGATATTGTATCCACTTGGTTGATGAATTCTGTTGATAAGAAGATAGGTGCGAGTTTGCTTTTCATTCCTACTGCAGAAGGGATTTGGAAGAATATATTGTCTAGGTTTAAGCAGGATGATGCTCCTAGGATTTTCTCTATAGAACAGAAACTTAGTACGATAGTTCAAGGTTCAATGGATGTGTCTACATACTATACGGCTTTACTTACTTTGTGGGAAGAACACAAGAATTATGTAGAGCTTCGAGTTTGCACATGTGGTCGTTGTGAATGTGATGCAACTGAGAAATGGGAACGATTACAGCAAAGGAGTCGTGTGACCAAGTTTTTGATGGGCTTGAATGAGAGTTATGACCAAGCTAGACGTCATATATTAATGCTCAAGCCAATACCAACCATAGAAGAGGCTTTTAATATGGTTACGCAGGATGAACGACAAGTTATTGTTAAACCAACTACTGGTGTTGAGAGTGTTGCTTTTCAGAGTGTTGCTTCTATGAATGAAGCTGAGAGTGCCTATGTAGCTGCTTACAATACTGGGAGGACAATTCAGAAGCCTATTTGTTCTCATTGTGGAAAAATGGGTCATACAATTCAGAAATGCTACAAGCTTCATGGATTTCCTCCGGGTTACAAAACGAATGGAGGATATAATTACATTCCTCCAACACAGTTTCAACCTCGAATGCCAACCATGCCTGTTCAACCGAGAATGCAACAGTCTTCTACTCAGATGGTTCCTTATGCCAATTCTATGCAAAAAGCTAATGCGGTGGCTCAACTTTATTCTGAAACGGGTACATATCCAAGTGAAGATCAATCTTACGGTTATGTTGCTCCTCAATACACGCAGTATATGGTTCCTAACAATGTGCCTCAGAGTTTACAAGGTTTTACTCCACAGCAAATTGATCACATGGTGTCTCAATACAAGGGTCAAGTTCAGGTTCAAGAGCCTATCGCTGCATCTTCTAGTTCTAGTATTCCTAGTGCTATGGCTACAATTTTTGAGCATGGTTTGATGGCTGAGACTTCTACTTCTGGTATTACTATAACCTTTCCTTCTACTTCTTTAAAATATCAAAATCATAATCTTACTTTTCAAAATCACATTCTATCTTCATTACAACAACTATTACCGCATGATGCTTGGATTATAGATAGTGGAGCCTCTAGTCACGTTTGCTCTAATCTTGCAATGTTTACAGATTTAAGACCTGTTACAGATATTACTGTGACTTTGCCGAATGATACTAGGGTTTCTATTACTCATATAGGCACTATACATATTTCTTCAAAATTAATACTGTACAATGTTTTACATGTCCTGATTTTAAATTCAACTTGATAAGTGTTAGTAGATTAGTTAAGAGTTTGCATTGCTCTGCTCATTTCTATATTACATGTTGTTTCATACAGGAACTTTCTCAGGGCTTGATGATTGGGAGGGGTAGAGTCTTTCAAGACCTTTACATTCTGGAAACTGCGAATACATCCCTCTCTTCATCACTTCCTGCAGATTGTTCTTTCTCTGCTTCTGTGATTTCTGATGATACTCTTTGGCATCAACGTCTTGGTCATCCATCGCATAACGTTTTACAAAAGTTAGTCAGTTCAATTCCTTCTTTGAAAAATATTTCATTGTCTTCTCATTGTACTATTTGTCCTTTAGCCAAACAGAAAAGATTAGCTTATGTTTCTCATGGCCATTTAGCAGATAAACCTTTTGATTTAGTTCATTTTGATGTATGGGGTCCTTTTAGTGTTGAATCTATTGAAGGTTTTCGTTATTTTCTGACATTGGTTGATGATTGTACTAGAACTACATGGGTTTATATGTTAAGGAATAAAAAGGATGTTCAAACCGTTTTTCTGGTTTTTCTCTAGCATGTTAAAACTCAATATAATCAATCTATTAAGGCTATACGATCGGACAATGCACCTGAATTAGCATTTACAGATATTGTTAAAACAGAAGGGATGATTCATTATTTTTCTTCTGCCTACACTCCTCAACAAAATTCTGTAGTAGAACGCAAACATCAGCATCTTCTTAATGTGGCAAGAGCCTTACTTTTTCAATCTAACATCCCTTTACCATATTGGAGTGACTGTGTTCTTACTGCAGTTTTCTTGATAAATCGAATACCTTCCCCTGTTTTAGCAAATAAATCTCCTTATGAATTGTTGCTTGATAAAAGTCCAGATTATAGTCTTCTTAAAAGTTTTGGTTGTCTCTGTTATGTTTCAACAAATGCTCATGAACGTAATAAGTTTTCACCTAGGGCTAGACAATGTGTCTTTCTTGATTATCCGGTTGGTTACAAGGGCTATAAGGTTCTAGATTTAGAGTCAAATTCTGTTTCCATATCTAGAAATGTCACTTTCCAAGAACACATATTTCCTTTCAAAACTAGCTCTTTATTGTCTTCAACTGTTGATATGTTTCCCAACTCTATATTGCCATTGCCTGTTCCTCTGCATTTTGTAGAAACCATGCCGCTTATAGATGAAGATTCACTCATTCCTACTGATCCATCTGCTTCATCCACTGCATTAGACGCATTAGCATGTGACAATAGTACCATTCCGGCTAGTACTGCTAGTACGTCTGTGACAGATGTTTCATCTGTTTCCATTGCTCGACCAAAGCGACAGTTGAGAGCCCCTAGCTATCTTTCTGAGTATCATTGCTCTCTTGTTCTATTTATCTCTTCTTTACCACCTACAGACACTACTTCTTCACCACTTCCATCACCATCACTATTTCTCCTTCCAACCCCAGACACTAAAACACAGCTTCCTCCTGCTCCTTTACCTAAACAGACAACTCCATATCCTCTTTCGTCTGTTTGTACTCTTGATCGCTACACTCCTTTAGTACAATCTTATATCTTTTCTTATAGTATTGAAACTGAGCCCAAAACATTCCATCAAGCCATGAAATCAGAAAAGTGGACCAAAGCAGCAAATGATGAGTTATTTGCTCTTGAGCTTAACAAGACTTTTGTTGTTGAATCACTACCTGCAGGAAAGAATGTTATTGGGTGTAAATGGGTATTCACCATAAAATACAACTCTGATGGCTCTATTGAGCGATATAAAGCACGCCTAGTTGCTCAAGGCTTTACTCAGCAGGAAGGAATCGATTATCTCGAAACATTTTCTCATGTTGCTAAGCTAACTAGTGTTAAGTTGCTTCTAGGTCTTGCTGCCGCGAGGGGATGGAGTCTAACTCAGATGGATGTCTCCAATGCGTTTCTCCATGGTGACATGGAAGAAGAAATCTACATGAGTTTACCTCAAGGCTATACACCACCACCGAATACAGTTCTTCCTCCTAATCCGGTATGTCGCTTACTCAAATCCTTATATGGATTTAAACAGGCTTCACGCCAGTGGTACAAGCGCCTATCCTCTATCTTTCTTGGCGCGAATTATGTTCAATCTCCAGCAGACAATACTCTTTTTGTCAAGTTCTCTATACTTCCCACTGGTGCGAACTCAATTGTTGTTGTGCTCGTCTATGTAGATGACATTATGATAGCAAGCAACGATGAGGTGGCAATTGATGCTTTAAAGACACTTTTGAGGTCAGAGTTCAAGATCAAAGACCTCGGTCCAGCTCGATTTTTCCTTGGCTTGGAGATATCAAGGTCATCAGATGGGATTTCTGTTTGCCAGCGTAAATATGCTTAGAATCTTCTCGAGGATGCAGGTCTTCTTGGCTGTAAACCAAGCTCAATTCCAATGGATCCAAACTTGCATCTAACTAAGGATATGGGCACACTACTGACTTCTCCGACTTCTTACCGAGAGCTTATTGGACGCTTGCTTTACCTCACGATCACACGTCCTGATATAACGTTTGCAGTACATCAATTGAGTCAGTTTATCTCGGCTCCAACTGATATACATCTCCAGGCAGCACACAAAGTTCTTCGATATCTGAAGACAAATCCAGGACAAGGTTTGATGTATTCAGCACACTCTGAACTTTGCTTGAATGGATTTTCTGATGCAGACTGGGCGAACTGTAAGGACACCAGACGTTCAGTCACTGGTTATTGTGTTTATCTTGGTTCTTCGCTGATTTGTTGGAAGTCTAAGAAGCAAGCAGTTTCGAGTAGGAGCAGTACAGAATCAGAGTATCGTAGTATGGCACAAGCGACTTGTGAGATCATTTGGCTTCAGCAGCTGCTTAAAGACCTGCACATTAAGGAGACATCGCCTGCAAAACTCTTCTGTGATAACAAGTCAGCTCTGCACATAGCAATGAATCCTGTGTTTCATGAAAGAACGAAACATATTGAGATTGACTGTCACACGGTACGTGATCAACTCAAAGCTAAAACTCTCAAGGCCTTACATGTACCCACTGAAGAACAACATGCCGACATCTTGACCAAGCCTCTGCATCCAGGACCTTTTCATCACTTGTTGCAGAAGATGTCCTTATCAAATCTCTATCTCCCAAATCAGACACTTCGAAGATAAAGATTTGAGGGGGGCGTATTAGATGGTTAAGTCCGGTTATTGACATTGGTTAAATCCGGTTATCTGGTTGTTAAGATTAGTCTGATATATAAAGACTAATATAGCTGTTAATTGTTTTTTAAGCTTTGTAACAAACTTTTATGATCTGCTTAATAAGAAGAATATGGTTTTCTCTCTTCTTCTTCGATCTTCGTCTCTCCTCCGTCGTGTCTCGTATTTTTCCGATTAACCGGAGTTTATTAGGACTGTTTACTTCTTGACAAGGAGGAATTTATTAATAAGTATTCTATTATAGAAGTTCCAAAGAAAAATGTATAAACGACCGGAAACTATATTGGATATATATTATATATTACACAAATGGCTAGTGTCAATGTATTTTCGATGGAAATGTAAGAGTAATTTCAAGACATAGCAAAAACAGGAACTCCAATCAAAATGGAGATTAATACTGTTTCTACTTTTACGTAAAAATATATACTTCGAATATAAAAATAAACTATGTTATTTTATAAGGTTTGTATTTTGTACAATTTCTCGAATAGGAAAAAAGATGATGTATGTTTGTTCAATCAGTAGATTGCGTGAGTCTTTAAATTACACATGAGTGTTAGTTCAAATATGCTTGTCGTTTGACATTCTGTCCATTTCAATTTACTTTTCTTATAGAAATCGTCGTATCACTAAATTTCTATACTGTCTATTTATTTTGGATAAAACCGAACAAACCAATAAGTGATAGTGCTCCTTATCCTTTTTACCAACTCTTTTACGGGGTCAGCTATTAACTGGGCACCTGCTACATTATTTTACCGAAAGCCGAAAGGCAAAACAATCATGATGTGCATTCCCACTTCAGTTATAACTTTCTTTCTAGTCATATATTATGGAAGATATGCAAAAGTAATATTTTCAGTGGGTGGGTGCACTATTATAGTTGATTTATTATTTATTTTAAAAAATATTTGGAGATTATATAACTTATAAGTCACATGAGATTTGGCTACAGAATCCTTCTTTCAAAATGAAAAACAATAAAATAAATAAATATGTGGATTCAGTGTGGAATTCGTCTACAGAATTCACAAGAAATTGACCAAAAAGTACTATTTTGTTATATAAACGTTCATACGGCTTTCAATAAAGGAGTTTTAAAAACGTCAAGTAGACAACATACTTTTGGTAATCTTATTTTGCAGTTTAGTAATCACCAACCAAAGCTATATTGCGTGGCCCGCATGTTGTCTTATTTTTCTTCTTACTTTGCTTCTTCTATTTAAGTTACTTCTCTTTCCCCTACCCAGAAATTTCTATAGACACCTGTCTCTTCGTGTTTCATTTCCTTCATATATCATTCACATTTCTCTCTCTCTCTCTCTCTCTCTCTCTCTCTCGCTCTCTGCTCTCGAAACTTGAACAGAGAATCCTCTTTTGGTAAACTTCACATTTTTGTTTGTAGTTGGAATTGTAATCATAATTCTTATCTATACATAATCATCTCATCAAGCTATATTTTCAATTTTCAAAGCTGTTTCTCTTTCTCTTTTCTTGTTTTTTTTTTTTGTTTTTTTTGGGTATAATTCTTTCCTTGTTTCTTCTGTTTATCTTTTTTGCATGTTCTTTATTTTGAGTAAAGGTTTAGCCCTTGTGCACTTGAACTCTTGATCTTCCTAACAGGTTCTATCTTGACTATTTTTGTGGTAAAAATTCATCAATATTGTTCTTGCAAAAGCCATGACAGATTTCAGTTTTCTCATGCAAACCAAGCTGTTTCTTGGGTTTCGTTTTGTCTTTTTTGTTTTTTGCTCTTTGGTGGACACACTGTCCATCCAGATTTTCTGACAAAATACTACTTTTTCACCTGAAATAAATCCAGAAAAAAACACCAACTTTTGTCTTTCATGATTATATATATCTGATAATCTGAAATCTCTAATGGTTTAGTTTTAAAGTTTCTGCAGGTTTATTATACAAAAGATGCAAAACGTTTCTGAAGACCAAAACCAAATGGTATATTTTGTTTTCATTCTTTATCATAACTACTAATTATGTGATTAACATTAAAAACCAAAAAAAAAAAGAAAAAAAAAAAAAACGTGATTATGCACAACAGTGACGCAGACTTAGCTTCTTCTTTGATTATATATGGGTCAAAACTCTTTCTGTAGGTTTAAGGTCTGATTCTTATTATTATGCTAATGATTGTACAAGATATATAGAACATATGAGAGAGACACAGGCAATTTACTAATTACATATGTAACGTTAGTATTTAATACATATGTCTATACTTTTATAGGTCACAGATGATAGACTTCCTCCATTTTCATGGGAAAGGAAGTTGAATAGCCAAGCTAAAACCCCTTCTGAGTTCAAACTGAGCAAACGAGATCATCTTCATCTGGTAATTTCATCTTTCTCTCCCTCACCATTCTTTATGTTAAAGATTCTTCAATTAAAGAAACAGATTCTTAAATCCTCTTTCTTGCTGTAAAAGTTATGCTTTAGGTCAGATTCTCTGTTCTTTGGAAATTAATTTTGTTTTTTTTTTTAAACTAAAACCTCTCTCTGTTTTGGCGTTTCCTAAAGTTCCCATTAGGCTACAGATTGTGGCGTCACACCAAAGAAGAAGCCGCAAAAGGAAGAGTAAGAGATAGCTATATTTTTAAGCTCACAAACATTTGATCACCTTTGTCTTCCTTGACTGCTGAAGACTTACTAAACCATGCAGGCTTCAATCTTCGACATTTTTAGAAAACACCATATAACGGGAGATCATGGCGTCCCTTTAGGAGGAATTGGGTATGTGATTCAAATATGCTTCACAAATTTTCATAAAACACATAATAACAATGCTGTAGAGACTAGAGTTATAAGATCCTCTGTCACCGTGGGGCGTGTTTCAGTGCAGGAAGCATTGGAAGGAGTTACAAGGGTGAGTTTCAGCAGTTCAAGCTATTCCCAAAAATTTGCGAGGAAGCTCCAATTCTCACAAACCAATTCTCTGTTAGTAAAACGATCATGAACATTTCTTGGTTTCTTGTGTAATATTGGTGGCTTGGTGAAGTATCCCCTCTCACGGTTCTTGATCTTTTATAATTATAGGCTTTTGTTTCTCGCCCTGGCAGTGTTAAACACTCAACTGTTCTATGCCCAACAAAGCCACAAGTTATTAAGTAAGCCATATCCATTTTTTTTCTTGTGTCTTCATTAGATCCCCAGTTAAAGAAACAGAGTGAGGTGCAAATGATATTAATTATGTTACTGTTTATGATTGTGCAGAGACAATGGGGGTTATTTATGCAAAGGCCAAGCTCCAAAAATAGGAATTGAGTCTTGGGACTGGAACATGTCAGGGGAAAAATCTACCTACCATGCTCTCTATCCAAGGTCTTGGACCGTTTATAATGGTATAATATTTGTCCCAAAATGTTTCTAACCGTTTGCAAAACACTTGATTTATAAAGGTTATCAAAAAATGTATTTTACTTGATGAACAGGTGAACCTGACCCTGAACTCCGAATAGTGTCTCGTCAAGTCTCTCCCTTTATACCTCATAATTACGAGGAAAGCAGTCTTCCGGTTTCAGTTTTCAACTTCACGGTATGAATACTATACTGACTTACCTCAACGTTATAGCTTAGGTAAGATCTTGTGCTGGGTTGATTGAGTTCTGTCATGTTTTAGGTGACAAATACTGGAGCAGAACAAGCAATTGTTACTTTGCTCTTTACTTGGGAGGTACGTAATATCAGTACATAGGAAATGTTCTCTAGTTCATCTCCTTTAAGAAGATTGGTTTCTTCCTCATATTTTCACTATGTAAGATATTGACCCATTTGTCTCTTTTTGGTAAATTAGAATTCTGTGGGAGGAGCATCTGGATTAACTGGACAGCATTTTAACTCAACAATGAAGTAAGACGCGTCACCTTAAGCTGTAACAGATTTTGCTATGGCTCTCTTTTCCTGACATGGAACTTCTTTCTCTTATGGAATCTTCTAGGGCAGAAGATGGAGTTCATGCAGTAGCTTTACAGCACAAGTAAAAACCACTTTCTTTGATTGGTTTGGTACTCTACTGGAAGATTTTGTATTGATGATTTGTTTTATAGTTTTTTTATTTATTTTATTTTGCATTGTAGAAATAATAGTTATGTAACGTACCTTGCAGGACAGCAAATGGACACCCACCAGTTAGCTACGCAATTGCTGCAAAGGAAACCGAGGATGTTCGTGTTTCCTCGTGTCCTTGTTTCATAGTTTCAGGAACTACTCCAAACAAAATCACCGCAGGAGATATGTGGGATGAGATTAAAAAGGTAACGTATTTTTTAAAATAGTAATCTTTTGCAAGTGTTCACTATTATTGTTCTAAAAAAAGATCAAAAGTTTTATTTCTTTTTTGTTTTTGCTCTTTAGAACGCATCATTCGACAAGTTGACCAGCAATGCATGCTTTCCTTCGAAACCTGGAACTTCCATTGGAGCAGCCATAGCAGCAAAGGTGAAAGTTCCACCGGGCTGTGACCGAACAGTCACATTTTCTCTCTCTTGGGATTGTCCAGAGGCTAGATTCGACGAAAAGACTTACCATAGGTGTGTGCGTGTGTGTGTGACCCCATTAAACTTCAATACAATACATATATTTTCCTTTCTAACTTTAAAGAGTTTTATTTGTAGACGATACACAAGATTCTATGGCAGTTTAGGAAATGCAGCGGTGGCAATGGCTCACGACGCTCTTCTCAGTATGCAAAACAATTCTCATTTCTTGTTTCTTGAGTCTAGTTAAAGTAAGAGATCATCACATTCTGATGTTTAACTCCTTTCTATTCCTTTTTTCTTCCTTGTTTGTTAGAATATTCTGATTGGGAGACTCAGATTGAAGAGTGGCAAGCTCCTATTCTTTCTGACACCACACTTCCTGAGTGGTACCGGATAACTCTCTTCAATGAACTATACTATTTCAACTCAGGGGGAACCATGTGGACCGGTAACAAACGTTTGATTGTTACACAAGTTTACATATTTCTGTAACTTCTATTTTCTAAACCCGGATTGTTTTTTTCTGTAGATGGTTTACCTCCAAAGCAAAGCTTAGATAGTATAGGAAGAAGAAAAATCTCTCTCAGTATATCAACCATAGACAATACTGAATCAGACCAGAACAACATAGCCTTAGACATCTTGGGAAGAATCGATGCGGTCTGCTCACAGATTCATGCTCCTTTATCCTCAAATGCTGCGCTAGGAACCAGTATGATTCAGAACACCGCAGAGAACATTGGACAATTTCTTTACCTAGAAGGAATCCAATACCTAATGTACAATACTTACGACGTTCATTTCTACTCATCTTTCGCATTGCTTATGCTTTTCCCAAAACTCGAACTAAGCATCCAGAGAGATTTCGCGGCTGCTGTTCTGATGCATGATTCCAGCAAGAAACAAGTCATGAGCTCTGGCGAATTTGTTACCAGAAAGGTTTTAGGAGCTGTTCCTCATGATATCGGTTTGAATGACCCATGGTTTGAAGTAAATGCTTATAACTTGTTCAACACGGATAGATGGAAAGACTTGAACTCCAAGTTTGTTCTTCAAGTTTACAGAGACGTGGTTGCCACTGGTGATCTAAACTTTGCCAAAGCGGTTTGGCCGTCGGTGTACACTGCAATCGCTTACTTGGACCAGTTTGATAAAGACGGAGATGGGATGATTGAGAACGAAGGGTTTCCAGATCAGACTTACGACGCGTGGTCTTGTTCGGGCGTTAGTGCTTACTGTGGCGGTCTCTGGGTCGCGGCTCTTCAGGCCGGATCCGCGTTGGCACGTGAAATTGGGGACAACGGGGCTGCAGTTTACTTCAATGCTAAGTATGAGAAAGCGAGAAGCGTTTATGAGAAGCTTTGGAACGGTTCTTATTTTAATTACGATAACAGCCGAAGCGGCTCGAGCTCGTCAATCTTGGCTGATCAAATGGCTGGACAATGGTAAGTTTCAAAGAGAGTAATGCTGCTTTTAGAAGTTGACTTCTCGAGTCAATACTTAGTATTGATATTTCTGCGTTATGTGCAGGTATGCGAGAGCTTGTGGACTAAAGCCAATAGCGAAGGAAGAGTGGATTAAGAAAGCGTTGGAGACTGTTTATGACTACAATGTGATGAAAGTGAGAGATGGGACACGTGGCGCTGTTAATGGGATGTTACCTGATGGACGAGTGGACACAAGCACGATGGTGTCAAGGGAGGTTTGGGCAGGGACTACTTACTCGGTTGCTGCTTGTATGATTCAAGAAGGACTTGCAGATAAAGGTTTTAAAACAGCAAGTGGAATCTATGAGGCCGCTTGGTCTGACCAGGGTCTTGGGTAACCTCTTCTTGAAATTAATGTTTTTCTTTGTCAATACATCAGTGTCAGTGTTAGTGTTCGACTAACAATATTTTGTTCCACGTTTTTTGGTTGCAGCTGCTCATTTCAGACACCAGAAGCATGGACCACGAATGACGAGTATAGGTCACTTTGTTACATGAGGCCTTTAGCTATTTGGGGGATACAGTGGGCACACACAATGCAACAACCTAAGAGAGAACAAGAACCATCGTTAAGGTCACAAGAGGAAGATGATACGTCTGTGTTGTTTCAGCAACACGCTGGGTTTATCAAAGTGGCTCACTATCTGAAAAACACCAAGGGAAAGGACCATAGAAACCGCCTCCAGACTACATACGAAACCTTCCTCAGAATAATTCGCATATAGGCCAGGACACAACCTAATTATGCATTGTCGCAACTCGCAAGACGTCAAGTTCTGTTCAGATATGCATAGCTTATTTTGTTCGGCTTCTTTTACGCCTCTTTCTACCCTCTTCTTCCATGCGTTTATTTCAATTGTTAGATATTACGTTACAATATTAAACAGGAACAACTGTTAATAAACTTTCTATAGTATTGGTGTGCAGCAAATGCTTGGATCTAACTTATTTCATTTAACAAGAAAATTATGTATGTCCCTGAGAAATAGCATATTTTTTGGTAACAACTAAAATACAAAACCTTCCAAGCAAGAATCAGTAATAATTAATGATCACAACTTCCCAGAAATACATTGAGCAATAGCAGCAGTACAGATACAGAAGAGGAGCTACAAAATTGTAGTTTTCATGCTGCTAAGCTCTACAAGGAGAAAGTGGTGAGCCACAAAGACAGTCGTTACCTTTGAACGCGCTGGCCGGGAACTTTGTCACTGGAAGCTTTCCGCAAAGATGGTTTTGACTTAAGTTCAGGTTTTGCAGTCCAGCTACCGTCGCAGGTACCTTCCCAAATACTAAGTTCCTTGACAGATCCAATATTCTCAATGATTTCGCAAATGCTAGCTTCCCCATGTCAAACCGGAGTTTGTTGCATGATGCTTGAAACTCCAGCAGCTCCTTCGCTTGGTTTAGGAACCATGTTGGACTCCCAGAGATCTCGTTTTCTGACAGATCGATGTAAGAGAAAAACTTTGCTCTCGGTGGCTTCCAATCGTCTAACCTCATCTTGATACCGCATTTTACCAGTTTCAACGAGTAGATAGACTGTGAAGAGGTCACCCATTTCGGTATTGTTGTAAGGTGGAATTGGTTGTACGACAAATCAAGTAAAACGATGCCACCAACGGTCTTCAATGTAGGGAATGGACCGCTTAAAAGATTGTGCGAGAGATCAAGATGAGTAAGTTTGGTCATATTGGTTAAACTTTTTGGTACGACTGTTGGAAGTAAATTCTTTTAGAGGTGATGGAGAAAGTGTTTTGAGTATTTGAGAGAGTAGTTTAGAAAATAAAACTTTTATTACTTTGATTTTAACTTGGAACAACTTCACAACATCTTGGTTACAAATGAGAGTAGGAGGAGGTATTTATAGCCTCCATATTACAAAATATCTAAAATATTTTAAACCTTAATCTAGATTATTCAATCACAATATCTAGACTATAATAATATAATTATCTAGATAATTCTAATTAAATATCTAGAGTTTTATGTTTAAGGAGGTGATACATTATTCTAGAACTTTTAGATATTTTTATAAAAGATGTGGAGATCTTGATATTTCTAGAGAGAACTCTAGAACATGGATTTAATTAACCTTGATTAAAAAATCAAGTTTAACTCTCAACACCCCCTCTTAAACTTGATTTTGCCACTCCAAGTAGGCTCCTCATCTTGATAAAGTCTTCACGTTTGAGAGGCTTGGTGAAAATATTGGCTACTTGATCATTTGTCTTCACATACTCCAATTGCACATCCTTCTTGTTAACACACTCTCTAATGTAATGATAGCGTGTGTCAATGTGCTTACTTCGATCATGGAAGACTGGGTTCTTCGCCAAAGCTATTGCTGACTTGTTATCCACAAAGATCTTTGTTGGCTCTTCTTGTGGCAAGTTTAACTCCTTTAGAAGATTTCTTAACCAAATAGCATGGCACACACATGAAGTAGCCGCCACATACTCCGCTTCACAAGTGGAAAGCGTGACAATTGGTTGCTTCTTTGACATCCACGTAAAAGTTGTATCTCCAATGTAGAACACGAAACCACTTATGCTTTTTCGGTCATCTACGTCTCCACTCCAATCGCTATCGCTATAGCCAACAAGCTTATAATCATTTGAAATAGAATAGTGCAAACCAAAGTTCATCGTACCTTTGATATAGCGAAGAATCCTCTTTGCCACCTTAAAATGAGTTGTTGTTGGATGTTCCATGTAGCGACTAACAATTCCAACTGCATATATGATATCAGGTCTTGTGCATGTTAAGTATCGTAAGCTTCCAACTAAGCTCTTAAATAATGTTGGGTCCACTCCTTCTCCTTCCTCGATCTTTGATAACTTGATTCCACATTCCATTGGCGTGCTCACCGGGTTAGAGTCTTCCATCTTAAACTTTTTAAGTACCTCCTTAGCATATCCTTCTTGAGTAATAAAAACTCCATTTTCTTCTTGTCTTACTTCGATTCCGAGGTAGTAAGACATCAATCCAATGTCCGTCATCTCGAACTCCTTCGTCATCTCTTTCTTGAATTCGTCAAACATGCTTGGATTGTTACCCGTGAATATCAAGTCATCTACATACAAGCACACAATCAATATATCGCCATTTTGTATTTTGATATAAAGTGCATGCTCATATGGACACTTGATGAAGTCTTTCTCGTTGAAGTACTTGTCGATCCGTGTATTCCAAGCTCTCGGGGCTTGTTTTAACCCATAAAGTGCCTTCTTTAACCTCGAAACTTTGTCTTCCTCTCCTTTAACTACGTAGCCTTGAGGTTGCTCAATGTAAACTTCTTCTTCAAGGTCTCCGTTTAAGAAGGCTGACTTGACATCCATTTGATGTATTTTCCACTTGTTTTGAGCCGCCAATGAAATAATTAGTCGAACAGTTTCAAGACGAGCGACATGAGCAAATACTTCATCATAGTCGATTCCGGGTCTTTGACTATATCCTTTAGCCACCAATCTTTCCTTGTATCTTTCAACTTCCCCTTTAGAATTTTTCTTTGCTTTGTACACCCACTTCACACCAATCGCATTTTGTCCATTTGGAAGTGAAGCTAACTCCCATGTATCATTCTTTTGTATAGCCTTTATCTCTTCATCCATGGCATTTCTCCAAGTCTTTTTTTCAATAGCTTCTTGGAAGTTCAAGGGCTCGCACTCCGCAAATAAACAAAATAAAGTAAGGTTGTCTTGATTTTTGGTAACCTCGTAAAGCTCTTGTAGACTTCTATAGCGTGGAGTCCTTTCGCTAGAACTTTCTTCTCCTTGAGAACTTATTGGTGAAGTTGGTGGTGTAGTAAGCTCTTCTCTTGATGGCTCTGGGTCATCTTCTTCAAAGTTTGGAAAGAAGTTATAATCTTCATCATTTGACTTCCAATTCCATTCTCCTTCTTCGTCGAACACGACATTTCGACTTATAATAGTCTTCCTTGTATCGGGATTGTAAAGCTTGTAGCCTTTCGAGTTGTTGTCATAACCAATGAACATGTACTTCTCACTTTTGTCATCTAGTTTGCTCCGCTTCTCATCTGGTACATGAGCATGAGCTATGCTTCCAAAGACTCTTAAATGAGAAACACCGGGCTTTCTTCCGCTCCAAGCTTCTTGTGGTGTCTTACCCGAGACACTTCTTGTTGGAGATCGGTTTAATAAATACACCGCACACGCGACAACTTCTGCCCATAGCTCCTTCGGTAGTCTTTTACTCTTAAGCATGCTCCTCGCCATCTCAAGAATTGTTCTATTCTTCCTTTCTGCTACTCCATTTTGTTGAGGGGATCTAGGCACCGTTAGTTGTCTTCGGATGCCATTATCTTCACAATACTTATGAAACTCCTTGGATGTGAACTCTCCTCCACGGTCGGATCTCATAGTTTTAATCACAAGACCACTTTCCTTCTCAACATGGGCTTTAAATTTTTTAAAGTTCTCGAACACCTTGGATTTTTCTTTCAAGAAATAAACCCATGTTTTTCTTGAAAAATCATCAATAAAGAGAAGGAAGTAGTTACTTTTACCAAGTGATTTTGGCTTGATTGGACCGCACACATCCGTGTGTATTAACTCCAATGGCTTTTGAGCTCTTGTGCTTGACTCCTTTGGAAAACTCATTTCGAATTGTTTTCCAAGTAGACATCCTTCACACACCTGATTTGGATGATTGATCCAAGGTAGCCCCCTCACCATTTCTTTCTTCGAAAGTAACTCCAAGCCTCCAAAATTTAGATGTCCGTATCGAAGATGCCAAAGCCAAGAATCCTCTTTGTAGCACATCTTGAGACATTGTGCGATGTCTTTTTGAATGTTAAGAACAAACATTCTATTTTTAGACATCGGCACTTTAGTAATGAGATTACTTGTTTGGTCTCTTATAGAAAGGTTATTATCTTTTAATCGAATATCATAACCTTTCTCTAAGAGTTGCCCAAGACTCAAGATGTTTGTCTTCATGGTTGGAATATAGTAAACGTTGGAAATAAATTGATGATCACCATTCTTCAATCGAATGAGAATGTTTCCTTTGCCTTGTACCTCCATTTTTGATTCATCTCCTAAAGCGACGTTTCCTTTCACCGACTCATCAAGCTCCACGAACATGTTTCTTCTCCCGCACATATGATTGCTTGCACCACTGTCGAGGTACCATTTATTATTTTCTTCTCGTTCATCCTTCTTGTAATTAGCCATTAATAACATGTCTTCTTCTTGAATTTTTTCTTCAACGTAGTTGGCCTTCTCCTCGACTCTTTTGTTACTAGGAGCTTTACATTCAGAAGCGTAATGTCCAAACTTTCCACAATTGTAGCATTTTACACTTGATTTATTGTACCTTGAATTTGAGCTTCCTCTCCCACGACCTCTTGATGAGCTTTCTCCTCTTTGACTTGTGTTGTCTTCATATGGCCTCCAACCACATCCATTTCCATATCCACGGCCTCGGCCTCGTCCTCGTACTTGACCACCACCTCTTCTTTGATAACTTTGCCCAATTTCTTCTTTAATGTTATTAATTTGCATTTTTAGTACTTGTTCGGCAATGTCTTCCTTCTTCTTCTTCTTTTCTTCATAAGCTTGTAATGACCCAAGAAGTTGCTCCATTGTCATGGCCTCCAAATCTTTTGTCTCTTCAATAACAGTAACGATATGCTCAAATCTTGAGTCTAATGATCTAAGAACCTTCTCCATAATTCTCACATCATCTAGCTTCTCGCCGTTTCTTTTAAGATTATTAGTAACCACCAAAACTCTTGAAAAATAATCAGAGACGAGTTCACCTTCCTTCATTTGTAAAGCTTCAAATTCTCCTCTTAGAGTTTGAAAACGCACCTTCTTGACTTGATCGACACCCTTGTAAGATGTTCGAAGCTTCTCCCATGCTTCTTTGGCCGACGTAGCTCCAACGACCTTCTCAAATGTGTCTTCATCTAATCCTTGATAGATTAGACAGAGAGCCTTCTTGTCTCTCTTTCTTGAGTCTCTCAAACTATCCTTTTGGGTTTGAGAGAGACTACCTTCATTCTCTGATTCAGTGTAACCTTTCTCGACTATCTCCCATACGTCATGTGCTCCTAGGATAGCAATCATTCGTAAACTCCAATTGTCATAGTTGTTCTTTATGAGCACCGGAACTTGGAAGGGAACACCATTACTTGCCATCTTTAGGATCTTCATGCTCTGATACCACTTTGTTGGAAGTAAATTCTTTTAGAAGTGATGGAGAAAGTGTTTTGAGTATTTGAGAGAGTAGTTTAGAAAATAAAACTTTTATTACTTTGATTTTAACTTGGAACAACTTCACAACATCTTGGTTACAAATGAGAGTAGGAGGAGGTATTTATAGCCTCCATATTACAAAATATCTAAAATATTTTAAACCTTAATCTAGATTATTCTATCACAATATCTAGACTATAATAATATAATTATCTAGATAATTCTAATTAAATATCTAGATTTTTATGTTTAAGGAGGTGATACATTATTCTAGAACTTTTAGATATTTTTATAAAAGATGTGGAGATCTTGATATTTCTAGAGAGAACTCTAGAACATGGATTTAATTAACCTTGATTAAAAAATCAAGTTTAACTCTCAACAACTACCCCCGAAAACTGATTCTTGGAGAGATGCAATAAGGAGAGCGCCTCAAATCTTGATAAATAGTTGGGGATCGTCCCCGAGAGCTTGTTATGGCCTATATCGAGATACACGAGACTTGGTGCAAGGAATGCAAACGACGGAGGAAGTTTTCCCAAGAATCGGTTGCGGGAGAGATCAAGAAAACCAAGCTTGGTCATAGATTTGAAGAAATATCAGGGATGGTGCCAGAAATGCGGTTTCCGCCGAGACTGAGCCAAGTTAACCTAGTCAAATTAGATATGGAAGTCGGGATCGGACCAGTGAACTGGTTGTCCTCCAGGGTTAACTCTTCCAACTGGGTTAGCGTGCCGATGTTAGCCGGGATGGGACCAGAGAGACGAGTACCCCGGAAGTCAACATACTTTAGCTTTGGTAAATGGAAAAGAAACTGTGGAAAAGATCCAGTGATATTTTGAAGATAGGTGAAGTAAACCCCCTCAAGGTGCTGAAGTTTGGCCAAGGCCGGCGAGATTGTGCCAGAGACGACGCTTTGGCCTAGAACGGTAGATCCCGAGATTCTCAATGACGTGACGCGGTCGCCGGTGATGCAAATGACACCCATCCAAGAGCAGCATTCAGTACCTTTTTTCCACTGGCTTAGAATGCCCAAACGATCTCGGGTTATACCCGATTTGAAAGCTAAAAGACCCGCCTCGTCATCAGGATGACACGCGGCAGCTCTGGTGGGGCTTAGACACCCGAGGAAGAGAACTGCAGCAAAGAAAAAGAGATTGAAGGATCGAGTGTTCATTGTGGTGTTGTGTGGTGGGATTGAGTGAAGCAATAGGTGGCTATATATATACAGAGGGAGAGTGTTGTTTTAACTGTCGAGTTCTCATATTTGCATTTTTTTATTTCTTGCAACACGTTTCTTTTTTTGTCTACTTAAATATACTTAAAAAAAAATAGTTGACGAATTTTGACCAATCCATTTGCATGTGGTACTGGTATCCGTAATAAGTGGCGATAAGCATGGTCGAGTTTTTAAGTTCCCCCGACAGACTTCAAAAATACTGTGTCGATAGAGCATATTATTCATGTATTATACTAAGTAAACACATGTGTTTATTATACGATCTTGACTGTTGCTGTCCTAAATCCTAATCCATCGTAAATATAAAAAGTTGGTTTGTGGAATATTTTTATCGAAGGATCTCTTATAAGGAACGAGCCGTGGTTTGGCTAAAACTGGAATACAAAACGAGCGTACAAGTGAGAATAATAGCCGAGGCAGAGATAAAACAGAGCTTTACAACCTCGAGTGGTTCGTTGACTTATCCCTACGTGCTTACAACTACTCTCTCACTGAACAAGCGCTCTCCTTCTAACGTCTTCTGACCGTTTCTTTGTATATTTTGGTAAGATTCTTCCTTTTTTTTTGGATATCGTAAGTCCGTATTTATAAGGTGTTTGGCTGTTCGTCCATCGAAATAATTAAAATATCCTCCATCAACTTGTCAAAGCTTTATCTCTTCCTCCAGACTTTCTATTGGGCTTTAAGGTAGGTCATGGGCAGGGGGTGTGAGCCGACCCCCAACAACATTGACAAAGTAAAGAGACCACATGTTACAGACTTAGTAAGCGCTCCTGTATATTTCAATCCACAATCCACCGTTGCTCATTAATTATTAAAGCTATTAACTGCGATTTTTATTCTATCTTATATAATAATATCAGAAGTTTTTTTCTCTAACTTTTGCTAACGATATGACACTTGGCGTCTTATCTATCTAACACCTGTCTTATTTGGTTGTTTGGACTTAATTAACTAAATTCATTTGTACTTTGGACCTAAGTAATTACTGGCTCATATAACAAAAAAAAAAAACTCTCAACATTTTTTTTTTCCTTCTTCAATAAAACCAGTTGTTTTGAAATGATAAATATGGGTCTCAATCTTATGTATAATATGGGTTTCAATCCTAGGAAAAATTGATGATAGTTTATTTTGAAATGGTAAATATGGGTTTCAATCTTATGTATAATTTAGAGGCAAGAACAGATTCCAAATTATGTAAAAAAATTATTTTTGGGTTTCAATCTTATAAATGATTCATGGGCAAGAAAGTATTCTATATTACGTTAGATTTTGGGATGTTTATGTGTTCTCAAAATTCTCTTATCAATTCATAATTTTTTTTGGCTCAAATTTTAAATTTTTGGCCTGTAGTCTTATATAATCTTTTTTTTTTTTTTTGCCAACAAAGTACAAGATCAGCTCAAATGAGCCAATTAGTAGGAAAATTGTTCATATAGGTAATAGGATACGACTCCACTCTAGCACGACGCGCCAACTTGTCCTAACTACCATTATGTGATCTGGAAAGCTGAACTACAGAAAATGAAAGGAATTCATCCTTGTCTTCTTCTATGACGTCCAAATATGTCTTGAAAGCAGGCCACTCAGAAGGCGAAGACACCATCTTCACCAAGTCAGAAAATCTGTGAGAAAAACAACTTTCTCATTATTCGCACCAATCATACACCGCATTGCCCAGATAAGAGCTTCCACTTCTGCATGGAGGGGTGACAAGCTACGGCGGGAGTTGGACGCACCCATAGTGGGAGATTCTCCCTCAGGAGAAATGCAATGCCATCCTCTGCCAATAAACTGGTCCGTCGCCTTCCAAGATCCATCCACATAACAACGGTGATTGGCTTATATAATCTAATGGTAGGATGTTTTAAGTAATTTGATAATTGCTTACTCGTTTATTCCTCATTAGATCTTACCAATTCTTTTTCCATAAAAGTAGAATTTATTCTGTTTTCCATAAAATTAGAATTTAATCCCTAATTACTCTCATTTTAACACAAACTTCCAGTCATTTTTATTTAATTTCAGTAATTAGGTCCCTATGAAGAATTATATTATTTTTGTATATCTTTCCAAATTTTAATAGGTATTCTTGAATAATTTTTTTTTTTTTTTTGCAGGTTATCATGTTTGTTGTTCGCATTAATTCTACGAAGAAAAAAATTATGTGAAAATGTTTAACAAATTTATTTATTCATTAGAGTGTTTATGTATGTTTTTCCCAATAAAATTATAAAAATAGTAATATAAAAGATTATTTTCATTATTTACATATTGCAGTTCTTTGCTTGCTCATATTTTTCTTTGTCTTTTTAATGTTTTCATGTTCTTTAAACATCTATATGAATATAAATATCATATTGCCTAATAACTCATTATTATTTTAAAATTTTTCGAATATGGAAAAAAATTTTAGAGTTTCAAATTTATTTTTCTAAATTGAATTTTACTTTAAATCTCAGTAACAACAAGTTTAATTAACAAATCTAATGCTCATTCACCAACAATTCAAAAGGTGAAATTAGTTTTTACATAAACCTAATAAAATTTCATCTGTAAATCTGATATATCTACATGAATAATATACTGTTTTCTTATATAAAACTTGAACTTCTATATTTTTTTCGAACTTATAAAAAAAATCTAATAATAGTTGAACTTATAATTTTTTTCCCTACATAAAATACCTAAAACTTTTGGTCTAAAATATGCCCAAGAAAAATTGATGCCCTAATCCTTGGCTTCACTTGCTTGACCTATGGGCCGGGTTTAAACCATGTTTATTTTTACTTCAGGTTGTCGTGTTTGTTGGTTGTGTTAATATTACTACATCATGAAAAAAATGAACTATCATGATTTAATATGTTGAACATATTAGGTTTTGTTCCTTTCTTATATTTTAGAATCTCTATTTTTTTTCTTTTGGGCATTCATGTGGTAAAGCAGGCTAAAACTTCTTCTTATTGGACGATGCATATGAGTCTGTTCATTATAAATTTAGTTTCTTATTAGTCTTCATCTTTAAGAAAAAACGTATTTTAAACTATTAAAGAAAAGGAAAATTGTATGTTACTATCATATGCTTAAAAACCATTTTGTTAAGCTTGTGATGTCTTTTTATCTAATGTTCAAAAAGGGGTATCTCAAAAAAGTATTTCTAACAAATTCTCATATTAGAAAGAGGTTCCAAAATTTCTCTACATTAAGAAAATAATATTATATGATCTCACCAATGCGTATGCTCTAACATGTATTGAAAATTTAAAGGAAAAAAAACCATAAACATTCTACTATGTAATCAAAAAATTCTTCATGTGTTGAAATTCTCTAAAGCTATATATAAAATGAAAACTCAAGTAACATCAAACAAATGAACCCAAAGAAAATTAATTTGATCAGTATATTTTAAAAATCACAAAAATAACCATTACTGAGTAAACAAATTAAAACTAATAATCTCCGAATTACTAAAATTAAACAACAATGTAAGATAAACTAGTGCGTAGCACATAATAACTTCTAGTATATATATATATATATATATATATATATATATATATATATATATATATATATTAGTTTAATTTAATAATGCAATGGTTGTTGCCTAAAAGACAAGTACAGATTCTAGATATGGTTGTTACCACATGTGTATATGTAACATCCGCATTCTAAAATTGGGATCTAGGGAAAACCGAAGGATGGAATTTTTAATTGATTTTGGTTCAATTCAATTCTGGTTTAATTTAATTATACCAAAAATCTTTAATTCTCCTTCTTAATGTCAGACAGTTCTTCCTCTTTTATGCTTTTGTCTACTTTTTCATCAGAGAGAGGGAGAGAAAGAGAGATAAGTCTTGGTTATTTGGTGTAAAGGAGAAAGAGAAGGAGATCAAGCTTTTTCCTTAGAATTAAGAGAGAAACAGAACTGTTAGGTTTGGGAGAAGGAGGATCCTACTGGTCAAATTGTTTCTAAAGGTACTGATTTTTGGTAGGGTTGTACTAAGAGATTTTCGTACACTCTCCTTTTTACAGAAGTAAATTTGAGTTAATATTCTAGGAGATATTGGCATTTTCGCGGGACGTTTCTTCTCATTCGCGGATTGAGATCAGCGGGTGTTACGGGATCGATTGCGGTTTCATCTGATATCTGATCGTGCTAAAATTTTGTGGAAAGCTTTTGGACCTATAGACCTTGATTTTGACCGGAGGGATTAGAAAGTTAACGGTTCGTTTTGATTTCGTGGTTTCACTTGTGAGGTTGTTCTTTTCTAATTTTCTGCGAGTTTGTTTTCAATGTTTGTTTGTTGTTGTGATTGGTTGTAGGAGCGACTTTGGTTGTTCTTGGATATTGGAGGGCTTATCTTTTGGTTGTAATTTTCTTGATTCACTTGTTAAGATAAGTGAATGACCATGGATTATCTAAGCTGGAGTTTTCTCTAATCTGCTTGTTTATGTGTCGTGTGGCTTGTTAGATTGTTGATTCTTGGATGATAGTTAGAGATGTCTCTATTGCTTGTGTGCATAGCCCAGTAGATGGGAGGATTGCCTTACTGAGTGTTTATAAAATACTCATGCATTGCAATTTGTGTTTGTGGTGCAGGTAAAGGCAAAGTATGATCGTGGAATCTAGATAATGAAGAAGAGGATGTTCTAGGGACTCGATTGGATGTTGTCTGGCATTGCTAGGTTGCTAGAATTGGATCATTAGAATATTGCTAGGTTGATGATTCTATGTTTCCTGTTGGTTGATATTGGATATTGCTTATGTCATAATATTGGTTTTTATTATTGGATATTGGTTTTGTTATTCTGCTGTTGATTGTGAATGTGATTAGGTGGCTAGTGGGTATGAGACCACTAGTTGTAGATTATCTACTATTATTATTATTATTATTATTATTATTATTATTATTATTATTATTATTATTATTATTATTATTATTATTATTATTATTATTATTATTATTATTATTATTATTATTATTATTATTATTATTATTATTATTATTATTATTATTATTATTATTATTATTATTATTATTATTATTATTATAACAATCTAATTTACATGTTTTTAGCATCGCTTTTTGTCCATATTTTGCATTGTTCATACCTCTAACTTAGTATATTTAGACCATTTACTGTAGGAATCAAGTTTTAGAGCACTTAGGGTGTTGCATTTCTGCATATATATTGGATGAAAACATGTGCTAAAAAGCCAAAAATGGGGAAAAACAAGGACAACTCGAGCATGTACCCGAAGGAGCCATCGAGCTACAAGAACTAGTTCGAACCCCCAACACGATCGAAGAGGATCCAAGAGTGCGAAGAGCAACCCGAAGATCCACCCGAGGAGTTACCCGACTCAAGCCTCGTGCACCCCAGGTCTGGGAAGCTAGGTCAAATGGGTTTCCATATATAAACCCCCTCTTTCCCTAGCTCGCAAACGAGCACGCCGCAGACCCTCAAATCAGAGAGCGAGAGCTTCTGTGAGAGAACTGAGCGACTCAACATTTCTTCTTGTTTTTGTACTTTTAATTTGTAGTTTGTCATAGATCTTTTATCCCTACTCTTTTCTACTCTACTCTATCTTTTTAATAATGTCATTTTCGTTTATTTCTATGGTTTTATCATTTGTTTCTATGTCCGAGTAGTGTAGCAAAGTTTCTAGGGATGGGATAGATGATTAGGTGTTCTTGATCGGTTAGGATGCTTTAGTTGATTGTTATGATAGATAAATTTCCTTCTAGGTTGATGTTCTTAATGCGGTCAACAGGCCGAAAGGAGTAGATAAAATGCTTGATTAGGTCAATGCTAGAGGTATACTTAACTTTGAGTGACAAAATCAGATAAGTATAAGTATATTGACAAAAAAAAATGAATTGTTCGTAATGCCTGCTTGTTCATATTGCTAATGCGACAGTGTGGTAGTATGTTCAAGGTTGATTGTTACTAGTGCGACAGTGTGGTGACAAGGTTTTAGAGGTTCATTGTCTAGGAAATATTTGCTTGAGGCATGTAAGGCATCCGTATTGGTCTAGAACACTTAGGATTCGATTACCCCCATCCTTAGGAACTTTCGTATTTCACTCCTTGCATTTTCCTTACTTACTCGACCACTTACCCGATCAGGTACACGATAACCTGCATCAAGTAATACCTCGAGCTGTTCTTAGTTCACTTGCATACTCGATCACCCCACTCGATCATGTACTCGATTGCTTTCATCGAGTGCTTAGGTCGTGTGGTTTACTTGTCTATATTCTTTTACTTTGTTTATATTAGAACTGTTAGAACCAAGCCCCCTTATTGCTTGGCTTGACTTGCTTGATTCTGATTGCATCCTATCTGTTAGCATAACAACCATTTGGATTGATAACCCTTTGTACTACAACTGCATAGGAAATTGATACCCTAGGTGAAAACCAGTCTATCAATTTGGCGCCGTTGCCATTTGGTTGTTTTATTTTGCTACGTTTAGGATTTCAGGACTTGTTAGATCAAGTTCGTTTGTTTATATTTGTTTCGGATATTGACTTGTTTGCTTTCGTCTTTGTTTGTTTTGAATCTCAAGTACCAAAACCCGAGCACCCACCCGACCCGTCACTCGATCACCTGATCGAGTTGATCCTCGTGTACAAACTCGGATACTTGCCTGTGCATGCAAACACGATCCAGAGGTTGTCAGAACATGAGTCCTTTCATCGACAACATCAACAGACCTCGGCTACTCAGACAACAACAAGTTCAACCGGAACTAGCACCCATTGAAGAGACGATGAATAATGAGAACGGTCCACCAACTCCTCAAGCAAGGACCAACATAGGAGCATGAGATGCTCCGACTACTCAAACTCAGAGGAATGGTATTGTGCCACCAGCTGTGCAGAACAACAATTTTGAGATCAAGAGTACTCTCATCCAGATGATACAGAGCAACAATTTCATGGACTGCCAATGGAGGACCCATTGGATTATCTGGATGAATTTGATAGGCTTTGTAGCCTAACTAAGATAAATGGAGTCAGTGAAGATGGATTCAAGCTAAGGCTTTTCCCATTCTCTTTGGGAGATAAAGCACACATTTGGGAGAAATCGCTCCCTATGGAGTCCATCACCACTTGGGAAGCGTGCAAGAAGGCATTCCTGGCCAAATTCTTCTCAAACTCCAGAACCACAAGGCTGCGAAATGAAATTTCCAGCTTTGTACAGAAGAACAACGAAACGTTCAATGAAGCTTGGGAACGTTTCAAGGGGTACACAACTCGATGTCCACATCACGGCTTCAGTAATGCTTCATTGCTGAGCACACTATACCGAGGAGCGGTCTCCAAGATACGGATGTTGCTGGACACCGCAAGCAATGGTAACTTCCTCAACAAGGATGTTGATGAAGGTTGGGACCTAGTTGAGAACTTGGCTCAATCTGATGGCAACTACAATGAGGAATATGATCGCTCTGTGCGATCTATAGGAGAGGAAGATGCCAAGTACAAGAGGGACATGAAAGCCCTCAATGACAAGCTCGATCAGCTCCTCAACCAGCAGAAGCATGTCCATGCTATATCAGATGAAGAGCAGTTTCAACAGCAAGATGGGGAGACTATGCAGCTAGAGGATGTAACTACATCAACAACCAAGGAGGGTACAACAGAGGGTACAACAATTTCAAGCCGAACCCAAATCTATCTTATCGGAACCCGAATGTTGCAAATCCTCAAGACCAAACCTACCCATCTGCAGTTCAAGGGAACCAGACCCAACAGAAGCCTTTTGTCCAGTACACCAAGGCTATGCGCCTAAGCAACCATACCAAGGCACCTACAACCAACCACCAGGATTCCAACAACACCAAGGTCCACCGAACCAGTCACAAGAAGCCGAGTTACGAGGTCTTATTCAGCAAATGATTCAGCAACATGCTACAGCTTCTATGGACATCGCGAAATGATTCGCGGAAATGAGCAACAAAATCGACTCAGGATACAATGACCTCAATGCCAAGTACGAATCACTCAACACAAAGGTTCGATACCTGGAAAGCCACCACAACAACCAACTTACACCAAAGATCAATCAACTACCGGGTAAAGCTGTTCAAAACTCCAAGGATTATGCGACTGCTCAAGCCATTTTCTTAGATGATGATTATAAGGACTACCTCACTGGGGACAGTGGTGATCAAGATGGGGAGGATGTGGATGACTCAATGAAGAATGAGGCCAAATACTATATATCCGAATAGGAACCCGAGCATTCACCCGACGAGACTGATCGAGTTGATGATCGAGCACTGGTTCGAGATTCACAAACTGACGAACAACCCGAAGTGAAACCTGATGACCTACACGATGATGTTGATCGGATGATGCATCGAGTAGATGTTGAGAAAGGAGATCAGCCTCAACCACCTGCACTGGTAGGAGGGGAGTTGGAGGAAAGGTTCAATGCTGCACTTGACATCCAGTTGGAAGCGCTTGCAGAGCGAATGGCTAAACGCAAAGCTCCACCACCTAAGCTTTTGCCCCCACATGAGCTTCAGCAGGAAGCTGCAAAGGAAGCAGCTAGATTGGAGGATGAGGTTAAGGAGGCTGTCAAGGAGATCGGATTTGAAATTCTGAGAAGTGGAATTTGTTTGGATCCTGAGGTAAGAATTGAGGAAAAACTTGAAGATCCTGGCTCTTTCACATTGCCGTGTTCAATAGGATTTCGGATTTTCAAGAGCTGGTTGTGTGATCTTGGAGCTTCGGTGAGCATCATGTCACTTTCAGTTGCTAACAAGCTGGGATTCACCGACTTCAAACCAAGAAGCAATATCTGGTTCTAGCAGATAGAACGGTAAGGCATACGATTGGCATTTTAGAAAATCTGCCCCTAAGGATTGGGAGACTGGAAGTGCCTACCGACTTCATGATCCTAGATATGAACAAGGAACCGGATGATCCACTGATTCTAGGAAGACAATTCTTGGCAACAGTTGGTGCGGTGATCGAAGTGAAACGAGGAAAGATCATGATAGAACATGGTGAACACCTCAAGATGGAGTTTGAGGTGAAGAAAGGGGTTAAGAGGCCAACCACAGATGGTCAAGCTTTTTTCACTAGGACCAAACAAAGAAAAAGGCTACATCTTGAAGAGGTTAACACCACATTTGCCATGGAACTTGGACAAAATGTGGGAGATCTTTTGAACCAACCTACTGTAGTGGAGAGGATTCCAGAACCTTTTCCATATGGATCCCATGCTTAAGGAGCATGAAGAGTCAAGCTTAGTGACTCTAAACAAGCTCACTTGGGAGGAAATCCCAAAGGTATCTTTTAGTTTTAGTCTATTTGCTTTATTTTCTTTTATTTAATTTTTCTATTTTTGCAATTTTATAAAAATAAAAAAAAACAAAAAAAAAAAGAAGAAAAAAATGGAAAATTGGGAAGAGGGAATTGGTAAACCCGAGGGTCAACCCGACACCGTACTCGACGCGCCTGATCGTGTCCCTGCTCGGGTAGCGAGTGGAGTCCGAATTTCACAAGCCAAGCCCACTCTCGGCGAAGCCCACCAACCGAAACCCTAGCCTCTTTAAGGAGGTCGAACCCTTCTCCCTCCTCATCACCGATAAGTCTCCCTCATTCTCTTAAGCTTTTCAATTTCCATAAGTTTCTATTCTTCTCTCTCGATTCCAAACTCATTTCATTTTCTTTGGAGACTAACCCTATTAATCCCAAGAACTAGCTTTTCTTTTTCTTCTCAAGGAATCGACATGGAGCCAACCGCTAGAACCTACCAAAGGAAGGGAAGAAGATCCACCTCCGCCGCTGCTACAATCGGAGGAGACGCCGCCGAAGTTCAACAACCCCAAAGAAGAGGAAACGTTCCACATTCCCGACCGTTTGGTGGACGTTTAGCCTCCCCAACCCGATGCACAACTCGATCCACCACCCGACCTGATGCTCGAGTAACCGATCGAGTAAGCCCCCGAGTTCGCTCACCGAGTCCAATGGTGAGTGCTGTCCGTCGTTCTCCTCGACGTAGGGACCTGTCTACGTCCAAAAAGACGCTTACCGACCCTATGGAGGTCGATTCTGATGTTGGAAGAGAAGAACAAGGTGAGATCCAAACCTCTCGATCAAGGAGTAGAGCCGCAATTGCAAGGGGGAAGAGACCGGCTTCGGAGAAGGCTGAGAAGGTGGTTGAGAGAGCAGTGGTTGAAGAAGATCAACACGCTTAGGAGGAGGAAAGAGAAAGAGAAGAGGAGCATAGAGAGAGGACCCGCCAAGCCTCGCAGAGGCTTAAGCAAAAGGAAGTCGACACTCCGGCGAGATTGTTCAAAGTCTTCCGGAAGATGAGTTTCGTTGGTACCTGATACCATCACCGTGAGACAATGAAGCAATTGGGCATCGCTAGAGACGTTGAGTTTTTGTTCGATATGTGCCACCTAGGCAATATGATGCGATCCCATCTAGAAGCTTATGAAGAGGAGACGGTCCACTTTCTTTCAACCCTGAAGCTGCACTATTTTGAGGACCACCCGACCCTACTACCCGATGGGGGGATCGGGTTCATCACCTTCTTCGTTCGGAACACGGAATACCGGCTGACTTTCAAGGAGATGGAGACGCTGTATGGCTTCAAGGCTGGTAGTGGGGAAGGTATGGAGGTCAGCAAGGAAGAAATGAGGTCCCTATGGCTGACAATAGGAGACAAGCACCCCTACAAGTCCACGAGCTCCAAATCTGCTCAAATAAGGAGCCCTGTTTTGAGGTATTTTCAAAAGTCCCTTGCATGCACTCTCTTTGCTAGAAAAGAGACTGGGAACGTGAACGACCATGAGCTTCAGTTATTGGATGTTGCATTGTGTGGAGTTTTGGATAGTGCTAGGGATGAAACACCGCTAGTAGGAGACATAGATGATACTAGTATGTTGTTCGTGCTACTCGATCAAGTCCTGTACTTGAAATCTTGGGCTGTGAAAAGGAGAGAAGGAGGCGGAGAGATCTCTATTGGGGGACTAGTTACACCAATCTTAGTGGCATGCGATGTGCCTTTAAAGGGAATTATCCACGAACCAAGGTGGCTGGATACGGACTACCTCGTGCTGGCGAGATTCTTGGCCTATGATAGGCCTAATGACATGACATTGTTCAAGTTTTTCCATCCAACCGCCGGAGCTGCTCAAATGGTTTTACCCAATGTCGCATACACCAAGGTTCGGTTAGGGCACAACATTGATTTCGCACCGCCGTTGGAAGAGCTGTACAAGATGGAGGAGGAGTCCGAGGCTGAGAAGAGAGACGAGACCGGGCAGAGACAAGGAGATAGCTCGGAGGAGTTTGATTTGGAGGAGTACGCATGCTCTCAAAAGCAACCAGTAGGAGTGAGGGAAGCTAACAAGAGAATTGGCTGGCTGAAGAAGATGAACAAGTTCCTGGTGAAAAAGGTGAAGGATCTTGCCGGTTCAGTGAAGGTAATGGGAGGTCAGATCAAGGAGTTTCAAGACAAGGCAAGCTGTGCCTCAGCTCCTACCTCGGCACAAGCACCTACATGGATGGGGAGAAGCGGACCACTAGGAGGAACTCGAGGACTGCCACCTCCGGAACCTTACAGAGCATCATCATACGAGCCCCAAGCTGAGGAGGATATCACCCGACCAGAAGCATCGAGGAAAAGCCACTCTGACGCTTACCCGACATCCAATCCGATGGGGTACACGATGCACTATCCGATGCACCTATCGAGCATCCAATCGGGTGATTATGCTGAAATTTTTCCTCCACCGTACCAGATGCCATACACAATGCTGTACACGATGCACCCTGCGAGTGGATACACCGGTGATCATTCTGGGCCTCTTCGCCATTTCCATCCTACTACCCGATGCCCTACCCAATAGGGTGTTGCATTTCTGCATTTGCATATATTGGATGAAAACAGGTGCTAAAGAGCCAAAAATGGGGAAAAACAAGGACAACTCGAGCATGTACCCGAAGGAGCCATCGAGCTACAAGAACTAGTCCAAACCCCCAACACGATCGAAGAGGATCCAAGAGCGCGAAGAGCAACCCGAAGATCCACCCGAGGAGTTACCCGACTCAAGCCTCGTGCACCCCATCGAGTAGACCATCGGGCAGGTCTGGGAAGCTAGGTCAAATGGGTTTCCATATATAAACCCCCTCTTTCCCTAGCTCGCAAACGAGACGCCGCAGACCCTCAAACCAGAGAGCGAGAGCTTCTGTGAGAGAACTGAGCGACTCAACATTTCTTCTTGTTTTTGTACTTTTAATTTGTAGTTTTTCATATATCTTTTATCCCTACTCTTTTCTACTCTACTCTATCTTTTTAATAATGTCATTTTCGTTTATTTCTATGGTTTTATCATTTGTTTCTATGTCCGAGTAGTGTAGCAAAGTTTCTAGGGATGGGATAGATGATTAGGTGTTCTTGATCGGTTAGGATGCTTTAGTTGATTGTTATGATAAATAAATTTCCTTCTAGGTTGATGTTCTTAATGCGGTCAACAGACCGACAGGTTGAGACTAGATCTAGGGCGTTTATAATGCTACAGGCCGAAAGGAATAGATAAAATGCTTGATTAGGTCAATGCTAGAGGTATACTTAACTTTGAGTGACAAAATCAGATAAGTCTAAGTATATTGACAAAAAAATGAATTGTTCGTAATGCTTGCTTGTTCATATTGCTAGTGCGACAGTGTGGTAGTATGTTCAAGGTTGATTGTTACTAGTGCGACAGTGTGGTGACAAGGTTTTAGAGGTTCATTGTCTAGGAAATAATTGCTTGAGGTATGTAAGACATCCGTATTGGTCTAGAACACTTAGGATTCGATTATCCCCATCCTTAGGAACTTTCGTATTTCACTCCTTGCATTTTCCTTCCTTACTCGACCACTTACCCGATCAGGTAGACGATAACCTGCATCGAGTAATACCTCGAGCTGTTCATAGTTCACTTGCATACTCGATCACCCCACTCGATCCTGTACTCGATTGCTTTCATCGAGTGCTTAGGTCGTGTGGTTTACTTGTCTATATTCTTTTACTTTGTTTATATTAGAACTGTTAGAACCAAGCCCCCTTATTGCTTGGCTTGACTTGCTTGATTCTGATTGCATCCTATCTGTTAGCATAACAACCATTTGGATTGATAACCCTTTGTACTACAACTGCATAGGGAATTGATACCCTAGGTGAAAATCAGTCTATCAAGCATTTATGAGGTTGATGAACAGCGTGTTTCAGGAGTTTCTGGACGTGTCTGTCATCATCTTCATTGACGATATCATGGTCTATTCTAAGAGTCCAAAGGAGCATGCAGTACATTTGAGGGCAATTCTGGAGAAGCTGCAAGAGCAGAAGTTGTTTGCTAAGTTGAGCAAGTGTAGTTTCTGGCAGCGTGAGATGGGTTTTCTGGGTCACATCGTTTCTACATATAAGGTTTCTGTAGATTTGGAGAAGATCCAGGCTATCAGAGATTGGCCTAGACCGCAAATGCCACTGAGATCAGGAGTTTTCTTGGGTTGGCAGGGTATTACAGAAGATTTGTGCAGGGCTTTGCAAGCAGAGCACGTCTTATGACTAAGTTGACAGAGAAGGATGTTCCTTTTGTCTGGTCACAGGAGTGTGAGGAGGGCTTTGCAAGCCTAAAGGGGATGTTGACTACTACGCCAGTGTTGGCTTTGTCTGAGCAGGGAGAACCCTATGTGGTTTATACTGATGCATCTAGAGTTTGTTTGGGTTCTGTTTTGATGCAGCATGGGAAGATGATTGCCTAGCTTCGCGGCATTTGCAAAAGCATGAGGGCAACTATCCTACTCATGATTTGGAGATGGCTGCTGTAGTTTTTGCCCTGAAGATTTGGAGATCATATCTTTATGGTGCAAAGGTACAGGTGTTTACAGATCATAAGAGCCAGAAGTATATATTCACTCAGCCCGAGCTGAACTTAAGGCAGAGGCGGTGGATGGAGCTGGTGGTAGATTATGATTTGGAGATAGCCTATCACCCTGGTAAGACTAACACGGTTGTAGATGCTCTGAGTCAGAAGAGGGTAGCTTCGGCTCAGGAGCAGGAGATGGAGACTCTGGTAGGAGAGATCAGTGCGTTGAGTTTGTGTGCTATTTCTCAGGTGCCGTTGGGTTTGGAGGCGGCTGACAGAGCAGACCTTGTGAGTAGGGTGCGGTTGGCTCAGGAGAAGGATATGTGGCTGGTGAATGCCTCTAAGGTTGTGGATACAGAATATCAGGTCTCAGCTAATGGTACTATTTTTGTGCACGGGCGGATTTGCGTGCCCAAGGATGAGGAGTTGAGACATGAGATTCTGAGAGAGGCACATTCGAGCTAGTTTTCTATTCATCCAGGAGCGACTAAGATGTACCGTGACCTCAAGAAGGATGTGTCTAGTTGGGTCTCGAGGTGCGATGTGTATCAGCTAGTGAAGGCTGAACATCAGGTTCCGGGCGGGTTGCTGAAGAGTCTTCCCATTCCAGAGTGGAAGTGGGAAATGATCACGATGGATTACGTGGTAGGATTGCCAGTGTCTCGGACTTTTGATGCTATTTGGGTCGTTGTGGACCGGTTGACTAAGTCGGCACATTTTCTGGCTATCAAGAAAACTGATGGAGTATCGGTCTTAGCTAAGATATTTGTGAAGGAGATAGTCAGGTTGCATGGGGTGCTAGCGAGTATTATGTCTGATAGGGATCCTAAGTTCACTTCGGTGTTCTGGAAAGCATTTCAGGCAGAGATGGGTACTAAACTGCATATGAGTACAGCTTATAATCCACAGACAGATGGACTGTCAGAGAGGACGATCCAGACGTTGGAGGATTTGTTGAAGATGAGTGTGTTGGATTAGGGTGGCCATTGGGTGGATCACCTGTGTTTGGCGGAGTTTTCCTACAACAACAGTTATCAGGCGAGTATTGGGATGGCTCCTCATGAGGCTTTGTATGGGAGGCCATGTCGTATACCGTTATGTTGGACTCAGGTGGGGGAGAGGAGCATATATGGTGCTAGTTTTGTTCAGGAGACCTCAGAGAAGACTAGGTTCTCAAACTGAACATGAAGGAAGCCCATGATAGGCAGAAGAGTTATGCTGATAAGAAGAGGAGAGAAGTTGAGTTTCAGGTGGGAGACAGAGTGTACCTCAAGATGGCCATGTTGCGGGGTCCGAACATGTCATTGACAGAAACTAAGTTGAGTCCGAGGTATATGGGTCCGTTCAGAGTGATTGAGCGGGTGGGACTGGTGGCATATAGGCTGGAGTTGCCTGAGGTTATGTGTGCGTTCCACAAGGTTTTCCATGTGTCGATGTTGCGGAAGTGTCTCCACGAGGATGATCAGTTGTTGGCCAAGATTCCCGAGGATCTTCAGCCTAACATGACATTAGAGGCGAGACCAGTGAGGGTTCTTGAGATGAGAATCAAGGAACTTCGGAAGAAGAAGGTTCCTTTATATGTACCTGTGTATATGTAACATCCGTATTCTAAAATTGGGATGTAGGGAAAACCGAAGGATGGAATTTTTAATTGATTTTGGTTCAATTAAATTCTAGTTTAATCTAATTAAACCAAAAACCCTTAATTCTCCTTCTTAATGTCGACACTTCTTCCTCTTTTATACTTTTGTCGACTTTTTCATCAGAGAGAGGGAGAGAAAGAGAGATAAGTCTTGGTTATTTGGTGTAAAGGAGAAAGAGAAGGAGATCAAGCTTTTTTTCTTAGAGTTAAGAGAGAAACAGAACTGTCAGGGTTTGGGAGAAGGAGGATCCTACTGGTCAAATCGTTTCGAAAGGTACTGATTTTTCGTAGGATTGTAGCTAAGAGATTTTCGTACACTCTCCGTTTTACAGAAGTGAACTTGAGTTAATATTCTAGGAGATATTGGCATTTTTGTGGAGCGTTTCTTCTCATTCCCGGATTGAGATCAGCGGGTGTTACGGGATCGATTGCGGTTTCATCTGATATTTGATCGTGCTGAAATTTTGTGGAAAGCTTCTGGATCTATAGACCTTGCTTTTCACTGGAGGGATTAGAAAGTTAACAGTTCATTTTGATTTCGTGGTTTCACTTGTGAGGTTGTTCTTTTCTGATTTTTCTGCCAGTTTGTTTTCAATGTTTGTTTGTTGTTGTGATTGGTTGTAGGAGCGACTTTGGTTGTTCTTGGATATTGGAGGGCTTATCTTTTGGTTGTAGTTATTTTATTGAATCACTTGTTAAGCTAAGTGCATGACCATGACTTATTTAAGTTGGAGTTTTCTCTAATCTACTTGTTTATGTATTGTGTGGCTTGTTAGATTGTTGAATCTTGGATAGTAGTTAGAGATGTCTCTATTGCTTGTGTGTATAGCCCAGTATATGGGAGAATTTCTTTACTGAGTGTTTATAAAATACTCATGTATTGCAATTTGTGTTTGTGGTGCAGGTAAAGTCAAAGTGTGATCGTGGAATCCAGGCAATAAAGAGGAGGATGTTCTAGAGACTCGATTGGATGTTGTCTGGCATTGATAGGTTGTTAGAATTGGGTCATTAGAATATTGGTAGGTTGCTGGTTTGATGTTTCTTGTTGGTTGATATTGGATATTGCTTATGTCATAATATTAGTTTTGTTGTAAAACACTTAAGTGGACTCCATCAGACCGGCCCATCTATTGTCTAGCCCATTGGGTATTTAGGTCCAGTCCATTAGTTCATGGGTTCAGCCCATTAGGCCCATGGCCAATGACCCATTCATACTTTGTAATTCCTATTCTGTTTTGGTCTTAGGGCTACTCCTTGCCCTATAAATATGTAACCTCGGTTCCTAATAAGAAATAAGAACAAGAGATTTACACCCTAAACTCTCTAGTTTACAACACGTTATCAGCACGATAGCCTCTAAGGCCAGCTGAGAAAACCCTTACCCTAAAACCCTAAAACCGCCGCGCATAAAACCCTAAAACCGTCGCACATCTTTCCTATTCCGTCCAAACCCTAAAACCGGATCAAGCTTTGTGGTTGTTTCAAGATTGGCGATTGATCCCTGTTTATGGACGATTCGCAACCAACCCTCGTTCGTTGAAGTCCGGTGATCAGTTTCTCATCCGCGACTAGTCCGAGTTCGTGATCGACTCCTATTCGCGATCGGTCCGAGTTTGTGATCAACTCATATTCGCGATCGGTCCGAGTTCGTGATCGACTCCTATTCGCGATCGGTTTGGTTCGTGATCGACTCCTATTCGCGATCAGTTCAAACTCGCGATCGGTGTTTGCTCGAAGTAATATCCGAGTTCTATCCGGGGTAAGTCTTGTACGGTTTTGCCCGAGACTTATCCAAGGTTTGTTGCTCGCGGTTCCGGGAAGCATCCGAGAGCGGTACGGGAGCGATACGAGAATCTGCCCGAGAGCAGTCCGGAAGCAATACGAGAGCAGTACGAGATTCCGGACGAGAGCAGTACGGGATCCGGACGAGAGCAGTACGTGAGCGGGACGAGAATCCGGTACGTTAGCGGTTCGTGGACGCTACAAGAGCGGTACGTGAGCGGTTCGGGATCCGTTCGTTGGAGGCAGTAGCAGTTCCTGTTCGAGGTTCGTGGTTCGCGATCAAGGGAAAATCTGAGGTCTTTAGCTCCCAGATCAATTCCAGTCAACCCCAACGGTGGATGGTAAACAATAATTAAATCCCCTTGGAACCTATGAAATTGAATCTGATTTTGAATTTAATGGAACCCTAAAATCTACAAGTAGACAATCAACAAACAAGTTCTTATTTTCCTAAAATCCTAAAACTTAAAATCGGATTGTGTAAGGCTGTTTGGTTTGCTTGCAATTGCACCAACTATATTATGACCAAATCCGAATGTATTGCTTGTTGTTGATTGTTTGATGTGCTGCATGCATAATTGTTAAATTCAAACCTAGTTCCCATTAGTAAAAGGAAATTTTGCTAAGATAAAAGGAAACTTAAGAAAAAAGGAAATCATGTTAAAAGGAAATTGTTGCATGCATGCTAGTTCCTATCTAGGTTTGTTGTTCCTCATGCATAATAAAGCCACGAAATTGAGTATAATAAAGGCATGGTTCGGTCTTAAACACCGCATGACCTAAAGTTTAAATATGATGGCATGTTTCGGTCTTAAATAGCACATGACCTAAGTTCGAAATTATGAATAAAGGCAAGGCATGTTTCGATCTCAAATACCGCATGACCTAAGACTAAAATGATTCCATGGTTCGGTCTTAAACACCGCATGGCATGATCCAAAACTAATTACATGGTTCGGTCTTAAAAACCGCATGATATAATCGGGTGCATGTTTTGTAAAATCTAAGGACCTATGTGAGTGTATTAAAGATGATAATGATTGCACTAAGAATATATATACAAGGTGATTATGCATATGCACCATCACCTTGCTGAGAGTCTCAAGAATCAGTACCTCACCATAGAAAATCCTATTGACCTTTTGGACAGAGTTGAAAAACAAATATGGACACCAACATATGGTGCTCCTACCAACAGGCTCAATTTGATTGGAAAAACCTAAGGATCCAGGAATTTAAATCCTTGGATGAGTATAACTCAGAGCTTTTAAAATTGTCTCTATCCTAAAGTTGTGTGGTACTAAGGTTACTAAGAAAGTACTGCTAGAGAAGACATTCTCTGCTTTTCACACTAAAAGGTTTAAGACCTATGTAGACCTCATCTCTTGTTTGCTACTTGCTGAGCAAAACAATGAGCAATTATTAATAAAAAGTGCAATGAAGCTCACAAGGTTAACATTACAAAGAAAAATCCTCAAGAGCCTAAAAGAGCCAAAAGAGACTAAGGAGTCTAACTATGTCCATAGAGACAAGTGTGGCCGTAGCCAAGGAAGTAGTGGACGTGGTGGTCCTGGTTGTGGGACTTACCAAAGAGATAATTATGATGGTCAAGGCCGTAGAAACCGATTAGGCTTCGGCCATGGTCGGGGAATAGGCCGCGGGTTTCTTAAACCGCAACATAAGACCAAAGTCCACTTGTAATAATTATGGAATAGAAAACCATTAAATAAAGACATGCAGAACTCTTAAGCACCTTGTTGATCTCTAATAAGAGAGTTTGAAAATAAAGAAAATAAATCCAGAAACTAACCTGGTTCATCTCGATGGTAAAGGAAATTTAAACCATGAGAAAGATGACTAAATTGGATTATGATATTTGTAATTGCCTAAAGAAAAATAATTAAAACTCATGTGGTGTATTGATTTAATTTCTATGCTTTGCATTTGATTGAATTATTATTTTGGTTTAAATCCAATTATTTTATTTCCTTTCTATATATATTAAAACATAAATTCTTGTCCATTATTGGAAATGGCTAAGGACAATAACATAAGTGTGGTGGATAGTGGATTAAGCCACACAAATTTTGAAAAATGCCAATATTAGCAAAGATAAGCGGGTATAGCAAGCCTAAGTGAAGGCTACGGCCAGGAATATCTTTTATGGCACACATTTTGAACTAAGTGTTGCATTATATTCACCCAGCTCTAAGAGAAGCTTATTGAGCCTTATGGACATTCATTTGAATGGTTCCTATGTTAAAATAAAGGGTGAAGGAAACAGAGAGTTCCTATATATTAAAATCACCCAAGGACATAAGAAAGTCCTAGAGACTATCCCGCACTAGCCACTGGTTTTACCATGCTAAGATTGAAATGATAGAGGCTAATATGGCAATGAACAAAATGTTCAATGATTCACTTTATGGCATGACTGGATTGGCCATCCGAGTTCTAACATGATGCGTAAGCAGATATTAAAATAGGCACACTCCTAAAAGAGAGAAGAGTTATTCCTAAGAATCTCACGTGTGTAGCATGTACACAAGGAAAACTCATTATAAGGCCATCACGTGGTGAATTTATATCCCAAGTGTTTAATAATAATGGTATGTCCATGGGGGGAAGTGTGGACCACCCTGTGGAACATGAACATACAGAGAATGGATTAGATGAATCCTTCATTAACCATTCCTCGGCCATCACTTATGAGGTCGAAGCTTCCTGTGTCGGCTTGGGGACACACAATATTACATGCACTAAAGCTTATACGCATCAGGCCATCTAGTGAGAATAGAATATTCACCGTCCCAATTACTAACGGGTCATGAGCCAGACATATCCCATCTCAAATATTATTCGGGTGTGCCGTTTATATTGCATCATCATAGAGAACAAAGATGGGATCCTAAGAGAGGATGGGAATATATGATGAATATGATTCTCTCACCATTGCTAAGTATCTTGAGCCAAGGGTGATTTATATGTGGCCAGATACGCGGATTGTCACTTAGTTGAATCCGAGTTTTCTATGTTGGGTGGAGAGATAAACAAGCTGGTCAAAGAAATATTATGGAATCAAACATCCTTAAATTGGCAAGATCCTCGGACTCTAGCATGAGATGCAGAGGTCCAAAGAATTATATATTTGCAAAAGCTAGCTAATAAATTGCCAGATTCCTTTTGACCCAAAGAGAGTAAGAAAATCGTACATACCAGCTTGTAATTCACCAGTACGTATTGATGTTCAAAAGGAAAACAATAATCAAGTTGCTACAGAGTCTAAATAGACCAATATGTTCCATAGAAAAGAACCTTCGGAAATCTAAGAAATGTGCACATAAAACCGAGGTTAAAGAGAGAAAAAAATAGACATGGCCGCGGCAAATCCTAAGGTACCAACAATGAGGTTTGGGACGCTAAACCTCAAGGTCCTGATGGTATTGATAATAATGAGAGCTCCATAAACCATATCATGTCTAGAATAAAATAGAACTGCAAAGATGTCGACATAAATGAAATATTTGCATGCAAGGTAGCACGTGAACTAAATGAGGATCAGAAACTCACGTCTATGTTAAAGTGCACTCAAAGTAAAGATTGGCTAAAATAGAAATAAGCCATTGACGTGGAGTTAAACTCTTAGAAGAAGAGGAATGTGTTTGGTCCGACCTTAAGGACAACACTTGATATAAAACCAGTTGGATATAAGTTGGTCTTTGTAAGAAAGAGAAATGAGAGTAATGAAAGCGTGAGTTAAGACACGGCTTGTAGCACAAGGATTCTCTCAAAGACCAGAAATAGATTATGAGGAGTCTTACTCCCTGTGATGAATGCAACGACTTTAATAAGTCTGGCTATAAGAGAAAAACTGGATTTACGGTTTATGGATGTTAAAACCGCATACTTATATGGTCCACTGGAAAATGAACTTTATGAGATTACCAGAGGGTATAGAGCTCAAAGATAAGAGTGGTTCTCGAGAAAATACTGCATAAGGCTAGACAAATCCCTTACTGGACTGAAACAAAATGGGTGTATATGGTACAATAGATTAAGTAAGTACCTAGCCAAAGAAGGCTATAAGAATGATCCCATCAGTCCATGTTTTTAAAGAAGTTTTCAAACAAAGGGTTTGTAATCATAGCAGTGTATATGGATGATTTAAACATCCTTGGAACTCCTGGTTAATTGCCCAAACAGTAGAAAGAATTTGAAATAAAAGGCCTAGGCAAGAGAGAAAGAAAAATTCTGTTTGGGGTTACAACTTGAGTACATAAATGATAGAATCCTTGTGCATCAAATGGCATATATAGAAAAGTACTCAAGAGGTTTAATAAGGACTAAGCTCACCCATTGACTAGCCCAATGGTTGTAAGGAGCATTGATTTGGATAAAAGATCCATTGGTCCAAAGAAGGACAATGAGGAAGTTCTCGGTCCTGAAATGCCATAGCTCAGTGCTATAGGAGAGTTAATGTCTTGGCTAGCCACACTAGACCAAACATAAGTTTTGCCGTGAACCTCCTAGCAAGAATTAGTTCTTGACAAACCCAAAGGCACTAGAGTAAAATTAAGTATTTGTCATGTTACCTACAAGGAATTTTTAAATTTGGGTTTATATTATACTAACTATAACAAAGAAGGTTTTAGTTGGTTTTGCTAATGCAGGTTATAACAAAGAAAGTCTAAGTGTGTATGGTCGAAAACAAGGAAGCTACGGTCATACATGAAGACAATACCATCTGCATTGTACAGCTCAAGGAAGGTTACATCAAGGGAGATCGGACGAAGCATATACTACTCAAGTTCAGTCTAGGAACATCTCAGCCGACACCAAAACATTACCGACAACAACATTCAGGAAGCTCACGCACCAGATTGGAATGCGGAGGCATAAGGACTTAGAGTGATGCTTGGAACAGGGGGAGCAATGTGTGATGTACTCTTTTTCCTTCACCAAGGTTTTGTCCCACTGGGTTTTCCTAGTAAGGTTTTAATGAGGCAGGACCCCCAAGCACATTGCCGAGATCTCTTCCAGCATTTGGCACGGTCATTTCGTCCAAGGGGGAGTGTTGTAAAACACTTAAGTGGATTCCATCAGACCGGCCCATCTATTGTCTAGCCCATTGGGTACTTAGGTACAGTCCATTAGTTCATGGGTTCAGCCCATTAGGCCCATGGCCAATGGCCCATTCATACTTTGTAATTCCTATTCTGTTTTGGTCTTAGGGCTACTCCTTGCCCTATAAATATGAAACCTCGGTTTCTAATAAGAAATAAGAACAAGAGATTTACACCCTAAACTCTCTAGTTTACAACAAGTTTTTATTATTGGATATTTATTGGATATTGGTTTTGTTATTCCGCTGTTGGTTGTGAATGTGGTTAGGTGGCTAATGGGTATGAGACCACTAGTTGTTGATTATCTATTATTATTATTATTATTATTATTATTATTATTATTATTATTATTATTATTATTATTATTATTATTATTATTATTATTATTATTATTGTTTATTATCTATTATTTAAATAAAAAAACGGACGGGTCTTTTCAGTATGTGTATGCCCGTCTCTCCCCATGGCAGTATAGGCATTTGCCTAGGGTCCAATATTAAAAGGGCCCATAAATTTTTATTTGTCCAGATTTCGTAAAAAAAAAAATTAAAAATAAAAAGGACCTTGAAAATAAATTTTAGAACAGTAAATATCCATTAAAAATAGGTAAATTAGGCTGTATATCAAAAAAAAAGAGACTATATTATACACGTATTATTAACATTTTTTACCCCTCTCCACCCTACCTCCAACCACCAACTAACACCATCACCATCCTTTCACCATCCCTACCACCCTCTTACCACCACCTCCAACCACCGCCCACCACCACCGCCAACAACCTCCGGCGAGAATCTCCGGCAACCATCTCTAGCAAACATCTCCGGCGATCATCTTCGGCGAACATCTCTGGCCACAACCTCCAGCCATAACCTCCGGCCACCTCTACCGGCCGCTGGTCTCCGGCAACCTCCTCCGACCGCCGACCGCCGGCCTCCCGTCACCGCCGCCAGCCACCAATTCCGACCAACAGCCACCATGCCCTCTACAACCTACAAATACTAAATTGGTAATTTTGCTATACCTCAATTATTTTAATTTTTTTAAATATGTTGTTATTTTTTATTATGGTTTTTTTTTTAAGTTATAGGGCAAATTCACGCTTAAAAATAAGTTCTTAGATAAAAAAAAAAGCTCAAAAAAAAGGATTAGCCTAATTAATTACGAAATATGAAGGAACTCAAAACAGAGTTGACTTTTGAGACACTCACGCCGTCGCCAATCATATAGCTCACAATTCACGAATCACAAAACATCCTAATCATTTATTCTTATTCATCAATCATCAATTTAAACAAGTTTCGTGCTTGGCATCTTTGGATCTTGAACGCTGCAGGACGAGTGGACGACACGGTGACTTTTCTCTTACGTGCACTACACAACTCTCAGTTCGAGGTGACATTGTTCCCTTTTTATTTAATCATGGTGTTGTGTGGAAATGACAGAAGAAAGAGAAAAAAGTACAAAAACAATTTATAGAATCTCAAAGACGATCTATGGATAAGTTTGTTAAACAAAAATGCAGCTAGTACGAGTGCTAGTGTAGAATCTAGTGTGAATCCTCATGATCATTCAAGTGAAAAAATAGATGATGTTGTGAATGAGTCTCATGAGAACGTGTCCAATCCACCTAATATAGAAATTTTGAGTATTGATGAACTTCCTCCTGTCGATATCTATGATCTAGCCCCTGAGCATATAATCCAAAACCAAACAAACGGATCAGAACTGATATTGAAACCGATCGGTTGCTATATTGATTGTGATTCGAATTTCAGTTTTAAACCGATTTGGACCAAAATCCGATCTTATCCGCTAAGCCGAATACACATTTAATTTCTAGACATTTGGGTTTAGGCATTGATATTATTTTGGAAGATTTGTTAGGAACCCATTAGCTATAAATGGATCCCTTATAAATTTTTTAATTCGAATCGCTAGTCGAACCTTAGACCTTATGATTAAAGGCCACATGCTCTAGCAATATGAACTATGCCAAATTTTTCTATTTTAATTTCCGAATGGGATATATAAGGAATTCGATTTAAGTCCAAATTTTTTAAAAAATTGAAAACGGATCCGAATCCGATGAATCCAAACCGATCTGATCCAAAAACAGTCGGATTCTAAATAGATTCTTACATCCCAATCCAAAAATCCGATCTAATTCGAAAGTCCGAACGCCCGGGACTACTATGATCTAGAAATTGGATTAATCTTGATAAAAAAAACAAGAGATTTGTTGATGGAAAATGGACCAAAAAGAGATATAAAAAGCACTTTTCATGTAAGTATTAATTTAGAAAGTTGAGTAATGGAGAAACTGATGGTAGAAGGTGGTTGGTTTACTCAAAGCATGTGGATAAGGTGAATTGTTTTTGCTGTTAGTTATTTCAGTCTCATGGTCAATTAAGTTTATTAGCAACAGAAGGTTTAAGAGATTGGAAACATAATGGTGATATGCTAAAAAATCATGAGAAAAGTGAGGAACATATGGCTAATACGAGGATTTGGAATGATGTAAAAGTTAGATTTCAAAGTAATCTGACTATTGATAAAGAATTCCAAAAAGATATTGCAAAAGAAAAGAACGTTGGAGACAAGTTTTATACAAAATAATTCCTGTTGTAAAATGTCTTTCGAAAAGAAATCTCGCATTTTGGGGTTCAACTGATAAACTTTATCAAAATAATGATGGTAATTTTTTTGGGATGATTGAGACGATTGCTGAATTTGATTTGATTATCCAGGATCATATTAGACGCATCCAAACTCATGAGATACATCATCACTATCTTGGTCATAACATTCAAAATGAGCTGATTTATCTTCTCGCTTATAAGGTTAGGTTTACTATTAAAGAGGAAAAATACTTTTCTATTATCCTTGATTGTACATACGACGTGAGTCAGCAAGATCAAATGAGTATAATTGTACGATGCGTTAATATATCAAGTAAAAAAATAAAAATATAAGAGTATTTTTTAGAGTTTATGAAAGTAGATGATACATCCGGACTAGGCCTCTTTAAAAAAATTACAAAATGCTCTTAAGTCGCTTGATCTTGATATTAAGAATGTGAGAGGACAAGGTTACGATAATGGTTCTAATATGAAAGGAAAACACCAAGGAGTTCAAAAGCGAATGATAGAAATAAATTTGAAAATATTGTTTATGCCATGTTCTTGTCATCGCTTGAATCTCGTTGTTAGTGACATGGCACATTCTTGCTTGAAAGCTGTATCTTTTTTTTTTGGGATTGTGCAACACATATATACTTTATTTTCAGGCTCTACCAGAAGATGAAATGTTTTACTTAAGCATGTTCCATGTTTTACAGTAAAAGATCTGTCTAATACTTGATGGGAGAGTCGAATCAAAAGTGTTCAGGCTATAAGATATCAAACTTCTCAAAAATTGTCAGCTTTATTAGAATTATATGCTTTGTGTGATGATGCTATATCGAAGAGTGAAACTGAAAGTTTGGTAGATGCACTTGAAAATTTTGAGTTTTTATTTGGGATGGTTATTTGGCATGAAATTTTATTTGCTATTAACTTGGTGATTAAGAACTTACAAGCTAAAACTATATGTATTGATAACGCAATGAAGCAAGTAGAAGGTGTGATGTCTTTTTTTGAGAAATGTAGAAATGATGGATTTAGCTCAAGTATGACTATAGCTAAAGGTCTTGTTGATGATATGGATGTTAATGTTGTACTTCCAAGTAAACGTTGGAGGTTTAGGAAAAAACAGTTTGATGAAAACAGTCATGATGAAGTAATTCAAACACCTGAGGATGCTTTTAAAATTGATTATTTTTTGGTTATAGGGGATATGGCAATTGCTTATTTAAGAAGGAGATTTGAGACTGTTTATGGATTTTCTTATAATTCAGTGAAATTAAAGTCACTTGATGCTATTGAATTAAAAGAACGGTGCACTAATTTTCATAATACATTTTTTCATTGTGGTTCATCGAATGTTAACTTGGATGAGTTTTTCTCTGAGTTAAGAATATTGCAGGTGAATTTACATGATGAAGAAATGATACCTATCCAGGTTCATGAGTTTGTAAAAAATATTGGTTGTTATCCAAACGTTGTTATTGCTTATAGACTTTTACTAACCACTCTCATGACAGTAGCATCAACGGAAAGGAGTTTTTCTAAGCTGAAATTGCTGAAAAATTATTTGAGATCATCAATGTCTCAAAAAAAATTGAACGGTTTAGCAATTTTATGTATTGAAAAAGATGTTTTGGAGAGTATGGATTTTGAATCAATTATCAATGATTTTGAATCAACCAAGGGTAGGATGAAACATTTCATATGATCATTATTCTCATGAAATAATTGATATTTTCTTATTTTGTTTCAAAAATCTCGCTACTTTTTTGGTTGGAGTGCATGTGTGGACGAACTTTTGAAACTCTAAACCAAGATTTTTTTGTTTATCTACAACAAACTTTTTTTTATTTTATTTTTCTTTTTGGTAGTGATTTAGTTTTATTTTTTTCTTTATTTGATATCTAAATTTTGTCATATTTATCGGAAATTTTTTTTTTAAAGGCCCATTTTAAGTGTTTTGCCTAAGGTTGTCAAAATTGTTAAGATTAGGTTGTGTGTATCATGTGGAAATAAGAGATTTCAGATACTATTTTTTGTAAGTTAAAGTGGCAGATTATTTACAATGCTCTGATCGAATTGTTTCTTAATATTCATTTCCTTAAACAGTTTCTTTCTGAGCTTATTGCATTTCAGGTTACTACTCCATAAAATGTTTTTTTCTTAATTTGAGAAACAGTGAAACCCAAAAACCTCTTTAATTTCTTTTCAACGAACAATGTTGAATTTGTGTTTACCGTGTTTAGATGGAGCTAAGATTGGGCTCATCAAGCCAAGACGAAATCAGAGGCATAATAAATGGGAGTTAATCTATATATAATAGCAATCCGAATAAATGTCACCAAAGGTTGTGTTTTTTCAATCGTACATTTTGGATAATTTTCCAAAAAAATCTGTAGAAAATTTAAATTGTGTGTTTTACAAAATGTTGCGATTGTTCATTGTAACAGTTTTTTGTAAAGTTGCAACTCTTCATTATAGAGTTGTGTCTATTCGAATATTTATATCTTTTGAAATCTATATATATATATGTTTGTTAAAATTGTTTTCATTGTTTTTGTCATGACACAAAATAATATAAAATTTCAATCTTAACGGTTTTTACAGCTCTCTAAATTATTCTCTACTTCATTCTGTTAAAAGTAAAGAAATTCCTCCAATTCTTGATTTAACAAAAGATTTTTGGAATGATGAATCTAATTTACAACTTTTAGTTAATTTTCTATATAAAAATTTAATGAAAATACCTAGAGTTTGTTTTCAAGAGTCAGATGGATTATATAGTGAGCTTTTGGATTTGACTTTTGAATATGGTAATAAAGATGTCTTATATTTAAAAGCAGTTTGTATGAGTTTGTAGGTATAATCAAGTGCAGACACAATAGTTGTGATTTTTTGTAGTACCTTTTCGTAAAAAAATTGTTTTTATTTGTTTTTATTTTATAATTCAAATGGTTGTATCTTTTCATTGTAAAGTTGTGTCTTTTCACTATATTTTATTTTTATTTTTTCATCTTAAAATTTCGTTTTAATAGGTGTGTCTATTTAAATAGTCATGCTTTTGAACTCTCTTTATATTTGTCTCTTCATCACTAACTAACAAGTTCGATGAAACAAATTTTCCATTTTATTTTGAATCTAAATAATTGAATGTTAATATCTAATATTCAACGTTATTCTATGATCTACCTAAAATTTTAGAAATGATTATAGCAATAAAGAAATTTAATACAACTTAATATAGAATTTATAGTTGCATCTATTTATCGTAACTTTTCGTTAAAAAAATATTCTAATATTTAAAAATAATAATAACAATATCAATAAATGAGAACAACAATTGTGACTTTTCGTAGTTCTTTTTCGTAAAAAAAAATTATTTTTTGTTTTTTTAAACTCAAACAGTTGTATTTGTTCACTGTAGAATTTGTCTTTTCACTATATTTTAATCATATTTTTTCATCACAACTTTATGTTCTAATAGGTGTGTCTATTTAAACAGTCATATTTTTGTTGAAACAAAAAAATTAAACAGTCATATCTTTTGAGTTCTCTATATATTTGTCCTTTCATCAGTAACTAACAAATCATTGTTCGTTGAAACAAATTTTTCGTTTTATGTTGAATCTAAATAATTTGAATACTAATATCTAATATTCAATGTTATTTTATAATCTAACTAAATTTTAAAAATAACTATAGTAATTTAGAAATTTAATGAAACTTAATGTAGAATTAATAGTTGCATCTATTTATCGTAACATTTCTTTAAAAACTATTTTAATATTTAAAATTTATTTTATTTTGTGTTTAAGAGTTGTATGTTTTAATTTTAATTTTAATTTTTCGTTGATACAGTTTCATTCATTATTAAATATATTTTTAATTTTAGTTATTTAATAGAAAATTTAATTTACTCCTTACAACCATTAGTTAAATATTCTCAGTTAGGATCACTTTGTCATAATGATTTTTTTAATTGTACCTCTGTACCATAATTCTTCATAAAAATATCTTATATTTATAATACTTAACAATATGCCAATGGTTTCGCATCTATTGTTCGCAGATGATAGTTTGTTTTTTTGCAAGGCAAATACGAATGAATGTAGGACGGTAATGGATATAATTGGCAGTTATGGTAGAGCCTCGGGACAAGAGGTTAACCTCGCTAAATCCTCAATCATGTTTGGTAAAAAGGTTCATGATGATGTAAGATCTCAGTTGATATCAGTTATTGGTATTTCTAAGGAAGGCGGTATGGGTTCTTATTTGGGTATCCCTGAAAGCCTGCAAGGTTCGAAAGCTAAGGTTTTTAGTTACGTTAAGGATCGATTGGATGATCGAGTAAATGGTTGGTCTGCTAAGTGCTTATCTAAGGGTGGTAAGGAGATTATGATTAAGTCGGTGGCTTTGGCCCTCCCCACCCATGTTATGTCATGTTACAAACTCTCTCAGGATTTGACGTCTAAATTAACGAGTGCTATAGCTACCTTCTGGTGGAAGTCAAATGACAAGGCTCGAGGTATGCACTGGGTTGCCTGGGATAAATTGTGTAAAGATAAATTTGAAGGTGGTTTGGGTTTTCGCGCTTTGGAACAATTTAATGAAGCCATGTTGGCCAAACAGTTTTGGCGTTTAATTCATAATCCGACTTCTTTGATGGCCAGGGTGATGAAAGGACGTTATTTCAGGAACAACCATCCGCTTATGGCAAAGAAACCAAATAATCTTTCATTTGCATGGAGGAGCATTTACTCCACTAAGGGGTTGGTGGAACAGGGAGCGAGATGGGCGGTAGGTTCTGGTTGTTCGATTTCGGTTTGACGTGATCCATGGTTACCAGATATTCATCCCAGACCAGCGAATGGTCGGGGGAGTTTGTGGTTATCGAGCTTAATGGTCAATCATTTAATTAATCCAGCCACGAAGGACTGGCATTTGCCTATTCTTGAGGAGTTTTTTGATCCAGTGGACATTTCTATTATTAGGAGTATCCCAGTCAGTAAATCTTCTCAGCCGGATAGATTAGTATGGCATTTTACTAAATCCGGAAAGTATACGGTTAAATCAGGTTATCGGTTGGCCCGAGAGCTAATTACGGACGTTGAAGATGGGCCGACATGTGTGCCCTTGCGGGCTCAATCATGGAAATTAATATTCCCTCCAGGATTCAACACTTTTTTTGGCAGATTGGGTCGGGTACTCTTCCTGTGTTAGAACGTCTGGCGCATCGGGGTGTTCGGTGTGATGCTTTGTGTAAGAGATGTGGTTCTGCAGTAGAGACTATAAACCACGCGCTCTTCGCGTGTCCTCGATCGCGATGCATTTGGGAATTGGCTCCAGTGGTGCTAGATCAGAATGGTTTTCCATATGGCTCCATCTATGCAAATCTAGATTTCATATTCTGGCGAGCTTCTTTCCAATCCGGAGTCCCATATATAGCCCTTCGTCTTCCATGGATTGTTTGGTCAATTTGGAAAGATAGGAACAAAAAGGTTTTCCAAGGTATCGAGGTAGAGCCAATTGAAATCTTGAAGCAAGAGATAAATGATAAATTATTGTGGGACGAGGCCAAAGCATACTCGGCGCGTTATCTGGATCCTCCGCCTTTATTGGAGGACAGGGGCGTTTTTCCCCGTTGTCAGATTGATGGTTCTTGGAAAAATTCGGATCCTTTGCAGGGTCTGGGATGGTGGTGTTGCAGTGGAGAAGATTCAACGATCCTTTTGGGAGCACGAAGTCACAGGAGAGGCCTTAATCCCTTACACGCGGAGTTACAAGCATTGATCTGGGCTATGACTTCCTTAATGGAGGCTGGAGTAGTCTTCCAGGCTTTTGAGACGGACTGTGTAAAGTTAGTTGCGATGGTGCAGACGCCGGAGGATTGGCCCGCCTTCTTGAATTTGTTGGAGGAGTTCGCGATGCTCCGATCTTCTTATCCTTCCTTCACCCTAATCAGAATCCCTCGAGACGTCAACGTAAGGGCGGATTGTTTTGCTCGGTCCTCAAGATGTTTAATTACTGAATCCACTTTTGTAAATTCTTTTCCTCCTGCCTGGGCAACCAATCTTGGGGTTCTCTTTTAATTTATTAATGTTTGGTTGGAAAAAAAAATATATATATATATATATACTTAACAATATGTTTTGCAAAGTTGTGTCTATTCTATATAATATTTTTTGTTATAAGTTTTCATTTTGATGGTTATGTTTTTAGTAACAGATTATATATTAAAATTATTCTATTAGATTCAAATAATTTCATATTGTATAATTTTAAATTTTAAATTTAATTTATTTAACTTTCTAAAATATTTCTCGCGACATCGCAAGAGTCTGAGTTCTAGTTTAAATAAAATTACAAATTTGTAAGTTCATTTTTTCCGTCTAAAAAATCGTCATCTTTTGGATGAAACATCATAACCGTTTAATATTCTTATTCTTTCTTTCTCTGTAAACTAAATTTTTTGAGATTCCACATTCACTAATAAATTTGGAATCTTAAACTCCTAAACATAAAAACGCTAAACTCCAACAAATTTTTTTAAACTAAACCCATTGAAAATCGTTTTTATATTTTGCGATATTTTAACTAAAGAGTTTGTAGTGGTATCATAGGATATTACTTCTAAATTGATAATACTTCTAAATTAATAACTTATTAATAACTTCTAAATAAAAGCCAGTGATAATACTTCGAAATTAATAACTTATTATAGTGGTACCATAGGATATTACTTTTCTAAAATTTCATTTAATTCCTCATTTTTAACCAACAATTATCATGTGTATGAAAAAATGCAGAAATGTTGAAAACTTACTATTTTCAATTTTATAAATCGTTTTAATTGAGCTTTTTCATATCTTAAAAAATGCAGAAATGTTGAAAACTTACTATTTGTTATCATTACAACTCTTAGGTGGAACTACGTGTCAAAGTAAATCCAAACTGAAAATTGTAGTTTTCTTGCGGCTAAGCTTTACAAGGAGAAAGTGGAGAGCCACAGAGACAATCGTTACCAGCAAACGCGCTAGCCGGAAACTTTGTCGCGGGAAGTTCTCCGCAAAGATGGTTTTGACTTATGTTTAGTCTTTGCAGACCAGCCACTGTCGCAGGCACTTTCCCATATACCAAGTTCCTTGATAGATCAAGGGTTTTTAGCGTCCTCGGAAACGTCAAATTCCCCATATCGAATCTGAGTTTGTTTCCAGCCACCCGCAACTCCAGGAGATACTCTGTCTGGTTCAAGAACCTTTCTAGACTCCCTGAGATCTCATTTTTCGACAGATCAATGTAATGGAAGTACAAGGGTTCCGCCGGTTTCCAATCGTCTAAACTCATCTTGATCCCGCATTTTGCTAGCTTCAACAAGAAGATGCTTGGCAACGAAGTCACCCATTTTGGAATCGTTTCTAGTTGAAATTGGTTGTACGAGAGATCAAGATATTCGATGGTGTTAGTGATCAATTCAGGGAACTGATCATTTAGAAGATTGTGGGAGAGATCAAGATTGTTAAGATTGGTTAGATTGACAAAACCTCCCGGCACAACACCCGAGAACCGGTTCTTGGAGAGGTTCAATTTCTCGAGCCTGTTGAATCTCGATATGTAGCCCGGGATCGTCCCCGAGAGATTGTTCTGGCTAAGTTCGAGGTCAAGGAGTGTTGGTGCAACTGACACTATGGACGGAGGAAGTTCACCGGAGAATCCGTTTCGGGAGAGATCGAGAAATTTGAGCAACGTCATGGATTCAAAAATATCTGGGATGGTTCCAGAGAGGCGGTTGCCACCAAGATTCAGATTCTCCAAGAGCTTGAGATTAGAAATCTCAAAGGGTATAGTCCCGGTGAGGAGATTACCGCCCAGAAAGAGGTAAGATAAACGAGTCAGATTTGATATCGAATTCGGGATCGAACCGGTGAACTTATTTCCATTAAGAAAGATTTCTTCCAACATGCTTAACACGCCGATGATGGCCGGAAGTGGACCGGAGAGACGGTTATTTTGGATGTCAACGTACCTTAGCTTTGGTAATTGGAGAAGAAACTTTGGAAAAGATCCAGAGATGTTCCCATGATCTCCTAAGCTAATCACGTTGAGGTGTTTGAGTTTGGCCAGCGAGGGTGAGAGAGTGCCAGAGAGGGAACGTTCGGGTTTTTTGAGAAATCCAACTAGTTCGAGTATGGTGACGCGGTCGCTGTTGAGGCAAATGACACCCTTCCAAGAGCAGCAAGAAGAACCTTTCGTCCAAGAGCTGAGCATGCCGGAAGGATCTTGAGTTATACCCGATTTGAAAGCTAAAAGACCTGCCTCGTCATCAGGATGACATGTGGCAGCTCCGGTGGAACTTAAACACTGTAGGAAGATAATGATGGAAAATATGAAGAGAGTGACTGAGAAAGAGTTCATGGTGATGTTGTACGGTGGGATTGAGAGGTGTTATTGGTTGGTAGCGATTTATCTATAGAGGGAGAGAGACGACTTGAGAGCTACGAAAGTCAAAGTCAACAATTTGGACCAATCCATTTGCATGTGCAGCAATAAGTGATATACAGATAGATCTTTGTCTAATGCCGCGTTATCTTGGTCTTAGAGACAAGGTTCATTTCATGATCCTACAGGTACATCAACTCATTTAAACGGGTGATTTTGTTGCGTAAGATGTAAGTAAGTAAAAGAGAAAATGTAAGTAGGTAAAGTCGTAGAAACCATAATACCGAAAAATTCACTTGCGAAAAATAACATTTTATCATTCTTATATCATTTTGAAGTAGTATTTATTCAAAACCAAAACTTACTAATAACAATTTTGTTTTTGTAAACAAAGTATGTATGTTATTTTATGTCTTTTAATTTTCTGCAGTTCATACGGAACAAAAAAAATATATAAAAGTAAAAAATTATGTATGTTTAGATTTATAAGTAATGATCCAGACGGTAGATTGAGTATGTGGCTTCGATATAAGCGGTATATTTATGTACTCAATCCACGTCCAGAGTTAGCATTGAACGGGATCAGAAAAGTTGGGATGATTATTAAATTCAATTCTTATATTCTAAACATGTAATGGTCTATATGTATTTCAGAAAATTCTGATATTTATAATAGAAAAGATTGGAGTTTATGAAAATTAGTTATGGAAATGACATTTCGAAATATCTTTTTCTAACATCATGTACGTACGTTATATTTGTCTATCTTACACCTTAATTTGTCTAACAATATGTACGTTATTGACTACAAATTAAAAGTCAAAGATACCTAATTAAGTACAATGAGATAGACTGTGTGGACTAAGTTGGCCAAATATGGGCTGATATATAGATTTATGAGAGTTAACATAATCTAACATTAGTAGGCTTTATGATGCATTCTGTTTATCGTAAGAAAGTGGAAATTTATATTGGTTTTGAATTGGTCAGTTTTGGTTTTATTAGTGTTGAAGTTTAAGATGCTGCCTCTCTTTGTCGGCGGCTCTGTATCGGTGGAAACAAACACGATTTTGAAACTCCTAGGTAGAAGGCTTCCGAACATATTAGACATCGTTCAAATCTGTTTTATAGAGACAATCTAAGGTAAAAATTGAGTCGGTAAAAAATCAAAAGCAACCTCCGCCAATGTAGGGACAAGTAAAAACACAAACCACCAAAAACCAAACAGATATATACAACTACTATAATAAATTTTTTATTCCCGTAAAAGTGTCATGCCAACGCATGTAAGCTATAACATTTATTATTATACAAATATTGTTTCGAGCTACGTATCAAAGTAAATCCAAATACAAAAATATAGTTTTCTTAACACACTTAAGCTTTACAAGGAGAGAGTGGAGAGCCGCAAAGACAGTCGTTACCTACGAACGCGCTTGCTGGAAATGTAGTCGCTGGAAGCTTTCCGCAAAGATGGTTATAACTCAAGTTCAGTTTCTGCAACGTAGCCACTGTCGTTGGAACCTTCCCAAATACCAAATTCTTTGACAGATCCAGGAGTTCTAGTCTCTCACTTAAATTGGTCAGCTCCCCCAAGTCGAATCGGAGTTTGTTCCCTGACGCTTTAAACTCATACAGGTTACGCGCTTGGTTCAAGAATCTTGCTGGACTCCCTGAGATCTCGTTTTCTGAGAGATCGACGTAAAAGTAAATGTTGGGGTTCACAGGGTTCCAATGGTCAAAGCTCATACTGATCCCGCATTTTACCAGCTTCAACGAGTAGATGGATGGAGACGACGTCACCCATTTGGGTATCGTTTTGAGGTTAAATCGATTGTATGAGAGATCTAGAGTGGCGATGCCGTCTACGTTCTTCAAGGCTGGGACTGGACCGGTTAGAAAATTATGGGAAAGGTTGAGATGGAAAAGCTTTGGCATATTGGCCAAACTCATTGGGACGACTCCGGAGAACCTATTCTTCGAAAGATCCAACGAGTCGAGTACCTTGAAGTTGGATAAAAAGATCGGGATCGTCCCGGAGAGATTATTCTGGCTTAGGTCGAGGAACAAGAGAACCGGTCTGAGTGATGCAATAGACCGAGGAAGACTCCCGGAGAATCCATTGCGGGAGAGGGTTAGAGATTGGAGCTTCGTCATGGATTTGAAAATATCAGGTATGGTGCCAGAGAGACGATTGCCGCCTAAGTTGAGTGACAATAAGAGGTTGAGTTTAGCAACCCCTAGGGGTACAGTTCCGGTTAAGATATTGTTTCCAATATTGAGCTGAAATAACCGGGTTAAATTGGAAATCGAACTCGGGATTGGACCGGTGAACCGGTTTCCGTCGAGACCTAATTCCACTAACTGGCTTAGCGCACCAATGTTAGCCGGAAGAGGACCGGAGAGATCGTTATTTGTGATGTAGACTTGCCTTAGCTGTGGTAGTTGGAAAAGGAATTGAGGAAAAGGACCAGTGATGTTTCGAAGATTGGTAAAGTAAAACCCTACAAGGTGTTGGAGTTTGGCCAATGACGGGGAGATAGTGCCGGAAAGATAGGTTTCGGTAACATCAGATTGTCCACTGAGAGAGAGTCCCGTGACGCGGTTGGTGACACAACCGACACCGGACCATGAACAGCAAGCAGTACCTTTCTTCCAGGAGCTGAGAAGGCCGGAAGGGTCTTGAGTTATACCAGATTTGAAAGCTAAAAGACCCGCCTCATCATCAGGATGACACGTGGCAGCTTCGTTGGAACTTAAGCACAAGAGAAAGATAACGGCGGCAAAGATGAAGAGACAGAGGGAATAAGAGTTCATCGTGGTCTTTGTTTTGTTTTGTGTTGTGTTGATTGAGAGAAGCCATTGGTAGCTATTAATAGAAGGAAAATGACGAAAAAGAGCTGACGATTTTGACAAAGTCATATACTCATATCTCATATGCATGTGGTCGCAAGAAGTTGTAGTATATGTATCCCGTAAGCGTTGTCGAATTTACCATCTCTCGATACCTTGAGAGAGACAGTTTCTTATACTATCTTTCATTGTAGCAGCATTTTGTTTTCAATAGTTGAATTCATTTTATTTGATGGACTTTTATATAAAAGAAGTAAACTAAATGAGAGTATCTATTTTTATTAGTTTTTACTTTAAAACTTTAAATATCACTTAAAATGAAACAAAAAAAATATATAATTAAGTAGGTTTATATAACGTAGTTTTTATTTTATTTTTCTTGAACTTTGGAGTAAATGGTATTGGAAGGTCATAAGTCAAATTCTGCATCATGTAATTTTGTTTGTTTTCTATCATGTTTAAATAATATTTTAGTTTATTATGAAATTTTTTAGAAAAATAATAATTTTCTTTTTTTCTTTCACAAAATGTACGTTATTTTTGTAACACTTTTTTCAACACGTTATTTTTGTCCAACTGTATGTGCGTTATTGACCAGAAATTAAAAGTCAAAGATATATAAGTATAATGGTCGAGATTGTGGACTAAGTTGGCCTCAAGTTGGGCTGAAGATTCATGCCTTTATTCTCTTAATATTAGAAGCTTTATCTATTCGTATATCGTAAGAAAGTGGAAGTTTACATTGTTTTGGAAGAACCAATTAGTTAGTTTTCGTTTTATGTGGTGAAGTTTAAGATGCTACCTCTCTTATGAATCCCTTTGTTATATAGATTTTGAATTTTTTTTCTAGGTTAGTAACTTAGTTTCATATGTTATTGTTTAAGTGAATGTGGATAGATTAGTCTAGTAGAACTTTTGTTCAACACAAAAAAGATAAATAAATAAATACTTAGAAGAAAGCTAGATCAGAGATGGTTTAATTTCAGGCCTCTCGATGTTATGTCATAGAAATGACCTTGTGTGATGTGTATGTAACGAGAAAAAAGGTTTGACGATGCTGTAAATTGATCACTTGGTTTGTAGTTTGGTAAGATTTATGTGTGCTTAAATATGTGATCAAATAAATTTTGTAGGGATGAAGTTATATATACATCTATCTAGTAAGGACTGCCCGGTTGTAATCACTAGGTTTTTGTTAACCATTTAGGAAAACTTAAAATAAATTCTCACTAAATTCAAAATAAAGAAGTTTTATCCCATGATATAGCGAGTTAACTCCTAGTAAACATACATTATCTAGGCATCATTTGTTATTATTATTCTGATTAGGGAACACATCGGCTAAGAGTCTAAATATAAGCAAACGGTACATAAATTGGAGTACTCTTGTAACAGAACACTACTATGTTTTTTTCCTTTTCATCATTTTTCTAATCATGTTGAAGATGACGAGTAATAAATAATTTTGTTTCTTACAAAATCATAGCCAATGGTTATAATGATTTTATGATGAAATCTATTTAGGGGCAAAATAAATCAGGTATCTCTAATTATTTATTTAATATCAAATTCTTTCTTAATGAATTGACAAAAAAAAAAAAATTCTTGAGTTCATTCAATTTCTCATTTTTGTACTACTTTTGAGTACGTTCACGAAATAAAATAATACTACAAAAGTGTTGAAAACTTAAATACTACTTTGGTACTTTCACTAATACATACGTATATTAAAAACTATTTTATTTGTTATTGAATTAATACAAATCTTATTTAGAGCTAAACTTAAATTGTCACCATAAATCCAAATACCGGTTGTAGTTTTCTTGCCGCTTAAGCTTTACAAGGAGATAGTGGAGAGCCGCAAAGACAGTCGTTGCCCGCAAACACGCTGGCTGGGAACTTTGTCACCGGAAGCTTTCCACAAAGATGGTTTTGACTCACGTTCAATGTCTTTAATCCAGTTACCATAGCCGGCACCTTCCCACACACTAAGTTCCTTGATATATCCAAGGTTTTCAACGTCTTGGCGAACGTCAACATCCCCATATCAAATCGGAGTTTGTTTCCTGATGCTTTGAACTCCACCAGATACTCTGTCTGGTTTAAGAACCTTGCGGGACTTCCGGAGATTTCGTTTTCTGACAGATCGATGAAATCATAGTAGTATGTTTGTGCTGGCTTCCAGTCATCTAAGCTCATTTTGATCCCGCATTTTGCTAGCTTCAAAGAGAAAATGATCGGCGACGAAGTCACCCATTTTGGAATGGTGTTGAGATGAAATTGGTTGTATGAAAGATCCAGAGATTCAATGCCTTTGACGTTCAAGACAGGGAATGGATCGGTTAGAAGGTTATGGGAGAGATCAAGATTGAAGATTTTGGTTAGATTGGCGAAACTCTTTGGTAAGACACCCGTAAACCGATTCTTGGAGAGATCCAATGTGTCGAGAGCCTTGAAGTTCGATAAAAAGTTTGGGATCTTCCCGGAGAGTTTGTTATGGCCTAACTCAAGGAACCTAAGAATCGGTGAGAGCGATGCAATCGACGGTGGAAGATTCCCTGTGAATCCGTTGCGGGAGAGAATGAGAGATCGGAGCTCCGGCATTGATTTGAAAATATCCGGGATAGTGCCAGAGAGGCGGTTGCCACCGAAGTTGAGAAACGACATGAGCTTGAGGTTAGCAACCCCTAACGGTATAGTTCCGGTTAGGAGATTGTTGCCGAGACTGAGCTGACTTAACCGAGTCAAATTAGATATCGAACTTGGTGTCGGACCCGTGAACTGGTTTCCCTCGAGACTGAACGCTTCGAGTTGGCTTAGAGAACCGATGTTAACCGGGAGAGGACCGGAGAGACGGTTGTTTTCGATGTAAACGTACTTAAGGTTTGGTAGTTGGAAAAGGAATTGAGGAAATGAACCAGTGATGTTCTTGAGATTCATGAAGTAAATACCATTGAGGTACTTAAGTTTGGCTAGTGACTGCGAGAGAGTACCGGAAAGAAAGCTTCCGGCAACATCCGCTTGTCCACCGACAGAGAGTGCGGAGACACGGTCGGTGGTGAGACAAGTGACACCGTTCCAAGAACAACAAGGAGTACCTTTCTTCCATGAGCTGAGAATACCGGAAGGGTCTCGGGTTATACCGGCTTTGAAAGCTAGTAGACCGGCTTCATCATCAGGATGGCACGTGGCAGCTCCGGTGGGATTTAGACATCGGAGAAAGATAACGATGGTAAAGATGAAGAGAGGAAAGGAAGAGTTCATGGTGTCCTTGTGTTGTGTTGTCTTGAGAGAAGTAATTGAAAAGCTATTAATAGAACGAGAGTGTCGACTCGTGAGCTGCGGAGTCAAAGTTGACGATTTTGACTAATCCATTTGCATGTGGCAATAACTAGTGGTATTCGTAATCGTGGTCGAATTTATCATTTCCCCGACAGACTTGAAAAAGACAGATTCATTTGATTTTTTTTTTTTTTTGTCTTGTCCTGATTATTTTATAGAGATGTTTACGTTTAATTGTTTAAACACTTCCTGAAAATCAAATATCTACTTTTGGTATTATATTATTGTTTTTTGGTTAATTAAATAAATATCACAATTCTAAAAATTATTTAAGAGAATAAGACAACAATTTTTTTAATAGGAAATTATTATGGGACCTATATTTTTTTTAGAATAAATTACCCTTTTTTTATTTTAGTGTAATGTAGAAAAAATGAAATATTAGGTGAATTTTTTTAAAATATCATATAATATTTATATTTTACATAAATTTTTTAAAATAGCATGTAATATTTATATTTTATATCTCATTTATGAACCCAAACCGACATATAATTTCGTTTTAATTGTAAAATCTAAACTCTAACCATCTCATTTGTGAACCCAAACCAATATATAATTTCGTTCTAATTGTATAATCTACACCCTAACCATCTAATTTGTGAACTCAAACCGACATATAGTTTTGTTCTAATTGTAAATCTAAACCCTAACCATCTCATTTGTGAACCCAAACCGACATATAATTTCGTTCTAATTGTAAATCTAAACCCTAACTATCTTATTTGTGAACCCAAACCGACATATAATTTCATTCTAATTGTAAAATCTAAACCCTAACAATCTCATTTGTGAACCCAAACTGACATATAATCTCGTTCTAATTGTAAAATTTAAACCCTAACCATTTCATTTGTGAACCCAAACTGATATATAATTTTGTTCAAAAAACAAAAATAACATGATATTTAAATAAATAATAGGTAATATATGTAATGGGTATAAGAATAATTGTATATAAAAAGAGAAAATAGACCATAGACCACATGGTAGTTTGTTAAATACTTTATATTTTTGTGATATCTAGTGTATATATTCTTGTATTTTTTATCAGACTATTTATGATTTATATATGCTTCGTCTTTTATTTTCTGAAGTAATATTTTAAATTTGTTTCGATATTTAAGTTACGTAACACAACTTTTTGTGTGAAGTACGTTATTTTATTTGTCTTATATTTTTCTCGCAGTTGATATTGACCAAAAAATTATGAAAGTCAAGGATTGACTTTTAGATTTTAGAACGGGCTATCGTACGATGATCTAGACGGTGAACTAAGTGGAGATGGGCCGGTAGATTTATATGTTCATGAAGCAGTCTCGTAAGCATTCATGGAGAGGTTTTACTCTTCTATGATTAGATTAACTAATATGCATGTCTTCGTGTTTTTTTTTGTTTATTGTAGTTTGCTTTGTTCCTAGATTCAGCATTCTCTCTAACTTCTAGTAAGGAAAACTTTAGCTTTTCTATTTCATATGATCACACATTAGGTCTAGTAATCTCCTCTAGAGTTTCAAGTTCATGATTCGGTTAGAACATTTTACTGCATTTAATTTTATCCAATAAAACCTAAAAGATGGAGACCTCTCTACTTTATATAAAAGATGTATCCTAATATATAAATTATGTACTACCACAAGTGGCGGATGGCGGACCTATTAAAGAAAAAGGAGTTACTTGACCCGAGTAAAATATTAAATACTTTTTGTTTGCATGTAATCTTGTAAAAATGTACAGTACCACAAGTGGTAATTCCTTTAGTGTTAGACATCCCATATCTGAGTTCAATCCATCAATATGAATCCGCCACTATCTACCACTATTGCTCTGTTTTTCCGTTATGTTTCTTGTTATTAATCTTTTCTTGTGATCCGACTCGTTTCTCTTAATTGAATCTGTCAAATATTGTGTGTATGACGCCTTTTTGGAGCCAGAAATATCATATTTGTGATCTGAAACTGAAATTGAGTTGGAACAAATGTCTTTGTTAGACTTGTGCACGACAGTTGTTATAGAATGATAAAATGAACTGCGACGATTAAATTTTCTTGGATTTTACATTTTGTTGTTATTAAATTTAATACACTGATTACTTTGTTATTATAAAAAATTAGGATGCACCGGAAAGTGAAAACTTGAAATAATTAACATTATTAATTTCACATTTCAAGTGAAAATATTTTGGTAATTTTTTAACTGTATAATATAAAAGTCATAAATAATGACTAAGATGAATTAACCAAATTAGTTAAATAAAATATTTGTTATATATATATAAATGAAAAATCAATTCAGTGACGATAGGAGAATAATGTTAAAGATATATAAATCTAAGTTTACTGAATCATACTCAGATAATCAATTTTGAAAGATATTCACATAGAATAAAATTTAAGTCATTATTCTATCAAAATTTATAAAAAAAAATTATAAGAGAATCAGGTTGAAAGAGTTCATACCTGCAAGTGCAACCAACCAAATTGACTAAAAAGATAAATCTAGGAAAAAATAGAAATCAATTAATTACCTAAATTAATACTTGAAGGAGATGATCAATACAGTTAGATAAAAAACGACACCAAACAAAATTTAGATGAATAAATCAATAAATAAACAATCTAAATTTTTAACAAAAATGAGTGAATTAATGTTGATTAATAAATTGAAAGAAAATAATACTCAGAATTTTTAAATTTGGAGATAATAAACAATAGTCAAATAACAAAAACTCTTTTCAGGACTCATAAAAATATAAATATATATAAACAAAGAGGTGTGAAACAAAAATGTGCAAAAACTAACAAATGTGAACATTGAAAGATGGGAGTATGACGAAGAAACACAATTGTTGGATCAAAATAGTGCAACTTTTAGGATCATTAATAAATCTAAACAGTTGGATGAGATAATAAAAATAATCTTTATTAACTTGACCCCTAAAAGTGAGTTTGCTATAATATATAAACATATAAATCTATGATTTTATTTATTAACTTGTATTTAAGAAATACTCAGAAAACAATAAATTCGAAAATTGTTTTTGTATCCCATTAAAGTTTATATACAATAAACAAAGATATGTAAAATATAAAGGAGTAAAGCATAGAGGTGTGAAAAAATGTGAAAAATTAATAGGTGCAATTTTTGAAAGACGGGGTACGACGAAGAGATGCAAAAATATGAAAATAAAGATGTGTGAAACAAAAAGGTGTGAAACAAAAAAAATGCAAAAACTAACAAGTGCAAACATTGAAATCAAGGGGTACGACGAAGAAACACAATTGTTAGATCAAAACACTGCAATTTTATATAAACAAAGAGGTGTAAAACAAAAAAGTGTGAAAACTAACAGGTGCCTACATGGAAAGTTGGGGGTGCAACGAGGAAACACAATTGTTGGATAGAGTCTTTGAAACTTTTGAGATCATTAACAAAGGGTGAGATCATTAGTAATACTTAAATAACAAAAACTCTTATCAAAATCTATAAAAAACTGTATATATATAAAAACAAAAAGGTGTGAAAACAAAGAGGTGTGAAACAAAGGTGCGGAAACTAACAATTGAAACCATTGAAAGCTAGGGGTACGACGAAGAATCACAATTGTTGGATCAAAACATTGCAACTTTATATAAACAAAGAGGTGTAAAACAAAAGGGTGTGAAACTAACGAGTGCCAACATAGAAAGCTGGAGGTGCAACGAAGAAACACAATTGTTGGACCGAAACTTTGCAACTTTTGAGATCATTACAAAGGTTGAGATCATTAATCATACTTAAAGAAAAAAAACTCTTTTCAAAGTCCATAACAATCTGTATGTATATAAAAACAAAGAGTGTGAAAACAAAGAGGTGTGAAATAAAAATGTGTGAAACAAAAACGTGCGAAAACTAACAAGTGCAACCATTGAAGGCTAGAGCTAGAACGAAGAAACATAATTGTTGGATCAAAACATTGCAACTTTATATAAACAAAGAGGTGTAAAACAAAAGGGTGTGAAAACTAACGGGTGCGAACATGGAAAGTTGGGGGTGCAACGAAGAAACACAATTGTTGGACCAAAACTTTGAAACTTTGAGATCATTAACAAAGGGTGAGATCATTACTAATACTCAAAGAACAAAAGCTCTTTTCAAAGTCCATAAAATCTGTATATATATATAAAAATAAAGAGTGTGAAAACAAAGAGGTGTGAAACAAAGATGTGTGAAACAAAAATGTGCAAAAAGAAATAAGTGCAACCATTGAAAGCTAGGGGTACGACGAAGAAACACAATTGTTGGATCAAAGCATTGTAACTTTATATAAACAAAGAGGTGTAAAACAAAAGGGTGTGAAAACTAACGGGTGCCAACATAGAAAGCTGGAGGTGTAACGAAGAAACACAATTGTTGGACCGAAACTTTGCAACTTTTGAGATCATTCACAAAGAGTGAGTTCATTAATCATACTTAAAGAACAAAAACTCTTTTCAAAATCCATAAAAATCTGTGTATATATAAAAACAAAGAGTGTGAAAACAAAGAGGTGTAAAACAAAAAAGTGCGAAAACTAACAAGTGCAATGCAACCATTGAAAGCTAGGGGTACAACGAAGAAACACAATTGTTGGATCAAAACTTTGCAACTTTGAGATTACTAACAAATGGTGAGATCCTTAGTAACACTCAAAGAACAAAAATTATTTTCGAAGTCCATAAAAATCTGTACATATATATAATAAAAAGTGTGAAAACAAAGTGGTGTGAAACAAAAAGGTGAAACAAAAAGGTGCGAAAACTAACAAATGTAACCATTGAAAGCTAGGGGTACGACAAAGAAACACAATTGTTGGATCAAAACATTGCAATTTTATATAAACAATGAGGTGTATAACAAAAGGGTGTGAAAACTAACGGGTGCCAACATGGAAAGCTGGGGGGTGCAACGAAGAAACACAATTGTTGGATCAAAACATTGCAACTTTATATAAACAAAGAGATGTAAAACAAATGGGTGTGAAAAATAATGGGTGCCAACATGGAAAGATGGGGTGCAACGAAGAACAATTGTTGGAGCGAAACATTGCAACTTTTGAGATCGTTAACAAAGGGTTTAATAGGTGCGATTTTTAAAAGATGGGGGTACGACAAAAAAATACGATTATTGAAAAAAGAACTTGCAACTGTTGGGATCATTAATAATTTTAAACCATTAGATGCGTAACACCCGCAAACCATTTTCTGGGAATTTTGGTGAGGGTGTCGATCGACACCACAGAGGGAGTGTCGATCGACACCAGTTGTGGCCGGTTTGGTCGGTTCAATTTTAATTGTCCGGTTTGTGTGGTTGGTTTAGGAAATCCCTAAATCGAGTTTTTAAGAGGTAGAAAACGACCTAGGGTCGTGTTATTTTGTGGATTCGCCGTTTTTGAGAAAAAACACAAAGAGAGAGTGTTCTTGAGCTTTTGGGAAGAGTTTGAGAGATTCATTGCTGTTCTTGGGAGATCTAAGGCTGGGAAGGTGTTAGAAGCTTGCTAGGAGTGAGGGAATTCGTTCTTGTTGGTCAGAATCTTCTTGAAAGAGGTGAGTGCATGCCATGGCTTATCTAAGCTAAGATCTCTAGATTCTATGTGATTTGGTGCTCATGTGGTTGTTTCTTTGAGTTCTCTATGATATTTCGTTGCTATCTGGGCTGGGTTTGGCTTATGGGAGTGCAAGGAGCGGATTGGAGAAGATTGGAGGCGAGATTCAGAGTTTCTGATCGAGGGAAATCGCTGCTCGGTATCGGTGCCGGTCGACACCAACGCGAGGACGGCTCGGGACTTTGGCGAGTGTCGATCGGTGCCATGTGGAGGTGTCGGTCGACACAAACTAGGGTTTTCGGGAGTGTCGGGCAGGGTGTCGGTGGACACCAGATAGTCAGTGTCGATCGACACCATCTGGTGTCGGTCGACACCCCTGGTTCAGTTACGATGGATGTTGCATGCGTTGTATATTGCCTGGTTTGTTTTATTGATTGTTGTTTGTGGCATGTAGAGATCTTATTGCTTGTGTGTATAGCCTAGTAGATGGGAGGATTGCCTCACTGAGTGTTTATCAAATACTCATGCATCTCAATTTGTGTTTGTGGTGCAGGTAAAGGCAAAGTGTGATCGTGGAATCAAAGGCAATGAAGAGGAGGATGTTCTAGGGACTCGATTGGATATTGTCTGGCATTTGCTCGGGTGCTAGAGTTGAGTCAGTAGAAACATTGCTAGGTTGTTGGTTCCATGTTTCTTGTTGTTTGGTATTGAGATATTGCCTTGCTATAATATTGGTTTATTATTGGGTTATTATTGGATATTGATTATGTTTTTTCCGCCGTTGAATGTGTTGTGGTTAGGTGGCTAGTGGGTATGGGACCACTAGCTGTAGTTTGTTTTAATCTATTATATTTATTATTTATTATTTTTTTAAAAAAGGGGGTTGGTCGTTTCATTTTGGTATCAGAGCCCTTACGGTTCTAGGTTTGGGTTCACTAGGTTTCTGTTGTAGATGTTTGGGATTGCATGTCTTGATTGATTATGTGAGTTAGTCAATTGTGTGTGGCATGGAGTCTTAGAACATCCTCTTCGAGCCGAGTGTGTGATTCCACGGTGAGTTTATGTTTCTGTGTTATAATAGGAATTGTTTGCTTAGCCTTCTGTTCATGGTAGTGCAGATGGTTAGAGAGGATGCTGTGGCTGGTCGAGGTCGTGGACGCGGACGTGGTCGTGGTAGGGGCAGAGTCCCAGTGGTTAGTGAGACCGAGGACCAGAAAGTGACAGCTGAGGGTGTTGGCGAGTCGCAGGGTGTTCCGGGGGATTCCGTGAGTGTGGCAGGAGGGGGCGGTGTTGATGCTCCAGTGGCCGGTGATGCTAGGGTCCCGGGTGTGGGGGTCCCAGCGGGTGGAGTCCCTGGTGTTGACCTTGCGGCTTTGCTAGCACAGGTGTTAGAGCGGTTACCACCAGTGGTACCGGCTCAGGCTCAGGTAGTGCCACCAGTGGTGGCGGAGGAGCGGCAGCCAGTGGCTGCGGATGCGGGAGTCCATGCTCGTTATCTCAGCATGTTGACTGAGATGGGTCGGTTGCGTACTGAGCAGTTTTCAGGAGGTGTAGATCCTACTGCTGCGGATGCGTGGAGGACGAGAGTGGAACGTAACTTCCACACTCTGAGATGTCCTGAGGAGTTTTGGGTGGACATAGGGGTCTACTTTTTGAGTGGTGATGCTGAGTTGTGGTGGAGATCTGTGGCTGCTAGGAGGGTGCAGCGGGAGATGACTTGGGCTGACTTCGTTTTGGAGTTCAACCGCAAGTATTTTCCTAGAGAGGCATTGGATCGTTTGGAGGTGCAGTTCCTTCAGTTGTCTCAGGGGACACGGTCAGTGCGGGAGTTGGACTTGGAGTTCAGTCGACTTCTTTGTTATGGAGGTCGGGCTATGGAGCCTGAGGAGGCTCAGATCAGGAGGTTCTTGAGGGCTCTACGTGATGACTTGAGAGTTCACTGTAGAGGGAGGAGTTATGCTACGCGTGCAGAACTGGTTGAGTCTGCAGCAGAGATTGAGGAGGATATCCGGGCACAGTCAGTGGCGGTAGCTCCAGCAGTTCAGCCTAGTAAGGCTCAGCAGCAGGGTGGTTCTAGCAGGGGCGGTAGGCATGCTCAGGGAACCAAGAGGAAGTGGGAGGCTACGCAGAAGCCGAGTGGTGCGGGTTGCTTCGGTTGTGGGAGCAGGGATCACAGGGTTGCTAGTTGTCCCAAGAGGAGTGTTCCGACGGCAGGACCTCGGGTGTGTTATCATTGTAGGGAGACAGGGCACATCAGGCCTTTTTGTCCCAAGCTGCAGCCGGCAGCAGTGGCAGCGTTGCAGCAGGTGCAGCCTGGGGGTCAGCAGGTGGCACGGATTGAGCAGGGGCCTCGGGTTTACACGACAGTGGAGACTGGTGGAACCAGTGTCGGGGCGATCACAGGTATAATTTTTGGTACCTAATCTTTGTGAATTTTAGTAGGGTCAGATTTTATGTTTCCTGTGATAAAGTGTTAGGTTCTCAACACATGAGGTTTGTGTAGGGACCTTGTTGGTGGGCGGGTTTAAGTCCCACGTTATGTTTGATTCTGGAGCTTCGCATAGCTTCATTACTCCAGAGTGTGCAGAGTGTGCGGGGATCAGCGGGGATCCTGGAGAGCGTACAGGAGTTGTTAGAGTTGCGGGAGGCAAGTTCCTGAGAGTTATTGGACGAGCTAGAGGAATTGATATTCAGATCGCAGGAGAGTCATGGCCAGCGGATTTGCTTATCAGTCCCGTGGAGCTGTATGATGTTATTCTCGGGATGGATTGGATGCATCGGCATATGGTGCATTTAGATTGCTATCGGGGTAGAGTGGAGTTTGAGCGTCCAGGAGGGAAGTTGGTTTTTCAGGGTATTAGACCGACTTCAGGGAGTCTCGTGATCTCAGCCATTCAGGCTGGGAAGATGATCGAGAAGGGCCGTGAGGCTTATTTGGTTACTATATCTATGCCAGAGTCAATGGGGAAGTCTACGGTTAGCGGTATTCCGGTAGTAGAGGAGTTTGAGGATGTGTTTCAGTCTTTGCAGGGATTACCACGCATCTCGGTCGGATCCTTTTACCATTGAACTGGAACCAGGGACGATGCCGTTATCCAAGGCTCCTTACAGGATGGCTCCAGCAGAGATGGCAGAGCTGAAGAAGCAGCTAGAGGATTTATTGAGTAAGGGATTCATCCGTCCTAGTGTGTCACCGTGGGGAGCGCCGGTGTTGTTTGTCAAGAAAAAAGATGGGAGTTTCCGGTTGTGTATTGATTACATGGGTTTGAACCGGGTCACTGTGAAGAACAAGTACCCTCTCCCGAGGATTGACGAGTTGTTGGATCAGTTGAGGGGTGCTACTAGGTTCTCCAAGGTGGATCTGGCATCGGGTTATCATCAGATACCGATAGATGAGGCAGATGTGAGGAAGACTGCTTTCAGGACGAGGTATGGGCATTATGAGTTTGTGGTGATGCCTTTCGGGTTGACTAACGCACCAGCAGCGTTTATGAGATTGATGAACAGTGTGTTTCAGGAGTTTCTGGATGTATCTGTCATCATTTTCATCGACGATATCCTGGTTTATTCTAAGAGTCCTGAGGAGCATGCAGTGCATTTGAGGGCAGTTATGGAGAAGCTGCGGGAGCAGAAGTTGTTTGCCAAGTTGAGCAAGTGTAGTTTCTGGCAGCGTGAGATGGGCTTTCTGGGTCACATTGTTTCTGTTGAGGGGGTTTCAGTAGATCCAGAGAAGATTCAGGCTATCAGAGATTGGCCTAGACCGCAGAATGCCACAGAGATCAGGAGTTTCCTTGGATTGGCAGGTTACTACAGGAGATTTGTGCAGGGGTTTGCAAGCAGAGCACGTCCTATGACTAAGTTGACAGGGAAGGATGTTCCTTTTGTCTGGTCAGAAGAGTGTGAGGAAGGCTTTGCAAGCCTGAAGGAGATGTTGACTACTGCGCCAGTGTTGGCTTTGCCTGAGCAAGGAGAACCCTATGTGGTTTATACAGATGCATCTAGAGTTGGGTTGGGTTGTGTTCTGATGCAGCATGGGAAGGTGATTGCTTATGCTTCGCGGCAGTTGCGGGTGCATGAAGGCAACTATCCTACTCATGATTTGGAGATGGGTGCTGTAGTTTTTACCATGAAGATTTGGAGATCTTATCTTTATGGTGCAAAGGTACAGGTGTTTACAGATCATAAGAGCCTGAAGTATATATTCACTCAGCCTGAGCTGAATTTGAGACAGAGGCGGTGGATGGAGCTTGTGGCAGATTATGATTTGGAGATAGCCTATCATCCTGGTAAGGCTAACACGGTTGCAGATGCTCTGAGTCGGAAGAGGGTAGCTTCGGATCAGGAGCAGGAGATGGAGTCTCTGGTAGGGGAGATCAGTGCTTTGAGCTTATGTGCTGTTTCACAGGAACCGTTGGGTTTGGAAGCAGTAGATAGAGCAGATCTTCTGAGTAGAGTGCGGTTGGCTCAGGAGAAGGATTTGGGGCTAGTGAATGCCTCTAAGGATGTGGATTCAGAGTATCAGGTCTCAGATAATGGTACTATCTTGGTGCACGGTCGTGTGTGTGTGCCCAAGGATGAGGAGTTGAGACAGGAGATTCTGAGAGAGGCTCATGCGAGCAAGTTATCCATTCATCCAGGAGCGACCAAGATGTACCGTGACCTCAAGAGGTACTATCATTGGGTCGGGATGAAGAGGGATGTGGCTAGTTGGGTTTCGAGGTGCGACGTATGTCAGCTAGTAAAGGCTGAGCATCAGGTTCCTGGCGGGTTACTGAAGAGTTTACCCATTCCTGAGTGGAAGTGGGATATGATCACTATGGATTTCGTGGTAGGATTGCCAGTGTCACGGACCTTTGATGCTATTTGGGTCATTGTGGACCGGTTGACTAAGTCAGCACATTTTCTGGCCATTAAGAAGACTGATGGAGCAGCGATCTTGGCTAAGAAGTATGTGAGGGAGATAGTCAGGTTGCATGGGGTGCCAGCGAGCATTGTGTCTGATAGGGATTCTAAGTTCACTTCGGTGTTCTAGAAGGCATTTCAGGCAGAGATGGGCACTAAGGTGCATATGAGTACAGCTTATCATCCCCAGACCGATGGACAGTCAGAGAGGACGATCCAGACGCTGGAGGATTTGCTGAGGATGTGTGTGTTGGATTGGGGTGGCCATTGGGCAGATCATCTGAACCTGGTAGAGTTTGCTTACAACAACAGCTATCAGGCAAGTATTAAGATGGCTCCTTATGAGGCTTTGTATGGGAGGCCATGTCGTACACCATTATGCTGGACTCAGGTGGGGGAGAGGAGCATGTTTGGTGCTACTTTTGTTCAGGAGACCTCAGAGAAGATTCGGGTTCTCAAGCTGAACATGAAGGAGGCTCAGGATAGGCAGAGGAGTTATGCAGATAGGAGGAGGAGAGATCTTGAGTTTCAGGTAGGAGACAGAGTGTACCTCAAGATGGCCATGTTGCGGGGTCCGAACAGGTCATTGTCAGAGGCTAAGTTGAGTCCGAGGTATATGGGTCCATTCAGAGTGATTGAGCGGGTTTGACCAGTGGCATATAGATTGGAGTTACCTGAGGTGATGCGTGCATTCCATAAGGTTTTCCGTGTGTCTATGTTGCGGAAGTGTCTCCGTGAGGGAGAGGAGGTGTTGGCTAATATTCCTGAGGATCTTCAGCCTAACATGACTTTGGAGGCGAGACCAGTGAGGGTTCTCGAGAGGAGGATCAAGGAACTTCAGAAGAAGAAGATTCCTTTGATGAGAGTCCTTTGGGACTGTGATGGTGTTGAGGAGCAGACTTGGGAGCCTGAGGCAAAGATGAAGGCAAGGTTCAAGAAGTGGTATGAGAAGCAAGCCGCGACTTGAGCTTGTTTAGCCGGGTCCCATCTGTATCCGTGGCTGGAGCGGGAATGGAGTATTCCAGCCCATCTCTCTTGTTACTCGGTCGCTTGGGGTGGTTGGTTGTGCGACTCAATAACAAGATGAGGTGGTGTTCGGGGTACGAAGTTTTTGTGAGGCGGGGTTTTGGAAGAAAGTTTCCTGAAATAGAAGTTTTCCAAGGATGGAAAGTGCTAAAAATGGAAAGTTTTATGGGAGTTAGAACTTGTCCATTTTAGCGGTGGAGAGCCTTAAAGGGGGCTTGGGTGTGGCCTTAGTGGCGGACTTTTGAGTCAGTGTGCCCGTGTGTGGCAGTCTTTTTAGACATTGTGGGGTCTTTGTGACGGGCTTTTAGCCAGAGTGTCTTTGTGACGGTCCTCTTTAGGACATTTGTGTGGCCTTGGTGGCGGTCCTTTTTAGGACGTTTGTTTGGCCTTTGTGGCGGGCTGTTTAGCCAGAGTGTCTTTGTGACGGTCCTTCGGGACAGATGGCCTTTGTGGCGGGCTGTTTAGCCAGAGTGTCTTTGTGACGGTCCTTCGGGACAGATGGTCTTTGTGACGGTCCTTCGGGACAGATGGCCTTTGTGGCGGGCTGTTTAGCCAGAGTGCCTTGGTGGCGGTCCTTTTTAGGACATTTGTTTGGCCTTGGTGGCGGTCCTCTTTAGGACATTTGTTTGGCCTTGGTGGCGGTCCTCTTTAGGACATTTGTTTGGCCTTGGTGGCGGTCCTCTTTAGGACATTTTTGTTTGGCCTTTGTGGCGGCCCTTGTGGCGTATATGATCCTTGTGTGGTCATGAGGTATTCCAGTGAGGGAATATGTGGTTGGTAGGACATTGAGATGTTTTTACGCGAGCCACGGGAAGGAAACCTGTATAGGGATAGGACCCGGACGTGTTCAGAATCGTTTGCTCGCGACTCTTGGGGGACTTAGGATCTCCTAGTACTGCCATATTCAGAGACTTTGTGGCTCGGGAGTATGGTTGGTATATCGACTCCGGATGACGATCCGGGGGCGCGCTGTAGGGTGGCAACCCGAGAGACGAGTTTGGACTTTTCCTTATATATTATGGCATGCGGGCTTCGGCCTGATGAGGAGCCAACATTTGGCATGCAGACTTAGGTCTGATGAGGAGCCAATAAAAACTCAAGGTTTAGGCCTATGAGTAAAGGAAAGTCCAAAAAGTCAAGAGCAAATGACGCCTAGAACGTGAGTCTATCGCCTAGAGGTGACCTTCTGTAGATCGGTCGGAGGAGTGCGGGCCGTGGAGACGGTTGCACGGGAGTCCTTGACTGATGGTTGTTCGAGATTCGAGGACGAATCTAGATTGGTGGGGGAGAATTGTAACACCCGTAAACCATTTTCTGGGAATTTTGGTGAGGGTGTCGATCGACACCACAGAGGGAGTGTCGATCGACACCAGTTGTGGCCGGTTTGGTCGGTTCAATTTTAATTGTCCGGTTTGTGTGGTTGGTTTAGGAAATCCCTAAATCGAGTTTTTAAGAGGTAGAAAACGACCTAGGGTCGTGTTATTTTGTGGATTCGCCGTTTTTGAGAAAAAAACACAAAGAGAGAGTGTTCTTGAGCTTTTGGGAAGAGTTTGAGAGATTCCTTTCTGTTCTTGGGAGATCTAAGGCTGGGAAGGTGTTAGAAGCTTGCTAGGAGTGAGGGAATTCGTTCTTGTTGGTCAGAATCTTCTTGAAAGAGGTGAGTGCATGCCATGGCTTATCTAAGCTAAGATCTCTAGATTCTATGTGATTTGGTGCTCATGTGGTTGTTTCTTTGAGTTCTCTATGATATTTCGTTGCTATCTGGGCTGGGTTTGGCTTATGGGAGTGCAAGGAGCGGATTGGAGAAGATTGGAGGCGAGATTCGGAGTTTCTGATCGAGGGAAATCGCTGCTCGGTATCGGTGCCGGTCGACACCAACGCGAGGACGGCTCGGGACTTTGGCGAGTGTCGATCGGTGCCATGTGGAGGTGTCGGTCGACACAAACTAGGGTTTTCGGGAGTGTCGGGCAGGGTGTCGGTCGACACCAGATAGTCAGTGTCGATCGACACCATCTGGTGTCGATCGACACCATCTGGTGTCGGTCGACACCCCTGGTTCAGTTACGATGGATGTTGCATGCGTTGTATATTGCCTGGTTTGTTTTATTGATTGTTGTTTGTGGCACGTAGAGATCTTGTTGCTTGTGTGTATAGCCCAGTAGATGGGAGGATTGCCTCACTGAGTGTTTATCAAATACTCATGCATCTCAATTTGTGTTTGTGGTGCAGGTAAAGGCAAAGTGTGATCGTGGAATCAAAGGCAATGAAGAGGAGGATGTTCTAGGGACTCGATTGGATATTGTCTGGCATTTGCTAGGGTGCTAGAGTTGAGTCATTAGAAACATTGCTAGGTTGCTGGTTCCATGTTTCTTGTTGTTTGGTATTGAGATATTGCCTTGCTATAATATTGGTTTATTATTGGGTTATTATTGGATATTGATTATGTTTTTTCCGCCGTTGAATGTGTTGTGGTTAGGTGGCTAGTGGGTATGGGACCACTAGCTGTAGTTTGTTTTAATCTATTATATTTATTATTTATTATTTTTTTAAAAAAGGGGGTTGGTCGTTTCAAGATGGGATAATAGAAACAATTTCATCCATTAGATTAAAGTTGACCTCCAAAAGTGGGTTTGCTATTATATATAGATTAAGAATTTATACAAGTAGTATAATTGCAGCACTTCTTGCTTAAAAATATATTTTTGAAAACATTTACCATTGAATGCCACTAAATACTTATGTTCATATCCAAACAAGTTAAGTTAATTCTTTCTACTATCCTTATAACCAAACATAATTAAAATATTTTAAATATCCATGTATATATAATGTTTTACAATTTATATAGAGTAGGTAGTAACCCGTGCTACAGGCAATTTTTTTAATATAAAATTTTAATTGGTAAAAGTGAGTTAGAATTTGTTATTTGAAATACATAAATTAAGTGTATTGAATTTTAGTTTGGTCTTGTCCTGTCCTGTTCCATTCCTTCTCATCCTGTACTGTTCCATCTCGTCCTGTCACATCTCGTCCATTCCTGTCCCATAAGTTTTTTAAAGTCTCATAACAATATTTATAAGAATCACCCATTATACAATTTTAATTCAAAACTTTGCCTTAAAACATTTAGAAAAAATACATGAATTCTCCATTTGAATATTTAATTTACATTTAGTTAGTTAAAAATATAATTCTCAGTCAAGGAGTGATGTTTAGAAGATTTATTCCAGATTAAAAAAAAAAAATCTCCTATCATCGCTTTTTGATTTTAAATTTTAAATGTGAATCATCATATAATACATAAAGTTTTTAAAAATGAATCTTTTTCTGCATATATTGTGATTTGAATATTTTTAAACAAACATATATTACTCAATTAATATATGTGGACCAATTAGACTTGTGTACAAGAGAGCAGAGAAAGTTATGAGTTATGATCTCTAACATTGTTAATGGAAAAATAAAAAAATGAAAAATTATGTATTTTTCAGGTAAAGAAAAAAAGTTCATGTATTTTTCAAGCAAAAAATAAATAATTTGTGTTTTTTTCTAGAATTTTTTTAAAAAATAGTAACGCCGTCACAATACCCTCAACGGTCGTAACGGAGACGAGGAGAAACTAGAAAAAAAAATAATAGTTCGTGTATTTTTTATCAACTAAAAATTGTTGATAAAAATAGTTTACGTATTTTCTGGCAACGAAAAAAGTTAATATTTTTTCTGGCAAATATTAAATAGTTGATGTTTTTTTTGGGAGTTTTCCCTTTCTTATTTTTCCACTAACAATGTTAGAGATCATAACTCATAATTTTCTCTGCTCTCTTGAACTTCATACAAGTTTTCACTACTATTTATGATAACAAAATTCAAAAACAAAATACACAATTAGATTAATTGATTTCCAAATTTCTCAATTAGTATTGTTTTTGCATAAATAAATGGTGAATCTGGTTAGGTTACAAGAGTTGATATCCCACAAAATGGCTATAATCTACGATCTCGATCAAGTTTGCGTACACCAGCCCATTTGATGATTTACATTGGCTATAAGCATCACAAAAGGTACTAGACTAAAGAGATGAATATTTTTTGAAATGTATACAAAGATCTAGAAAGGTGGAGATCTCATAAAATTTTAGAGAAGTGTTGATGAAAAAATTTTAGAGAAGTGTTGATGAAATTTCCAAATCTGTTAAGTCAGTATAAATTCAAAAACAACTCTAATTGAGAAATTTGGAAATCAATTAATCTAATTGTGTATTTTTGTTCTTGAATGAAGTTCAAGAGAGCAGAGAAAGTTATGAGTTATGATCTCTAACATTGTTAATGGAAAAATAAGAAATAAAAAAATTATGTATTTTTCAGGCAAAGAAAAAAATTTCATGTATTTTTCTGACAAAAAATAAATAGTTTGTGTTTTTTTCTGAAATTTTTTTCAAAAATAGTAACACTGTCACAATACTGTTAACGATCGTAACGGAGACAAGGAGAAACTGGGAAAAATGTGTATTTTTTATCAACTAAAAAATAGTCTACGTATTTTCTGGCAACGAAAAAAGTTCATGTTTTTTACTAGCAAATAATAAATAGTTGATGTTTTTTTGGGAATTTTCCCGATTTAATATTTTAGAATTTTGAAAGATTTGAGTGAGTTTTTAAAAGATTTGATTATCTTTTAGAGATTTTCTATTTTTTAAAAAAAACAAATGTGTGATTTTTAGGGGGGTGTATTGAACTGAGGATTTTAAAAGATTTTGAGTTTTTTTACAAATCACTTGTTATTCAACTATTGATTTTTAAATGTCTTCTTAAATCCTATGTTATTGAAAATAGAATTTATGCAAAATCATCTAAAATCATTTATAATCCTTTGTTATTCAATCAATGATTTGTAAAACTCATATCAAATCCATTGTTATTGAAAAATTATCAGATTTTTAAAAAGAGGATTTTCAAAGAGATTGTAAGAGATTTCATATACAGTTTTAGTTGAAAATAAAGACAAACAAAATCCCATAGCTATAGGTGTGATTTGGAGAAATTTGATTAAAAAACTTTTATATAAAAAACTGTAGAGAAAAGCCTACGATCCCTCTCCAAGACTCAACTGCCTCTCTGTTTTCAATGATCAAGTCAATTGGATTAGTTCCTTTTTTTTTATTTTTTTTTTCTTTCAGGATGAGAAAGCTTATGTCAATAGAAATCTACCATGGAAATCAGAGTTTGAACAACACTCAAAATCTCTATAAGAAACGAGATTGCCTTTATTGTATTGGGCTGGATTTATGTTTCTTGAGCAAATCTCATGTGTTAGAAAAACTTTGTGAGTTGAGTTTGCCTTTTACTTTTACATCAAATCAGAAATACTTAAACTGTTGACAACACAATTACCAGATATTGTCATCATGTTCTTCGTGACCAGGAAACAGGAGAAGAGTTTCTCCTCTAGATAATCTCATCATGAGATGTTCACTCTTATAACAAGATTGTATATATACCTCCATTCTTCCTCTCTACTAATTATTGTGCTCCTAGTTCGGCCATGTTCGTTTATAAGTCACTAAATTAACGACAGCGACATAAATAATAGACACAAGCGGAATCATAACTGTTGCTGCCGTAGTGAAAAGAGTCGCCGAGAATTGCCGTACTGTTAAAATAATTTGTCGCAGCGGTCGCTAGAAATTCCGACGACTCTTTTTTCACCCCAGCGACACTTTTTTTTACTCAAAAAGAAATACCTGCATCGTCTTCTAGCTTTTCCGTTGTCGTTTTACTTTTAAATTGCTGTTCTCATTGTCGTTTAAGTCGGTCTCAGTCGTTCTACGAACGACTACAAAAAGAACAGGGCCTTCGTTTTGACAACTTGTAGTGTGACATAAGATTTTGTTGTAACTGCGGTGTGACCCACGATCGTAACGTACGGTGAACTTGGATAATGACTGAATCGCGCACAAGAGCACTTTCCTTAAAGAGTATTTTGACCCTTATCAAAAGCCTAGGGTTACACAAAATCTCTCGCAGGATAAGACAATCAAAGTTTCTCTCTTGTTCTAGGCTGAGATACAAGAGAAACAAATAGAGTTTTAGTGTTTTGTTTTTGTGTTTTGTTTTTGATGTTGTGAATCTCTTCTCTCCTCTCTGTTTTTCTTAATCTCGATATCTTCCTCTGTTTTTAATGTGGAGAAACAGAGTATTTATAATGATCAACATGTCTCATCGTACGTTTGCAACCGTACGTTAAAACACGCAACACACGAAGAGTTGTGATGGTTAGAAAATAACCGATTATTAACTTAAATAACCAACATTCCTCCCCCATTTAAGTTTAATATTTGATTCACAAAATCACACACATAAACCAAACTCATGCATCAATATAAATATCGTAACGATTGAATTTATATCTTAGTGACATTACACATTTCAAATGCCCAAGAATTAGGATGTCCTATGGATTGAATCCTTTCAACTCATTTTGGACACTTGAAGATAATACACACATGAATTTCTACACTACTCCAAGTGTTTATACTTGACACTATTATAAGCCATGTGTCCCTATCCATTCATGAGCATATAGGAAGCTAAGTCCAAGCTTCTTGAAGCGGCTCCACTTCATACTCATATAGGTAGATCTTTTAATCTTGCACCTGCAAATGCAATTTTTCAAAAGATCTATTAAGAAGAGAACTTCAACCTAATCCTTTCTTGCAGGTTCAAGCACTTACTTTGGGATGATACAACAAGTGCTTCAAACTTTAACTGTAAGCTTTCCACATTGAATTCAGCCTCTAACGTTGTATTAGAGGGAAATTGGGTATCTCACAATTAAAAATTTCAAATGGACTTTAAACCCATCCCTCTAGCCGACTTGATCACCAAGTCTCTAGCTAACCCTTTAGTCAAATGATCAGCTAGATTTTGCTCAGACCGAACAAACTGTATGGTAATAGCCCCATGAGTGATCAGCTCACGTATCATGCTATGTCTAACACCAAGGTGTCGTGACTTACCATTATACACTTGACTATAAGCTCTAGCCAAAGTGGCTTTACTATCACAATGTATACAAATTGGTGATACCGGTCTCGGCCACAAAGGAATCTCATAGACTAAATTTCTTAGCCAATCTGCCTCTTTGCTGGCAGCCGCTAATGCTATGAACTCCGATTCCATGGTTGAACTTGTAATACAAGTTTGTTTTCTAGAAGCCCATGAGATGGCACCTCCTCCAAGCAAGAACACCCAACCACTTGTAGAAGAATTACTTTCTAAGTTGGAGTTCCAACTTGCATCGGAATATCCTTCTAAGACCGAAGGAAATCCGACATAAGACAAACCATAATTTATGGTTCCTTTCAAGTACTTAAGCACCCGTCTTATAGCTTGCCAATGGTGAGTACTAGGGTTACTAGTATATCTACTCAACTTTCCTACCGCATAAGCTATATCCGGTCTAGTACTTGTCATGGCATACATTAAACAGCCAATCAGTTGTGAGTATTCAAGTTGTGAAATCGCTTTTCCTGTATTAGGCATAAGCTTCACACTCGCATCCATGGGAGTGCTCACAGGAGAACATTTCTCATAATTGAATCTTTTCAGCACATTTTCAATGTAATGAGACTGAGATAAACATAGGCCTTTGTTCTCACGCTTGATTCGAATTCCAAGAATCACATCTGCCTCCCCCATGTCTTTCATGGCAAAATTTGATGACAAGAACTCTTTTGCAATTTCTACTTGTCTTAAGTCAGTACCAAAGATCAACATGTCATCAACATATAAGCAAATGATTACTCCATTACCGGATTCATCAAATTTGCTGTATAAGCACTTGTCTGCTTGATTCAACTTGAATCCATTTGATAAGATTGCCTCATCAAATCTTTGATGCCACTGTTTAGGTGCTTGCTTCAGCCCATACAATGACTTTATTAACTTACACACCTTTTGCTCATTTCCGGGTATAACAAACCCTTCAGGTTGCTTCATATAGACTTCTTCTTCCAAAACACCGTTCAAAAATGCTGTTTTAACATCCATTTGGTGGATCACAAGATCATTAATAGCAGCCAAGGCAATTAATAATCTTATAGAAGATATTCTAGCAACAGGAGCATAGGTATCAAAATAATCGATACCTTCCTTTTGTCTAAAACCTTGGATAACCAATCTAGCTTTAAACTTGTCAATTGTTCCATCGACTTTCATCTTCTTTTTGAAGATCCACTTGCAGCCTAAAGGCTTGCAACCAGGTGGGAGATCCGTTAAGATCCATGTATTATTCTCTACGATGGAGTCTATCTCATCGTTTACCGCTTCTTTCCAAAACGCAACGTCTATAGACTGCATAGCCTCATCAAACGTTCTAGGATCCTCATCAACATGATAACAATACAAGTATTGATATTCAACCTCATCTCTTGATCCCTCAACTAAATAAAGTTGAAAATCAGGACCGAAAGATTTTTCAATTCTTCCTCGCTTGCTCTTGCGGAGCATAGGTGACGCATTAGAAGGAATGAGTGTGTCATCTCCTTCCTTTGTTCCACTTGAACTAGGAACAAGGTCCTTTGGTCTAGGTATTGATGAAAACCGTGTCTCATCAAATATTGCATCTCTTGACTCAATCACGGTGTTAACCGATATAGAATCATTAGGTTCTATGACATAGAACCTATAAGCTTTGGAATGCTCAGCATATCCAATGAAGATGCAATCAATACCTCTTTCTCCCAAAGTTTTAATCTTTGGTTGGGGTAGTCTAACAACCGCCCTACAGCCCCAAACTCGAAGGTAATTCAAATTTGGTTTCTTTTTGTACCAAAGTTCATATGGGGTAATCTTGTTCCTTTTGTTAGGAACCCTATTTAATAAGTAGCAAGCCGTTAACATGGCTTCACCCCAAAAAACCGTCACTTAATCCTGAGTAAGATAACATGGAATTAACCATTTCTTTTAGGACTCTATTTTTCCTCTCAGATACACCATTTTGTTGTGGTGTATATGGAGCTGTAGTCTCATGTATAATTCCCACAGACTGAAAATAAACAGGATCATAATACTCTCCACCTCTATCGGTGCGTAACTTCTTAATCAAGTCACTATGTTGTAATTCAACCTCAGTTTTATAAACCTTGAATTTATCTAAGGCTTCATCTTTAGCATGTAATAGATACACATAACAAAAGCGAGTATGATCATCAATGAAAGTGATGAAATACTTTTTGTTCCCTAAAGATGGTGTAGCATGCAAATCACATAGATCACTATGTACAAGTTCTAGCACCTTAGAATTCCTTTCAATACTCTTAAAAGGTTTTCTAACTATCTTAGTCAACATACAAGTACTACACTTCTCTAAATTCATGTCAAAATTAGGAATTAATCCTTCTTTAGACATATCAATCATTCTTTTATAGTGTACATGACCTAATCTTAAATGCCATAGAGAAGAATCATTTTTGCTAGAACATGCCATGTAAATAGAACTCACAACTTTATTAATATTAAGCATAAACATGCCATTACAAAAGTATCCAAATCCAACAAAGACTCCAGCTTTAGATAAAACATACTTATCCGACTCATACACTTGTTTATAACCACACTTATTTAAAACACTACCAGAGACTAAGTTCTTTCTAATTCCAGGTACATGAAGTACATTATTGAGATCAATAGATTTCCCGGAACTAAACTCCAACACCACTTTTCCACGGCCTAGGATAGGAGCGGTTGACTCATTGCCCATATGTAGTACAGAACCATCTTGAACTAGTTCATATGTCTTGAACCAGCCACGATTATTGCAAACATGTGTAGTTGCACCCGAGTCAATCCACCACGTCACTCCATCATCCTGCATATAAAATGCCTCAGAAATATTTGATACATAATACACATGTGAATGTGAATCATTTACAAGATTCTGACCTTGATGAGTGGTTTGGCCTTGGTCCTTAGACCCTTGCCCTGAATGGTTTTGTCCCATTCTGTTCTTATCCTTTGCAGCTCGACAATCACGTCTAAAGTGACCCGGCTTGTTACAGAACCAACAAACGCTCTTAAGCTTTTTGTTAGATCCACCGTAAGTGTTGTCATTAAAGGGACGCTTCTTCCCCTTATTCTTCATCTTAGAACTCTTACCTTCCTCCATCATATTGATTGAAGAAGGTTCAGCCTCCTTGGGTTTTCCACCCTCTTGCATCCTTAGAGATTCCTCTATGCGCAAATGGCTACCAAGTTGTACCAGAGACAACTCTTCCTTTTTGTGTTTAAGCATGCGCCTAAAATCCTTCCATGAAGGCGGCAACTTGTCGATGATACTCGACACTGAGATGGATTCATCCATCTTCATGTTGTGTTGAGCGAATTGCCCTAGGATGCGAAGCAATTCATTGTATTGCTCCATAACAGGCCTTGAATCAGACATCTTGTAATTATTAAAATTACTAACAAGGAACTTCTTACTAGAAGCATCCTCAGCCATGTACTTTGATTCCAACGCATCCCACAGTTCCTTTGCGGATTCGACATTTTGATATACATCAAATAGAGGATCAGACATACCGTTAAGGATGTGGCCACGGCATATGTAGTCATCATTCTCCCACTTAAGTTGCTTCCTTGTCTCCTCCACGGACTCCTCCGCACCCTCCGTCACGGTAGGCATTGGCATGCTTAGAACATACACCACATTGAGTGTGGTGAGAAGGAAATGCATCTTCTTCTGCCATCTTCGAAAATCTACTCCCTCAAACTTATCCAACTTCCCAAACTTTGAAGTCATCTCACGCACTGATGCACTCGTCATGTTCACCAGTAATACTCTTTAAGAATGTTGTAACTGCGGTGTGACCCACGATCGTAACGTACGGTGAACTTGGATAATGACTGAATCGCGCACAAGAGCACTTTCCTTAAAGAGTATTTTGACCCTTATCAAAAGCCTAGGGTTACACAAAATCTCTCGCATGATAAGACAATCAAAGTTTCTCTCTTGTTCTAGGCTGAGATACAAGAGAAACAAATAGAGTTTTAGTGTTTTGTTTTTGTGTTTTGTTTTTGATGTTGTGAATCTCTTCTCTCCTCTCTGTTTTTCTTAATCTCGATATCTTCCTCTGTTTTTAATGTGGAGAAACAGAGTATTTATAATGATCAACATGTCTCATCGTACGTTTGCAACCGTACGTTAAAACACGCAACACACGAAGAGTTGTGATGGTTAGAAAATAACCGATTATTAACTTAAATAACCAACAGATTTTATTCTTTATGTGTGTAATGGAGATTGACCATCTATGCTCAAGTATTTTTATTTTTTCTTTTCTCTAATCTTACAATCGGAGAGAAATCCCTTGTGTTTGTTTCTTGTACATTTATCATTCAGAATAACTTGAGTTATGTGGGAATTTCCTAATTATGTTAATCTGTTATTTGTAATTGCAAAATAGTGATGAATACGCACAATGTACGCTTCGTCGTCTCTAGCATCTTTGCTTAAGCACGTTTCAATTTCAATATATATTTTCTGAAATCCAATTCCTGTCTTTTGTTATAACAATCTCCTAAAATCACCCAATACTGTACTTCTAAAATCTCACCAAATCACAGTCTAGAATTCCTTTTTAAAAACAAAAAACTAACAATTCCACCAAAGTAATATAAAATCTCACATAAATCTCTCAATACAAAATTTTCTAAATTCCACAAAATCTTTTAAAATCCTCAATTCAATATTTTACACACAAATATATATTTTTGTGTTCTTAAAAATATAACAACTTTTGCATCTTATTAAGAACATAACATCTATATATTTTTAAAGTAGCATAAACAAAATCAGATCAAGAGTCTGGAGCTATGCCCTTGGTTCGTTAACCGGATATGACAGCATGTCCTCCGATCATTAACTAGAAATGGCAGCCTCCCTTTGTATTTGTGAATTATTTTTGATACAAAACAGTATGATTCTTGACAAGTTTTTTTTGTTTTTTTTTCTTTTTTAGCAAAAGAAGTAGTTTTAGATCAACTAACACATACTCATACTATGAAGTGTACAACATGAATTAACCAGTGATAATTTAATCACAAAATTGTCATGAAGTACTCTTTTGCAGGGACACCGTTATACTCTCCCTCGAGAAGGAGGATGAGATCACCAACAAATTTCCGTGGTTGAAATCGGCATCAGAGACTTCACTTGTGGAGAAGGTGGCTGGTGATCGGCGGAGGTTTTGGCTTCGAGCTATAAGTAAGAATGTTGAGCTCTCCTTTTCTTCCCGTCAGAATTGAAAATGGATGCCAATTATGAATCTTGAAGAAAATATTTCTTGTGAAGAAAATATTTTCTGCTGACGTGGCAAGGGTGAAAAAAGGCGTTTAGGGTTTTCTTGCTTTCTAGTCACGCATGTTGCCGCCGGCGGCTTCTCCAATTTGGTCAGCGGGCATTCAGGGTGAGTAGGCTCCGGTGGTGGTAGTGTCGGTGAGAAAGGGTTCAGGGGAATTATCGGATGGCTTGAAGGAGGTTCTCTCATAGGGTAGTATCAACGAGGATGGATCTAAGGAAGTTTCTTCGTCTCTTCAGCCTGTAGGGGTGGTGCAGGGGGGGGAAGCGTTCTTGTCTCCATGTTGCTCAGCATCGTATATTTACTCAGCAGAAGTTTGAAATTTCGGAGGTTGATGGTCAGGCGAAGGTTGTGGTGCCGAGAGAGGTTTTTGTTAATGCTAAACCTATTTGGGGGGATTTCGTGATTGGAAAATTCCTTAACATTAAAGCCCCGCATGTTGGTAAGATTCAGATGATTGTGAATAAGATTTGGAGGTTGGGGGATCATTCGTCTTTGATTGATGTGTTTGCAGTAAATAAGTTCACCATCAAATTTCGCATTCGGAACGAGAATATGTGGCATAGAGTTCTAAATCGTGGAATGTGGAATATCGCGGATATCCTGATGATAATCTCCAAGTGGACTTCATTTGTAGAAGAAGTTCAACCATTACTAAAGTCGATAGCATTATGGGTTACTTTGAAAAATATCCCTCCAACTTTGTTCACAGATAAGGGTATAGAGTTTTTGTCCAGTGCAGTGGGAAAACCTATTAGGTTGCATCCTAAAACAGAGGCGTGTAGTAGTTTCACGGAAGCTCAAGTTTTAGTGGAAGCGGATTTGTCAAAGGAGTTACCGAAACAATTTGTTTTTACGGGTGAGGAAGATGGTGAATTGGATTCTGTTGTCCACTATAGTTATCCTTGGTTACCTCCGCGCTGTACCAATTGTAAAAAGTGGGGACATCTTCTCTCTACGTGTTTAATGCATGAGGTTCCTCCGGTACCAGAGCTGAAATCTCATACTAGCTCTCCAGCTCCGGTCACAAATGATAATGGGGTCCCAAGCACAAATTCTGTGCATGCTACAGTCTCCTCACCGGAATGTGGAGATCAGTTAACTACGGTTCTGGCATCTAAAGAGCCGCTGGAGGAGGAAGGCTGGGTTACACCAAAGTCAGGTCGTCGTAGCCTAGGAAAACGACTGGATTCTTCTAAGGTTGGTGGGAATGCTCTGCTCTTAAACCAATACTCTGTTTTGGTTAACGAAATAGAGTTTGATGAAGTGGAGGAGGAGATGAATAAAATAGCTCGGCCATCTGTGGAAACGTCGCAGTCTCTCTTGGCTGACAATGTCATGGTGAGACAATCTGAGGCTGCTCCCAAAGGGTGTGGGTCGCAGGTGGAGGTGTCTACGCAATCGTATCTCCCACAAGGCACAAAAACTGCTCATAAAACAGTACCAAATCTTCTTGCTCCTAATTAAAGTAGGAAGGCCCCCTCCCAACACTAATTTTTGGTTTTTTTTGGAATGATCGGGGCATAAACAAATCATCAAAACATTCTGTAAATCGACAATGGGTGGGGAGGGGATATTTTCAGTTTGGTTGTTTGCTTGAGACACGCGTTAAGGAGAAAAAGGCTCAGAGGTTGGGGAGTCTTTTGTTTCCTGATTGGTCTATGTTGGCGAATTACGAATATAATCGCCGAGGCGTATTTGGGTTCTCTGGAACGAAAATGTAAGAATCGACCCTTTCTACAAGAGTTAGCAATTGATTACTTGCTCAGTGAAGTTAGAAGATCAAGAGGAAATTTTTTGTTTCTTTGTGTATGCGTTGAATACAGTGGAGGCAAGGAGGGTTTTATGGCAGGAGATACGAGATCATTATGACTCGCCTCTTCTTCGTAATAAACCATGGATCCTTATGGGGGATTAAAATGAAACTCTCGACATGGTGGAGCACTCGAGAGTAGATGATAGTCCGCTAGTAACAGGGGGAATGCGTGAGTTCCAAGCTGTTGTTAATTAATGTTCCTTCACATATATGGCCTCTCATGGTCCTCTCTACACTTGGTGTAATACGAGAGAAAATGATCTTATTCTTAAAAAATTGGATCGTGTGCTAATAAATGCAGCTTGGGAGCATCTCTTCCCGCAGTCTTATAGTGTTTTTGCACCTAGCGGTTGTTCTGAGAATTTGAGTTGCAGGTTAATGATTCCTGGTGATGCATTTCAAGCCTCTCCATGTTGTAAACAGTTTAAGTTTGCCAACCTTTTGACAGGGCTGGAGGACGTCAAACCGCTGGTGCGGGATTATTGGCAGGGTATAGAGCCGCTTTTCCACTCAACTTCTTCTCTGTTTCGTTTTTCAAAGAAGTTAAAAGGCCTGAAACCGAGTTTACATTCTTTGCCGAAGAGAAGTATGGGAAATTTAGTTCTCAAAACTTCAGAGGCCTTTCAAGTATTATGCCAAAAGCAACAAGCTAATTCTTCTTCTCCCTCTCCACACACAATGGTGGAGGTGAATTCTACATTTGTACGTTGGGAGATTCTTGCTGGCCTAGAGGAAAAGTATCTTAAGCAAAAGTCAAAGCTACATTGGTTGCGGGTAGGGGATCGGAACAACAAAACTTTCCATCGTGCGACTAAACAACGAGAGGCAAAAAACAGCATCTATGTTGTTGTATTAGCAGAGGACATTAAAGTCGGAACGACATTTTAAAGAGTTTTTGCAGGCGGTTCCCGCCACTTTTGAAGAGATCACGGTGGATGCGCTGGAGCATTTGTTACCATTTCGTTGCTAACTTACTGATCAGTAGGCTCTCACCCGTGTGGTCTCGAGGGAGGAGATCAAACAACTCTTATTCGCTATGCCCTCTGACAAGTCGCCGAGCCTTGACGGCTATACATTTGAGTTTTTAAAAGCTACATGAGATCTACTCAGGGCTGATTTTGTGGTGGCGGTGCAATCCTTTTCTGCAAAAGGCTTCTTACCAAAAGGGGTTAATTCCACTATTCTAGCTCTTCTCCCTAAGACTACAGCTGCAAAGGAGATGAAGGACTACCACCCCATCTCTTGTTGTAATGTGCTTTACAAGGTTATCTCTATTATCCTCGCTAACCGCCTTTGTTCAAGATCAGTCTCTTGATTGAGAATGTATTGCTTGCTATCAATCAGTCTGCCTTTGTTCAAGATCGCCTCTTGATTGAGAATGTATTGCTTGCTACTGAATTAGTCCAGGACTATAACAAAGCTTCTATTTCTGGCCGTTCCGCTATCGATATATCTAAGGCTTTTGATTCGGTTCAATGGTCTTTCCTCTCAAAAATCTTCTCTGCCCTGCAATTCCCGCCAATGTTAATTTATCCACTACATCATGTTATGTGTGACTACTGCTTCTTTCTTGGTTCAGGTGAATGGTGAACTAGTGGGTTTCTTTAGAAGTTCAAGAGGACTTCGTCTGGGTTGCTCACTCTCACCGTATTTTTTTGTTATGTGCATGGATGTCCTCTCAAAACTGTTAGACAAGCAGCTCGGGAAAGATGTTTTGGTTATCACCCCCGGTGTAAGAATCTTGGACTTACTCATTTAAGCTTTGTTGATGATCTTATGGCCCTCTCTGATGGGAAGCAGCGTTCTATTGAGGGCATCTTAGTAGTATTTGATCAGTTTGCAAAAGTCTCGGGACTTACTATTAGCATGATGAAGTGTACTATTTATTTGCCTGGTGATGTCTCTATTCCGCTTGCAGTGAACCTTCCCTTTGCCGTAGGCTGTTTGCCGGTTCCGTATTTAGGCCTTCCCCTCGTTACGAAGAGGCTCTCTCTCTCAAACAACTCTCCTCTGTTGGAGCAGATCCGGCAACGCATAGGGTCATGGACAGCTCGTCATCTCTCTTATGCTGGTCGGTTCAACTTGATTTCTTCAGTGCTTTGGAGTGTGTGTGATTTTTGGATGGGAGCTTTTCGCCTTCCTAGTGAGTGCATTGATGAATTTAATTCGATGTGTTTTGCTTTTCTATGGTCAGGTACAGAAATGAATACTCGGAAGGCTAAAGTTTCATGGGATTCTGTTTGCAAACCGAAAACAGAGGGGGGTCTTGGTTTAAGATCTCTGAAGGAAGCTAATTTGGTGAATAGTTTGAAGTTAATTTGGTGATTGGTTTCCCATGGCGACTCCTTGTGGGTGAAATGGTCTCATATGAATCTGCTCAAACAAGTCTCTTTCTGTCAAGAGTACGACGAGTTTAGGCTCATGAATATGGAATAAGCTTCTCAAAAATAGGGCATTGGCTAGAACTTTTTGTAAGGTTGACGTTGGCAATGGTGAGACGACCTCTTTTTGGTTTGATACGTGGTCAGACTTAGGCCCGTTGTTTGATATAGCAGGCGAGTGAGGGGTTATACACATGGGCATCAGTAAGCAGAGCTCCCTATCTGATGCTTGGTCTAACCGTAGGAGACGACGTCACAGGTCGGAACAGATGATAGCCATAGAGGATGCTTTGTTCTTGCAATGGCAGCACCGTCGATCTCGGCCAGATAAACTATTTTCGTGCAGAAAGAATGCTGTTTTCAAACACAAGTTTGTGACGCGGGACACATGGAATCACATACGCACCACCTCAAGTACGGTCTCTTGGCATAGGGGAGTTTGGTTTGTCCATGCAACACCTAAATTCTCGCATGGTTGCGTGGAATGGGGGGGGGGGGGGGAGGCGGGGCTCTGTATTTTCTGTAACTGTTCTGGAAAATCGAGATCACTTGTTCTTCTCCTGCAATATAATGGATTGGTCTATCTTGATATATTTAATCTCAAACCCACGCCTCCAGCGACATGAAGGTTTCCTTCTCAGCTATGTTTTCCAAGCTATCATTTATATAACATGGCGAGAACGCAATGGCAGAAAAATACATCCGACTGTTGGATACAGTGGGTTGATCGGCAAGTTCGAGATCAATTGCTTGCTATTGGCCTCTTAGGCGATAAATGCTACGACGAGGCCTTCCAAGTCTGGTTACAATCAAGGCAACAATAAACCAACCCGTCTCTCCTTAAATGTCTTCGTTTTGATCTTCTGAAATTGTTATAAACACCAACGCACAAGTTGTAAAAACATTATTTTTATTTTGAATATAATTTAACATTACATTAAAAAAAAAAAAAATGGATGCCCTCTACATTGTAATCACTAATTACTTGGCCTAATAGCATAACCCTCATCATTTAGACAAATGAGATCACATTTCTCTTTATACCCAATGCATCTGATAAGTTCAGGAACTAAGATATATCAGTAACAGACCAAACTAAAGAAAGAATCTAATTGTCACAGATAGGATAAAATGTCCCGCTCTGCATTTTTTCACCGATGTGTTTCGTTGTCTAAATACTATGGCTAAGAAAAAGCTATATGTCCCTTGGCCTTGTGTAAAGGATAAGAACAGTAACATGCGTATGGTGCACATATCCCATATGGATGACCTCATTGCAAACAGCTCTATGAACATTTTGGAACCAGTTTATGTTGATGCCCAAGGGAATAAGCGTGAAGTTGGTAGTGTTCTTTTTTCTACGTTGACACCCCTATAAGCTTCACATAAGAAGTACAAGCCCTTTAAAATTAAATTATTCTGTTTTAATCTGTTGAGAGTGTTGCAAGCAGATGAACCGATCGATTTGTTCATCTTGCCAAGTATAGAGAAACTGTTTCATTGCCAAAGCTTTCCCTTATCTCTGTATCTAATCAACTAGTGTTTTTTTTTTCTAATCATTGAGATCACGTCTTGCGTTTGAGAGCTCCAACGAGGGTGAGAAGCCAATAACTAGTTTTCAGCTAGGGACCCACCCAAGTTTTCAGCGTGGGAAGCCACTCTACATCTCATTAATGGACTGTGGGGGCGAACGCAACGGTCTTTGATCAGGACCGGGATAGGATTCAATTCGATCCACCATCCTTGTCCTTGTGAACTTAATGGAGTAAAATAAATTAATAATAAAGTCCCTGCATCTTATCAGAAACAATCCCTTTTAAAGTCTGTTTTGTTAGTCTGTTTTGTTGCTAAGAAGCATCGAAACTGAACAACATGTCAAAAGCATCCAAACTGAAGTTGCTTCTTCTGCTTCAACTACTCCTCTTGAGTAAACATGAAGTTGATTCAGCCTCTGTTGTTAGCTATCTTCCTGGTTTCGATGGTCGTCTTCCATTCCACCTTGAAACTGGGTTTGTTTTCCTTCCTCTACATTTTTTCGATTTTCGTAAACTATTTGTAAGGACAGCCCTGTGAGTTTTCTAAATCTTTGAATGTATCTTTATTCTGAAGATATATTGGTGTTGGTGAGGAAGAGAACGTTCAGCTTTACTACTACTTCATCAAATCAGAGAACAATCCTGAAGAAGACCCTGTTATTCTTTGGTTAACTGGAGGACCAGCTTGCTCTGTTCTCTCCGCTCTTGCTTTCGAGATCGGTGATTTTTTCAAGAAAAGAAAAGAACTACAAGGATTTGTTGACTTTTTTTTTTTTTTTTTTTTTTTTTTTTAATTTGATGTCTCTAAATCGATTCTTGTTTTTTTTTTTTTGCAGGCCCGTTAACTTTTAAAACTGAGGGTTACAATGGAGGTTTGCCTTCTCTTGTCTCCACCTCATATTCTTGGACAAAGGTGAATTCCTTACATTGTAACTATCGAAACACAGAGTTAGGCTTGTGGTGTTTGTTTTATCGGTTTTTTCAAGAGATTTGATGATTTTTTCAGGTAGCTAGCATAATATTCTTGGATCAGCCTGCTGGGGTTGGCTTCGCCTACTCAACAAATCCACTTGCTCATAAGCCTACTGACACAGGAGAAGCAAAACATGCCTATGAGTTTCTTCAAAAGGTCTTGTTACTTTTTTTGAAAACATTTTCAGAGTGTTTAATTTGTTGAGAATCTGATTAGTATTTATATATATGTGCATAGTGTTTTTGAAATTACTGGTGTGTTTCTGGTGCAGTGGCTAGTTGAGAATCCAGAGTTTGTCTCAAATCCTCTCTATGTCGGCGGAGATTCTTATGCCGGAATGGTTGTTCCAGCTATTGTTCAGCATATCTCAATAGGTTTGTTATTTTTGTCTTATCATCCAATTCTCTCTAAAATCCATTTTCTCTGGATTTGGTTTTACGTACTTGGCCACTTTATTACATTCTTACACCCTTGATAACCTTTATGCAGGAAATGAACTTGGCTACAACCCTCATATAAATCTTAAGGTTCATCAATGATATGCTCAAATTAAAATTAAACCCTAGAGCTACTCTCTCAAATTACAGAGATCACTGTAATATTGAGGGGTCAAATTCTACAAGGAATTAACTCTACACAATAAATTATAGAGTTTTATAATTAAGTTAAACTAGTTAATTTGAATTAAAATAAAAGCAATGCAAAATATTAAAATAAAACTGTTGTAAATTCAGAGAATCAAAAAACTAGGTTTAGGGAATTTCTCAGGAAAAAATTACAGAATATTAAATCAATAATTAAAGAGAATTTGTTAAAAATACCCTTTTTGATATACCCTTTTTCAAAAATACCCTTTTTTTGGCCATTTTTATTTTTACCCTCCTTTAATTTTTAATGACCATTTTACCCTTAGATGAAAAATATTTTAATCAATAAAAAGAAAAACAACATTTTCCCGACAAAAAAATTTCCGACATATTTTCCCGCCAAAAAATTTTCGAAAAAAATTTCCCGCCAAAAATTTTTTTGGTAAAAAAAAATTCAACAATAATTGTCGACAAAAAAATTTTCCCACCAAAATTTTTCCCGCCAAAAAAATTTACAAGGTTTTTAAACGATTTTATAAGGTTTCTACCTTATAAAAGCCTTATAAATACCTTGTAAAGGCTTTTACAAGATTTTTTAAAGAGTTTTAAAAGGTTTTATAAACACCTTGTAAACGCTTTTACAAGGTTTTTTAAACACCTTGTAAACGTTTTTACAAGGTTTTTACAAGGTTTTTAAAAGGTTTTCAAAAGTTTTTTAAAAGGTTCTCAAATGGTTTTTAAAAAAATTTTAGAAGGTTTTTAAACAACTTATAAACGCTTTTACAATGTTTTTATAGGGTTTTTAAAAGGGTTTTAAAAGGTTTTTAAACACCTTGTAAACGCTTTTAAAAGCATTTACAAGGTTTTTCAAAGCGTTTACAATGTGTTTAAAAACTTTTTAAAAACCTTGTAAACGTTTTTAAAAGCGTTTACAATGTTTTTATAAGGTATAAATTTCAATATTTTTGGCGGGAAAATTTTTTGATTTTGGCGGGAAATTTATTTTTTTTTGGCGTGAAAAAAAAATAATTTTTGACGGGAAAATTTTCGATTTTGGCAGCAAAATATTTTCGATTTTGATGACGGTACATTCTTGCTGTCACTCAAAAAATGGTAGTTTGGTCATTTTATATATAAAAAGGGTAGTTTTAAAAATAGTCAACATGAAGGGGTATTTTTAAAAAGGAGTATGGAAAAATGGGCATTTTTGAGAATGCCCCATAATTAAATAGGATTCAATCAATTAAATCAGATCTATAACTCTAAACTCTTTTGTAAAATAAATCAGTTATCACTGCAAATATTATCTAAATTTAAAACCAGAAAATCCAAATCTTTTTGCAAAATTCAAGTTAAAAACCAGCTTTAAAAACAAGTTTAGATTGTTCACAAAATTACTAAATCAAATCTCTTTGCAAAGAGTAATTTTGCTCATCAAAAGGTTTAATCATGAAAATCAATTATATTTTCATATCAATTTATTTTCTTAGGTGATCAATGAAGAATAAATATGAAGAACAACCTATAATGAAGATCTAGAAAGATAATGAATCCTAAATAAACAGATCTAATAATCCATAAAAACCCTGTGAAAAAACTCTGAACTTAACAAGCAAACTACTCAGACATATTCAATGAAACACAAATTACCATTCTGAATAACATGCAATAGATATTAAAAGAGTAAAGATGGAGTTTAAGAATTCTTCTCTCTACAAAGGAGTTCAGATCTCTCTCTCCCAAAAGCTCTTAAAATCTCTCAGGGTTGCAGAAAATAAAACTTGCTAGAATAAAACTTAGGTCTAAACAATGACCTAGAAAACCTTTTTATATTCCTAAAAAAAAACGTCCAGGACTAATGATGCAAATATGGAAAAATTTGGGGTAGAATTGTAAATCTTCAAAACTTGGGCTTCTGTCGCTTACTGGGTGTCGACCGACACCAAGGGTGGTGACGATCGACACCATCTCTCTGAATCATTCCAAGTTGATTTCCTCCAGATTATTGCTCCAAATTGCTTCACTTTGCTCCATCCATGCCAAAATCCTAGAAAACCTGTAAAGACACAAAAACATCATAGAGAACAAATCAAAAGACTCCTTATATCATGGTTAAAAACCACAAAAACCATGATATATCAACTCCCCCAGACATAATATTTGCTTGCCCTCAAGCAAAACAGAAACTTAGACATGTGAAAGAGGTTTGAAAACTGGGAACTCACTCGACCTCATGATGATTCTTATTCGCACTCTCCATTTACCTGACTCAAGAACTTACTTCCTATACTTAACCATGAGAAGCATCAACATTCCTTACTCAAACCCCAAAATCCTTTGGAATCTCTGAAATCTCCATTGTCATCTCATTAGTCAATATTAAAGCACAAATAAGGTGAATTCTTACCAACGGAATATCGATCAATGGCATATGGACTCTCTTCAGGCCAAGACATTCTTCATACATCTTCTTTCCTTTCTCTTTTCTCACTTCCAAGGGGTTTATTTTTCCCTAATTTTCTAGGGTATCAAATTTTTTTTTTTTCAACCCCTTGCTCCTTTTTTTTTTTTACTTAGGATAGTAAGGTTTCCATGAGTTTTCGAAGTATGCACGGGTTTACGCGACATCCCTCGGCTCACTTATATCCTTCTTCTTTTTTTGTTTCTTTTTTTCTGATCTTTCTCTTCTTTTTTAGAGTACTGAAGGGAAGAGAGAGGAGAGGCATACTTTGAAAAATTGCATTGTCTTGTATGGCCCGAAGAAGAAGTCTAGTCCACTGTATTCCAACTCCCTAGGCAAGAGAATTAAGTCCAGTTAAAATCCTAATAAAAGTTGAGATAATGTTAGATGAATCAGATAATTGAATAAGGGCTTTCAGCTCATAGACTTTCTAAGCTTCAGTTCTGAGATCAGGCATAAACAAATAATCATTAGAGTGTTAGCCAAATAAGAGGAATCATTAGTCAAGATCAAAATTCCCAAAGACAAAAAGAAAAATTTTGACTCAAATTTTATGGTTTTGACTGACACAACTGAAACTCAAAAACTAAAATGTAGTTAGTAGACACCTCCCCCAAACTTAAACAACGCTGTCCCCAGTGTTATCAAGCCTAAGATTGGCAAAAGAAAAATAAAATAAATATAAATGAAAATCAAAAGCAAAAAAAAAAAAATCTACCAGTAGGTTGCCTCCCACTAAGCGCTTGTTTTCAGTCTTTAGCTTAATTGTCTTGGAGCTCAGGCATCCGGTGGATTGGAATTGACAATGTATGCCTCCGAGAGAATGACCCCTACATCCAAGGTGGTGTATAAGCTTTAGGTGCATGAGGTCTGTCAAGAATGTGAGGAATAAGACCAGAGTGGGACTTAAGTATGGGTGTTCTTCCTGCAAAATCATCAACAGAAGAGACAAGCGCTCTACGCTAATCTCGTGGGTTGGTTAACTACAAAACAGTTTTTGTATCTTTGAAGGTCTTATTAATGATAAGAGGAGGTTTGGGTGAAGAAGATGCATACATTGGCCTTACAAGAGGACTCTGGAGTGTGGAGTGGGGAGGTTTCTGTTTGGGAACAGTTTTCTGACTTTGAGCACCAGTTTTGGACAAGTTCGGGCTCAGATGTGGAGGGGTGTCGACCGACACTGTAGAGGTGTCGACCGACACTGTAGAGGTGTCGATCGATACTGAGCTTGATGCTCGTGTTGCAGAAACTTCTTCAACAGAAAAAGTCTGTCCATCAATAGTAGGAGCCCTTCTCAGTTTATCCATCTCAAAGTTCATACTCAAACCTTCCACATTCAGTGTTATGTGTCTCTTTTTCACATCTATGATGGCACCAGCTGTAGCCAAGAAAGATCTTCCTAAGATGAAAGGATCTTGAGGCTCTTTATCATACTTCAGCACCACAAAGTCAGTGGGAATCATGAAGTTTCCAACCTTAATTAGAATATCCTTTAAAACACCTTCAGGAATTCTTCTGGACCGATCAGCTAAGATAAGAGATATCTGAGTTGGCTTGAAATCTGTCATCCATAGAGCAATCAAGGACAAAGCTTCCAGGATCTGGTAACTTCTTTGCAATCCTACTCTGGATCATTACACTCACTTTCTCAGAGACAACCACTTCTTGTTTCTTTTTTCTTCTTCCTATGTGGAGGCTGGTTCAATCGAATTGCACTGACATCTTTGGTAAGTAGTGCTCCTTCCTCAGGGCTCAAACCATATGTCACCATCCTCTTGACATATCGCTTAAGTGGTGGTGAAAGCTTTACTGCATCAATCAAAGGCATCTCAATCATCACCTTGTCCATCATAGCCTTGAATCTAGCTTCCTCAATCTCCTGCTTGGATTTTCTTTGCTTAGGAAAAGGAACCTTAGGTTTGTACACCCTCTCAGCAACTGGAACTGGAGATTTTGCAACTTTTAGTTCTGTCTGAGATGAGTGTCGACCGACACCCTGTTGGTGTCGATCGACACCACCATCTGGGGTCGAAAGCTTAGTCGATTTTTCTCCCTGTTCTGCAGAAGCAATTTCATCATCATCTTCATCTCTCACTAAGATGGCATTGCAATCATGCTTGGGATTTGACTTAGTTCTCGTAGGAAGAGAACTCTCTTGCCTTTTAACAGACCCATTAGTCTGTGCAACTTGAATCTCTAGCTTCTTGACATGAACATTCAATGCATCAATCTTTCCATTAAGCTTAGTGTATACATTATCGATCTTTCCATTAAATGTCACTGTCATATTCCCTTGTGCCTGAAGAATCTGATCAAGCATGGCCTCCATTCTACTCTCAGAAGTCTGTGAAGGTGGAGACTGATAAGATGAATTACCATGGGTTCTTGTATAACCATTGTTCTGTTGCTGCTTCTGGTAATCTGGCTTGGGAGTATAGTCTGAGGAGTTCCCACTATAAGGCATGTTGTCTTGCTGATTACCGAATCTATGTCCCTGATACCCAGCTCCATACACGAAATTGACATTCTTCTTTGTATTCTCTGGCTCTGGCTCAAATGTCTTAACCTCAGCAGTAAATTGGACTGACTTCTTACCCACAAGAAGATTGTGCACTGAATCCAGCTTAGCATTAATAGAAGCTAACTGGTTTGAATCAAATCCTCCATGCAACCTCTTCCTCTCAGCATCGGCCCTCTTAGTGCTATTGCTAGAGGCCAAATTCTCAATCAAACCTTCAGCATCTTCTGGAAATCTTGTTTTAAAATTCCCATGGCTTGCAGCATCGAAGGCTAACTGATATTCCCAGTCACATCCTCTGAATAAAATACTCAGCAGTTGTACCCTTGAGAACCCATGGTGTGGATAGTGCCTCTGATAAGCTTTGAATCTCACCCAAGCTGCCTTGAAAGCTTCATCTTGTCTTTGCTTGAATGAAGAAATCTTGACTCTCAACTCATCAGACATAGCATCATCATAAAAGTAATTAAGGAAAGCCACCTTAATTTGTTGTCAAGATGTCAAAGATCTAGGCTGCAACTGCTTCAACCATTGAGATGCCTCTCCTAAAAGTGAGTATGGAAAGAGCTTGCAGTATATGTAGTCTTCAGTCACCCCATTGGCCTTGATACTAGTCACAAGATTCTCAAAGTGCTCAATATGATCCAAAGGCTTCTCATTGGGCAGGTTTGAGAAAGGTTTTTGTCCAACTAATTGGAAGTAAGCAGGCTTCAGCTCAAAATCATTCCTCTGGAATAGAGGAGGAACAATAGCAGATCGGTTCTCATACATAAGATCAGCCCGGTTGTAGTCAGTAATAGTCCTGATCAAGTCTTGGTTCTGTTCCTATCTTCAAACTGGGTTGTTAACGTGGTTGGCAGTCCGTCTGCTGGAGCAGGGTGTCGATTGATACCCAGTTGGCGTTGATCGACACCATCAGCCTGCTCGTCAACGACAACAACTTCCGCAATCACATTGCCCTCTGCATCAATCTTTTGGCCCTGCTCATTCCGCAAGTGGCCCTCTTGATCCCTCAAAGCACCAGCCTCATCAGGTCTCAGAATGGTTGTGTTAACCATCTTCAAAGATTTGCCTGCTTTTCGGTTCTCATGCTCAAGTTTTCCCAACTCTTGGTTTGAAAGCTTCAAAGTTAGACCAGCCTTATTGTTTCTAGTGTTAGGCCTAGGAGGCATGCACCTGAAACACATAAGAGAAGGGAAACAAAAGCGTGTTAGTAGAAAATAAAAATAAAAACTTAGACGAAATTAAAAACTCAAATCTAATGGTAGATCAAAGAGTCCCCGACAACGACGCCAAAATTTGATATGCTCAAATTAAACCCTAGAGCTACTCTCTCAAATTAAGAGATCACTGTAGTATTTAGCGGTCGAATTCCACAAAGACTCAAGTCTACACAATAAATTATAAAGTTTTATAATTAAGCTAAACTAGTTAATTTGAATTAAAATAAAAGTAATGCAAAATATTAAAATAAAATTGTTGTAAATTCAGGGAATCAAAAAGCTAGGTTTAGGGAATTTCTCAGGAAATTACAGAATATTAAATCAATAATTAAATAGAATTCAATCAATTAAATCAGAACTAGAACTCTAAACTCTTTTGTAAAATAAATCAGTTCTCACTGCAAATATTATCTAAATTTAAAACCAGAAAATCCAAATCTCTTTTCAAAATTCAATTTAAAAAGCAGCTTTAAGAACAAGTTTATGTTGTTCACAAAATTACTAAATCAAATCTCTTTGCAAGAAGTAATTTTGCTCATCAAAATGTTTAATCAGGAAATCAATTAAATTCTCATATCAATTTATTTTCCTAGGTTATTAATTCTAGGTGATCAATCAAGAATTAATATGAAGAAAAACCTGTGATGAAGATCTAGAAAGATAATGAATCCTAAATAAAAAGATCTAATAATCCATAAAAACCCTGTAAAAAACCTTGAACCTAACAAGCAAACTACTCAGACATATTCAATGAAACACAATCATTCTGAAAAACATGCAATAGATATTAAAAGAGTAAAGAGTGAGTTTTGGAATTCTTCTCTCTAGAAAGGAGTTCAGATCTCTCTCTCCCAAAAGCTCTCAAAATCTCTCAAGGTTGCAGAAAATAAAACTTGCTAGAATAAAACTTAGGTCTAAACAATGACCTAGAAAACCTATTTATATTCCTAAAAAAACGTCCAGGGACTAATGATGCAAATATGAAAAACTTTGGGACAGATCTATAAATCTTCAAAACTTGGGCTTCTGTCGGCTTAGTGGGGTGTCGACCGATACCAAGGGTGGTGTCGATCGACACCATCTCTCTGAATCATTCCAAGTTGATTTTCTCCAGATTATTATTGCTCCAAAATGATCCAAAATGCTCCACTTTACTCCATCCATGCCAAAATCCCCAGAAAACCTGTAAAGACTTAAAAACATCATAGAAAACAAATCAAAAGACTCTAAAAAGACTCCTTATATCATGGTTAAAAACCATAAAACCCATAATATATCAATCAATATGATCTACACTCATATGTTGTTCATCATCATGACGACATTGACTTAATATATAAGATAAATATATCATGTTTAAAAACCAACATTTCTATCAACAGGGTTATCTCCTTGGGAATCCTGTAACAGATAATGATAGTGATTATAACTCCAAGATTCCATATGCTCATGGAATGGGATTTATCTCCGATGAACTATATGAGGTATATATACAGAGGTCTTAATGTCTTATCGAGATCTTCTCCACGAAAACCATGTCTCTTTTGTATTGAAGTGATCAATTTTAAACTCTTGTTTTTAGTCACTTAAGAGAACCTGCCAAGGAAATTATGTGAAAGTGGATCCTACTAATACACAATGCTTCAAGTTGGTGGAGGACTACCAAAAGGTAAACACAAGTTACGTTTACTGTAACACTGTGAATAGCTAATTAAGTATATCATAAAGGGAATAACAAAAGACTAATTGTGAAACTTTTTGGCTGATATGATGATGAAAGTGTGTTTCAAGGATAAATGAGAGATTCATTTCCATACCCTTATGTGATTTGGCATCACCAAATCCTTATTCAGGAGAACATGATGGACGAAGCTATCTTAAGACACTTGTTCAGTCAGATCTTTCTCTTCCGACTCCAGATTGCAGCTATGTAAGCAAACCAAAAAAAAAAGTCCATTGATCTTGCTTTAATTTAGTCATAATAATGGAAATCATCTAGTTATTAAACGATAGAGATGACATGCAGATGTACCGGTATTTGATAGCTGCGTATTGGGCTAATGATGAAGATGTACGCAGAGCACTTCATGTAGTAAAAGTAGGTCATATTATATTACATAACATGTCCATCTGTCCCTTACGTGCTAATAAAGCAGCTAAGAATAAAAGAAAATGACATCTCTGCAGGGAAATGTAGGGAAATGGGTCAGTTGCGATTGGGGTTTACCTTATGAGGAAGACATACAGAGCAGTGTACCGTACCATCGAAACAATAGCATCAAAGGGGATTATAGGTCATTAGTATATAGCGGTGATCACGACTTGATGGTGCCTTTTCTTGGAACTGAAGCTTGGATTAAATCTCTAAACTACTCTATAACTGACGATTGGAGACCTTGGCTTGTTAACAATCAAGTTATTGGATTTACAAGGACGTACGCCAACAATATGACATTTGCCACTATCAAAGCAAGTCTCTTATTTCTTTTTGGAGTTCTCGTCAAAGTTAATTTGTCGTTACATTTTTAATATAAAAAAAATTGTTTCTATTCAATTTTGTAGGGAGGAGGACACACGACAGAGTATAAACCGGATGAAAGCTTTATGATGTTCCAAAAGTGGATAAGTGGCCAACCTCTCTGAATACTTCAGTTGGCTTGGTAAGAACCTACATAGATATTTCCCTATGGCGTTTTTGGAAAAGATAAGGTGTATTCAACTAAATTGGTTTGATTTGAATGGAGTTTGTATCTGTTTTCAAATGATTTTGGGTGAATAAACATATTAATTTGAATATCTTTTTAGACTATGAAATTTGGATCTTTTTAGTATTTTTGTAAAACTATTTACATACACCTTGAAATCATTAGAGAAATCAATACCTAGACATCACTTTAAAACACATAAAAAAACTCCATCCAAATCTTTAAAAATTTTAAAGCATAAATTATAAAAATCCAGCAAATGGTAAAAGTAAAATATGAAAACGCACTATTGAGATCTCAACCCCTGTGTTGTGGAGGAAGTGATTTGTTTGGGCTCAGCACCACGTAGTGTACCAATCCAAGCCGGTGGCTGCATCCCGGTCTGCTCATATACCGTATCAAGAATCGGTGGCAACATCTTGTACAGTCCAGCAATATCATTCATAGCATTACCACCATCACTCATTCCCTCATCAGCACCACCATGGTTCCAGACACTGATTTTAGGCTGCAAGTCTCTGATTGCAACCGCGTTAGTCTGGCAATATCTTGGTAAACGCCATTGTTGATCATCTGTTATGAACCACTTTATTGCTTGAGAATTAAGATATATATGAATGCTTAGCTCCCTCTTAACCCGAATTCTCTCCTAGAGATTAAGGTTAATTCTTGGGGCTTGATATTGTCATTAGCATAAGGAGTCCTTTTATAGACCCTAGTACAACCAACCTAAACCTTAATAAGTAAATATTCCAAAGCCTTAATCTAATTATGAAAAGGAAACCTAATAATCTAATAATAAATTAAGGCTTTATGGTCTACGTGATACGACGATCCGTATCATTACTCCCCTCCTCGATTAGGAGCTTGTCCTCAAGCTCCGGTTTGTCTCCATCAGCTTCTTCGTCTCTTCCCTCCACGACGACTTGTCTTTCAAGTCTCATGTCTTTTGCTTGTTGAATCCTCAACGCCATAGCTTCAGGTAGAGACTCCTCCTCCTCAATCTCCATCGCAAGAAGTGATTTGTTGATTATTCCCTCCTCTGCCATGTGGGTCGGTGAGTTTGGCTCCAACACAGACGCTGCAGCTCCTAATTCTGCCGCAACCGAAGCTTCAGCCCCTAACGTCTCCATCACGGTTGTTTTAGTCACGGCCGGTGGTTTTGAAGTTAGTGTCGGTGCCTTTAAAGTCACCGTCTCCAGCACACCTCCCCTCACGTGGTTTGGTTTCACCGAAACCACAACCAACACCGGATCTGGTTTCAATGTCACAGTCTCCATCATGGCTTGTTTTTTCTTCATCTCCTCTTGCTCCAACGTCGCTTGGAGCTCCCTCAACATCTCCACAATCTTATCAAAGTGTGTGTTAATATTATTGAATATCTTATCGAACTCTCCCATTGGATGGAACGGCTCTGATACCAAATGTTATGAAATACTTTATTGTTTGTGAATGAAGAAAGATATGAATGCTTAGACGGGGTATTGAACTTGGATTTGGCAGGATTTTAATATTTTAGAATTTTGAAAATTTTGGTTGAGTTTTTAGGAGATTTGATTAGTTTTTAAAGTTTTTATATTCAAAATACAAGAAAATGAATGTGATTCTGTAAGATTTTGTTATTAAATTTAGAGCATGTGCATTAGTAAAATTAGTAAAAAATTTTCATATATATTATTTTAATAGATTTCATATAATTTAATTTTTATTTTAAATTTAAAATAAAATAAAAAATAAAACAAAACCAATAGGATGATGCCATGTGTGAGATAAATCTATCACCAAGTTTCTCACGGTTTCTCATATGAGAATCCTTTCTCTCTCATCTCTCAATTTTTTCATTATTTTTGTTTTAAATATTGCTTAGAATATTTTGGAATAAAAAAAAAAGTGTGATCTCGACATCTCGTTTTACTCTGTAAAATAAACACAGGCTCTCTTCTAAAATAATCCACAGAGAGGACAAAGTGTTTATTTTTTTAGTATTGAATTTATGGACAAATTGATATACTTTGCGTTGCTTGGGGTGCTCTATTGCAACAGCCCTCAAAATTCGACGATTCAGTTTCCTCTCAATTTTTTTATAAAAAAAAAAACCAGAGACAAAATGAAGATATAAAGAATGAAACTTTATTAAACTTTCGTGTATTTGGGAGATGAGAAGCGACTGCTGCAAGGAGGAGGAGGAAGGAGAAGAAGAAGAGAGGAACAAGTGTATTTATGTGTAAATTGCTCTGTAATTATTAATTGTTTCTCTTTTATGTTTAAAAGACTTGCGGACTTTTGTGTAAATTGCTTACGAACATATGGGCAAATTGATATCCTCTCCTTCTGGCGTTGATGTTTTCTCTCATTCTTTTGGCAAACTTTCTCACCCTTGTCATTGTTTGCACCTGGTATCATCACCTCCTGCTTGAGAACGAGGGGAAGATTGGTTGTCTTATCCTTGTGATATTCCGACTCACCCAAGCAGCTACCGTTGTTGGAAACAGAATCAAACTCAACACCATTATTCACATCAGTCTCGTCGTTTATATGGCGGAAACGACCATACTGTAGTGGTAGTGGGTCAGAAGAAGCAACGAAGACAGAATCAAAATCTATAGAGGAAGTCTAGTCAGAGATGAGGATTGAGGAATACACAATACCCCATTCAACGGTGGTGGGATACTAGGATTGGAGCAAATGAGTGGGGAAGAGTCCGTTTCTGTTTCAATATTTCTTTTTTCCTAAAATCCTTTGAAATTCTACATCAAAGGCTGTGATTTTGAGGAATATATTTTTTAACTAGAAAACCTTAAAAAGTCTTGTAAATTCATGTAAAGTAGCATTTTATAAAAAAGTTATGAAATTTTGAATAACAGTAGATTTCAATTCAGTTTTATAAATCATTGATTGAATAACAAGATATTGTAAGTTATTTTAAATGATTTTACATAAATCTAAGTTGAATAACAAAGGATTTTAAAAGATTTTACATAAATCTAAATTGAATAACAAAAGATTTTAAGAATACTCTAAAATCTTTTAAAACACAAGTTCAATACCCCTCTCTTAGCTCCCTCTTAACCCTAATTCTCTCTTAGAGATTAAGGTTAATTCTTGGGGCTTCCTGTCTTATTAATCAATAGAAAACCTTAGATAGGTTTTCGTACAACTTAAATCATAACCCTAATGCATAAAGGAAAATACTTAAACCAAATTCACAAAGTAAACCACCAAAACTAATTAATTAAATGTCCTAACCATACTCTAATCTACCTAACCATGATCACGTATCATTACTCCACCCTTCGATTCGGAGCTTGTCCTCAAGCTCCAACTCATGATGTCCAAGCATGTTGTCTTTGCTTGCGCTTGAGTCTCCGTTTGCTTCCGTTCAGTAGCAGACACTGCAGATTCTAACACCGTTACATCTGGTGGCTCCGGTTCTTTCTAACATGCTAGTTGCTTGTAATGGTTGCTCTCCTCCAACACCAGTTTCAGATTTTTGTGAGACAAATCATCCTCACCCTCGCCTCTAACAGCTTCATCAAAAACTGCAGCTTTTAACACCACCGCATCCGATGGTTTCTCTAACTCGATTATAGACGTTGCAGCTACTAACGCCACCGACTGCGGTGGTTTCGAATTCACCGATTCCACCACCTCTCTCCTCACGTCGTTTGGTTCCACTGAAACCACAACCAACACTGGATCCGGTGTTGATGTCACCGTCTCCGTCACCACCGCTTGTTCTTTTGTCTTCTTCTCTTGCTCGGCCTTCGCTTGCATGTTCTTCACCGTCTCCAACACCTCCTCAACTAGTTTCTTCATCTCATCAATATGTCTCGTTAATGAATCAAAGTGGAACTCCATGGTATCTTTTAGGGACTTCACAAGATTAGTTTCTTCATCTCATCACTTGTTATGAGCCGACTTTGATCTAGTGATTGGAGCCGTGATTGAAACTAGAACAAGAGAATAAAGCTAAACCTTCCCTTTAACCCAAGTCTCTTTCTAGAGAATTAGGTTAATTATTGGAGGCTGAATTCTTATTGATCATAAGAGGTCTTTATATAAGACCCACGTACAAGCCGACTTAGCATAATTAGAAAAGAAAATCACCAAAACCTTAATCTAATGTTAAAAGGAAAAGACTCTCAAACCCGATACTAAAACCAAAACCATTAAACCAAATCATCAAAACCATAACATATATCATTACTCCCCTCTTCCACTTTAAGCTTGTCCTCAAGCTTCAGCTCATGGTGTGCCCCTCGCAGCTGCTCTGCGTCTGTCCACATATTCCACTCATTCCTTTGATGCATACGGTTCATCCTCTTGATCAGCTCCATCATTAACTAATGTGATTTGAAAAAGAACTGGTTTGCAAACATGCCCTCGTGTGAAGAATTCGTCACAATTAAAACAGAGACATTTTGCTCGTCGCTCTGACATCTCTGTGCTAGTCAATTTCTTCAAAAATGGTTGTTGAGAAACTTGTTTCAGTTCCGAATGTTGAGGCAACAGAGATTCCTTGTCATGTCCGCTTTGGCTATCTCGATTCCCAGCCACTACTGGCTTAGTGAAAAAGACGAACTGTCGAGCCGTTGGGGCCAAGTGTCCTCCAAACGTTCAAGCTCGTTTGTCCCCATCAGTCTTATATTCATTTTCCCTTGCATACTCCATGGCTTTAAAAATCGTCTCGGGTCGTAGATACTCAACTTCTTTCCAAAAACTATCAGTTAAACCAGCACAAAATTGCCATAACTGTTGGTCACTCGTCAGTCTTGTTTGTATTACTAGACATTCTTCAAATTGGTTGCAATATTTATCCACGGTCCCTGTATGTCGCAAATTACTAAGCTCACCTACAGGATTAACAGCATCTGCCCTCCCAAATCTACTTTTGCAAATTCTTTTAAACTCTGTCCACCTCAATCTATGTGTTATCAACCTTCGCAAATTTGCATTCCAATGGTAGGCCTGTCCTGTTAACACAAACGTAGCTTTTCATACTCTTGCGTCATCATCAAATATTCCTTGGTCCTCAAAATAATCCTCACACTTCTGCAACCATTCGATTGCATTAGTTGTTCCATCATAAGGTGGAAACTCCATCTTAACTGGAGTCACCACATAACCCTCAGTTCCTCTTCCTCCGCCTTCTTTCCAGTCGAGGGAGCCCCTCCAACCTCTGCCCTTTTTGTAGCCTCGGGGATCTCCCGTTTCAGACCCCAATTTTTCATCCAAAGAAGCAACCCCGATCTGCCTTACAGGCTACTCTCCCCCTCCATCAGTTAGTCGATGTCCCCTGTCCATGCCTACTGAACCTTTAACCGAGGGACCTTCTGTCTGAATTACCCTATGTTCTCCTCCTCTGTTTTTTATCTGAGATACCGACACCGTTTCCGTTTCTCCCAAGTTTGCATCTCCTCCTATCCCAGCAGAGATAGAACTAATCTTGGCAGAAAGTTCTCCTTGCTTCTCTGTTACTTCCTTCTTAAATTTTTGTTGCTCTTCTCGCAGCTCTTCCACCATCGATTTTGTTTTCTCTCTTTCCTCATGTACAGCTTCGGTAGTCGCTGCTAGGGCTGCTTGCTGGGACGTCGAAGCTTCCTTGAGTTCGCCGATGGCGTTGCGCATTGACTCAACACTCATGTTCAGGTCTGGTTTCCATTCACTTTTCAACTCTTCAAACATCTTCTTAATCTGCTCGAATTGGGATGTTGTCATGGCTTCCCCTGTCATTGGAACGTCCTATTCTGATACCAAGTTGTTATGAGCCGACTTTGATCTAGTGATTGGAGCCGTGATTGAAACTAGAACAAGAGAATAAAGCTAAACTTTCCCTTTAACCCAAGTCTCTTTCTAAAGAATTAGGTTAATTATTGGAGGCTGAATTCTTATTGATCATAAGAAGTCTTTATATAAGACCCACGTACAAGCCGACTTAGCATAATTAGAAAAGGAAAATCACCAAAACCTTAATCTAATGTTAAAAGGAAAAGACTCTCAAACCTAATACTAAAACCAAAACCATTAAACCAAATCATCAAAACCATAACATTTATCATCATCAAGAAGTCTCTCATGGCTGAGTAATCATTCCCAACTGCGTCTAAGAGGGTCCTTAGATAAGTCCCTTGAGCATTGGCCATGGCGACAAGTCCCTCTGCATCTCTGTGTTTCGAATAGAAGGCTGCATCAGCTGCAGCTTTCATCGCCTCCGCTTGCTTCTCCTTTTCATAAAGAACCGCTTCCGCTTGCTTTTACTTATTGTAAAGCTCCCAGTTTGCTTCTTGGACCTTGGTTTCATACTCGACATTGGCTTTACTGAGGAACTCGACTTTAAGCTTCTCTGTCCGAGTCAATGCATTCATTTTCTCGACTTTCGTCTGAAGCTCAGCTTCCCTTAAAGCAACTGCTTTGGCTGCTTCAACCTCAGCCACACGAGAAATCATCAACAAAGCAGCTTTCTGAATCGCCAAGCTGCATCAGCCTCAGCCACAAGAGCCTCCTTCTCATTCTTAAACACTTTCACCTCAGTCTTCACCTTGATCTCCTCTTTTGTCCCTTGTCCTAATCTCTGGGTGGATATGATCTTTGAATCAGCGTCAATCTTTGCTGCATTCTGGATTGTGAGCCCGATCCTTTCTTTTTCACCTATCCCTCCCTTCATATGTGCCTCTGCTACGTCAATCTTGGCTTGGTTTGCTGCTTCCATCTGAGTCCTCTGGCCCAAGTAAGAGAAGTACTCATGTCCAGGCACATCAACAAGCTGCTTCACATTCGCGTTGTAGATCACAAGACCAAACTGGTTTAGCTCTAGTTGAACCTTGTCAAACACCTCTTTCTTGAATTCCTTTGTTCCTACAATGCAACAATTGGACTTTGATATAAGCCAAAAGTAACAAAAATAACAATTTCTTCTAAAGCAAGGATCAAGAAATCTATACGAATACACAAACAGAAACAAAAATTCTATTTAACAAATAAAGCAAGATTATGATAATAAGTAGATAATTAAAACGTCCAATGTTTGTTTACCTTTGAAGACCTCTTCCATGGTCATGGCCGCAGCAAGGACACGAGTCTCTCCTTCGATAACACCCTGAACAAGCTCATTGACGTGATTAGAGTGCTTATCATGTTGAGACATAAGCATGGTGTAAAGTAAGAGAGCGTGAGGGTCATCAACGCGCGGGCCAATGGTGAAAACAGCCGGGATAACAAAGGGGAGTTTCTCGGAACTCATAGCCTTAACATCAAACGAGTAGTTCACCGGAGAAACGTCGAAGACAGTGCAAGACTGCCATGGAAACACCCAAGACTTCTTCGCAAGCCTGATATCTTTGATCCCACCACCGGTGATCGCCAGGTACTAGGACGGTTTAGCGACCTTGTAACTCATTCTGCGTCTTCTTTAAATTTAGGGTTTTTCTTCTGCCTTAAGGTTTACGGAAATTTTAAGATTTGTTAAAAACGAGTCTGCTTGTGTTGTTTTATTTATAAAGAGTAAAGAAAAACTCATTATGTACCTTTTATAGATAAGAAACATACAAGCAAAAAAGCTTATACTTTTTTTTCTTGGTAATATCTTCTCTTTTCAATTTACACGGACACTTTGATACATAAAATATTTAGGTGTTATCCAACACTGATTGAGATTTTATTTAAAACCTCGATTCCTGATAAATAGTATAATTATTTTTACCGAAAACGATAATAAAATAATTTAAAACAGTATAAGTCAATTACAAATAAACAGGATATAACTTCGGTTATATTGTAAAAGGTAAGTCGGTCATTAACTGACTAAAAAGAACTTGGGAGTCCGACTTGAGGCAAGTCGATTATATATAATATTTTAATAATATATATATATTTATTTATTTAAAATATGTATAATCCATAGCATAATTTATTCGAATTTTGAAAACAAAAAAATATATATATTATTAGGCTTCTTGGTAAACGGTTGCTTTGAGTTTAAAAGCGGTCGATAACAGTTTTTTTCTTTGGGAAAAATACCAAAAAAAACCCGAAGTTATTTTTACTTGGAAGTTTAATACCTAATGGTTTTTGATTGGAATAAAAATACATTAAATAATAAAAACGTGTCATTTAAAACTCAAAATAATAAATGTTGTTATTTTCATACCCACGATTTTTCAACAAAATAAAAATTCCAATTTTACCCCCGGTTATTAAATTAATTATTAATTTTTAATAAAAAAATTATCGGTTTTCTGTTAACCATGTCATACCGAGAATTAATCTGGTTATCTCTCTTCTTCTTCTTCCTCTCTCTAATCGTCGTTGCTCCGGATAATACCCGACGATGGCGCATCGGCGGCGGCGATGGAAGCTTTCATCAGAACAAATCAGCATCCATCTCTGTTTCCTCCACAACCACAACCACAATCTCTTCTTCCTCCTCAGTTCAACGAAGACACTCTCCAACAACAAATCGTGAAAACGGGTTGAAGACGATGGTGTGTATCGGATACCAAGGTATTATATAGTAAGATAGGTATCATGCTATTGAAACTCGTGAAAGAGAATAAATCATAATGTAACATTTACTTTTAGAAGTCCTTGTTGTATTGTTCATATTGTAATTCTCGTAATAATCAGAAAAATACATTAATACTTTGTTTGTCTCTATCAGGGAAAGCTAAAGGACTCTGCTCAAAACGGGGTCGTTGAGCTAGTCAAGGTCAGATTTACGGGTTGAAGACGATGGTGTGTATCGCTGCTCAAAACGGGGTCGTTGAGCTTGGTTCCTCGGAAGCTTTAAACCAAAGCTCAGATCTGATGGACAAAGTTAATAGCTTGTTTAATTCCAACAACGGTGGTAATAATGGTGGTGAAGCTTGTTGTTGGGGTTTTAATCTCATATCAAAGTAAGAACGATCCAGCTCTGTTGATTAGTAACCGGTGACGAACACCGGAATCGAATCTCCGGCGATGGTTAATCCGCCATATTCTCAAATTCACAATCGAACAAGAAACAAAGACATGGAATCAGATCGAAGGAAAACAAAGAAGCTGAAACACGCAAAAGAGAGCACTGAGAAATCTCTATCAACGAACCTTTTTTTTGGAAGAAGCTCTCAAAATGCAAAAATCACCGTTATTCGGTTTAATTATATGTTCTTTAATTTGATTCCGGTATGAGAGGAGGAAGAAGAAGAGAGATAACCAGATTAATTCTCGGTATGACATGGTTAACAGAAAACCAATAATTTTTTTATTAAAAATTAATAATTAATTTAATAATCGGGGGTAAAATTGGAATTTTTATTTTGTTGAAAAATCGTGGGTATGAAAATAACAACATTTATTATTTTGGGTTTTAAATGACACGTTTTTATTATTTGATGTATTTTTATTCCAATTAAACTTCCAAATAAAAATAACTTCGGGTTTTTTTTGACATTTTTCCCTTTTTTCTTTTCGCGAAAACCGCTACGTTCACTATTTGGAATTAGGAAAATAGGGTGAGATAGAAGTAAGAAGAGATAGAAAATTGGGTGGGACATACTGATTGGAAGAAGATTACAAAAAGGGCATGTGAGTTATGGGGAAGAAAAAGGAGAGAGACGGAGAGTGGGAAGGAGAAGAATGATTATGTGGGCTTTAAGGGCTTTTTTTCTTCTTTATTATATTTCATACAATCTAAAAACCTAAATATTGGTTAATTAAAATTTGTTTTCTGAAAAATTTCAGATATAAAAAAATATCTATATATTTTTCTTTATAATTTGATATTCATTTTGTTTGATGATTTTATTTGATAATATTAAATAGTATTCACAAATTGTGTATTTGTACACCTTATTAACTGTACAGATGTCTGTACACGTCTGTACACGTCTGTACACGTTATTAATTGTACAAATGCATGTACATATTATTAAGTGTACAAATGTAATTTGTTTAATTTTTAGGGTTTCAAATGTTTGTACCAAAATAGTTTTGTAAAAATTATATTTCTATACTTAATAATGTATGCAGATGTCTGTACACCTTATTAAGTGTACAGATGTCTGTACACTTAAAAATGTGTACGGATACAAAAGATTTATAGAATATTTTTAAAAATTATTAAAAAAAAAAAATCATATCAAATTGTAAAAAAACATATATTTTTTTTATATGTAAAAAGTTTTCTAAAAAAAGATTATATTAACAATAATTTGAAAAATAAAAAAAGAAAGAAAATAGGAAACAATGGCATGAGATGTAATTAACTAGAGTCCTGAATGGCAAAAAAGGCTGTGGAAATAGTTGAACAGTGGTAAATGTGTTTTTTTCCTATTGTAAATAGTGAATGTTTGTGTTTTCTAATTATGTTTGCAAAATGTATCATTTTGCCAAATATCTCTAAATTTTATCATCATATATATTGTTATAAACTTATATATGTTGTTTGATACAAATTAATAATATTTTTTTATCTAATTCTTGTTTATGATTTAATATTCTTATTATTTTAATAGATAATTGTAGGTAATTTTTATTTATAATGTTTTATAGTAGGGAAATTAGTCACGAGTACCACATTTCGATATAAACTTTCCAAATCTACCAAAACCTAAAACTCCTTTTTTATTAGACCACAACTGATATGTAAAATATCGTAAATACCCTCTTATTTAGTAATGGAAAATTATAATTAATTGTGTATTTTTAGTGTTCTAAAACGCGTTAGGCGCTCTTAAGGCGATACATGAACGTCTAGCGCTTAGTTGTATATGCGGGTGTTTAGGAGGAGTTTGGGTGGATATTTATATACACTATATAATTATATATATATATATGTATTATAAAATATTTATCAATACAAAATAAATAAGATCAAATGTAAAACAGAAAAAAAATATTTCAGTTCTACAACTTGATTTAAGTCAAATCGAATTTTAAAAAATAATAAAAACATGTTTCAAAGAAGTATAAAATTAAACCGTAAAGAAAGAAATAAGAAGTGCAAAGCAAAATTAACCATCATTTTTCTATACTCCGTATATATCTCGAACTTCATCTCCATCTGACTCGAAGTCAATATCGACATGTTCTTCATCTTCATCATCATCAGAAATGAAAACTTCGTCATCCAATTCTCTAACATCACCCACATTACCCGCCATTGATGTCTCTCCAGCTCCCTCACCATTGCCAATTCCTAAATCCACATCCAAGTCCTCTTCTCCATTTTCACCCTCAATAATCCATTCTTGAGCATAAATAGCGTGATCAGCAACTAATATATCAAAATTCTTCTCCTTTATACCTTTTTTCTTTTGTTCAAAATTCTAGTATTGAATTGGACAAAAACAAGATTATTCAACCGACTTGAATCAAGCCGATTCCGCTTCTTTGTATGTATCTACATATGTCAAACAAAAACATCAAGATTAAAATATTAAACTAAAATTTAGTTTAAACGTCAAAGCACTTTAAGAGCAAACCCAATGCACATACTCATTTGAGTGTCTCTAACTTTTAATAATATTAAAAATAATATTAATCTAAGTTTAGATCTTCACACCCTTGTTTTTATTTTTTGTCCTCCCATTAGTCATCCTTGGGTGTCAAATTTTTAAAAAAATCAGAGAACTTGTTTTACAAGCAACAATCAAACAAACCAAAACCATTTTTCATCTAACTCTCAAACATCCTCTCATTGCACAACAATCACAAACTAAAACCAGTTTCAACAATTCAAACCATTGTATAATTTCAGACATTGACCATAATCCACAGCAACGATTGTTAACACTGGTGCCGCTGAGCCTGAGCTGCTGACAAACTCAGAACAATGTGATATATGTGTGGGCATCTCCTGTATTAAGGAAGCCAAATGTTTCTTCTTGGCAGATAGAGCCGCATGCCCTGAATTTGTCACTATCTGTAAACACATATAAAACGCAATTAAACATGTCTGCAAAACTTCAACAGAGAAACAAGGAATGAAATAAACACTAATTACTTACGAAGCACAGAAAGAATCCCTTAGCGACACATTAAACAAGCAAAATAAATCAATATAGATGATTACCCCTATTAGCTCAAGCGCCACTTGAGCAAGTTTCTTGCTTCCTGCATAACAAAACATAAACAATAAGACCACACACATGTTTTGTTTCACAAAAAACAAAGAAACAAACCTGCATAACAAAACACGACCACACACATGTTTGTTTCACAAACACGACGACAGACATAGGATTAGAGTCACAAGAAACAAACAATAAGAAACATGAAGTTCCAACTATACCAATGTTTTGGTCTAGTGAAGCAACCATGCGGTTGCGGTTGAAGTGAAACCATGTTTCTCATCAAAAGCTTTTGGTGAGAAAAAGCTCTAATCCTTCAACCAACCCAAGAGTTAATTAGTTTCGAAAAGTTTTTATGTTCACAATAATGAACCCAATGACTAACCAAAACAAGAGACAAATCAAGACTTGTTTGACTAAGCTTTGTACAATGTACAGAAAAACAGGATCGAGTTCTTGAAGAAAAACTGAATATGCAGAATATGACATACCAAAGCGTTTCTATCCCAAACAAAGTAGCCAACATTACTAAATAATTGGAAGCAAACTAGCCATTTCATATACTACTGTTAGAGACAAGAACTTCATTTTCTGATCAATGGTCAATGACAGTCATGGAGCAATGTTAATACATTTCTATGGCCTTAACAAGCACAAGCAGAAAGAGAAATCAAACACAAAGTAGAAAGGAACAAAGTCACTAACCTTTCCCGCTTTGGAGAAGAACTCATAAACATCTCTCTCAGTAGCTTTAAGAGCCATCTAGCTCGATCATTAGAAAACCAGATTAAACAAGCTTAATCAGTTAACTTAGCAGTGTCGATAATTTCCCCCTTCCCTCATATAAAACCCAATGCTCAAGAACATACCTGGTATGCAAAAACGGTTGCTCTTCTTATCTCTACTGTTCCTTATCTCTGCTGCTCCTATGCCACTACTTCTCCCAACGATCCCTTTTACCACCGTTCTCTTCGACTAAGACACCCATGAGAATGGCTTAAGTCCCAGTGCTTCGATATTTGAGATTCCTAATCTCCAATTCTCCCACTGCAAGTGATTTTATAGCTCTAGCTCTGGTTATTAAACACCTCCTCCAACAATTTTGTTAGTGATACATCTGGCTCGCTGGTACCATCTTGAAATTGGAATCGAATCTCATCATAACCGAAATCACCAGCATATGTGGAATCCATACGCGTTGGTAAAGCCCTTTGATCTTCACGGTCACAAGATAACCATAGAGTCTCTTCACGTACGTATGAACACAACAACCTCAACAAAATCAGATTTGTTTCAATTGAATCAGAACCAAAATAAAAAAAATAAAAAGGTCGAATCTTGTAATGGGAAAATCAGAATATGAGAATAAAAGAATCAAATTTTGTGAGAGTAAAAAATAAGAGACTCACCTAAAGAAAAATCGATTGGGTTGTTCTACTCGATTTTGAAAAATCAGTCATGCTTTCCTAGTTTCGTTGAAAGAGATAGAGAGAAACAAACGAAGAGAAGAGAAAAAAAAAACAAAACAAAATGAGACCAATCATTTTTTGACACGTTAGGTGTCTCCCAGTATCTAAAAAGATGTGGGCAAAGACATAGTTCTCTGATTTACCCTGATTAAAACTTTATTTTTTTTTATTATTAAAAAATTAAAAGACATCCCAACGGGATGACCGATGGAAGTGCTCTAAAAGTCAAATTAAATTAAAAGATAAATTTGTACCCCCTTCAAATGAGCTCCAACTCCTTTCACATCCCGATGTATCTACATATGTCAAACAAAACCATCAAGATTAAAATATTAAACTAAAATTTAGTTTAAACGTAAAAGCACTTTAGAGTCAAATTAAATTAAATGATAAATCTGTACCCCTTCAAATGAGCTCCAACTCCTTTCACATCCCAATGAACTAGTCGTCAAAGACAATTTTCTCTTAGCCACTCTTTGTAAGTTAGGAACTGAAGTTCCGTAAGTACTCCACCATTCAACTGGAAAAACAAGCCATAAATATGTTAATAAATTTCAAATAATTTATGAATATAGTGAAAAAATCAAAAAAAAAGAGGAAGAATACCTGGATCATAATCATATTTGTTATCTTCACAACCTGTGATGGCCCATAGTGTCCCAAAGTTATCTTCTTTCTTTTTGTACTTAGTGATTTCAGCATTGATGACATTGCACTGTGTGGTAAGATCATCCGGGAAAAAAGCATCCACACACTTGCCGACCCTTTATCCTTTGGTCAATGATATTCATGACTGGTTGTATGTTTTTTTCAACATTGTTCAACCCACCACGCACCTTAACTTTTGCTTGTGTTAACTCCCCATGCAAGTAACCCATTATCGGCTTCTTGTCCCCATCAACTACTCGAAGTATTCTGACCAAGAGTCCAAAAACCTTCAATAACATTTTCACTCCATTCCAAAATTGCGTACTTCTCACTGTCTTATAGACTTCTACTCCTTTAGGATGCTTTGCCCATTTACACCTTTTTCAATCAGTACTAATAAACATGGCTTCTAACTTATCTTGTTTATCCATTAAACTTGGTAGTGTTAAGAAGCATGACGCAAATCTAGTGACTCCCGGTCTCACAATATCTTTATTTTGTGTGAATTTCCTCATCTTTGCCAAAGTCTTATGGTGAGCATAAACAAAGATGGTGAACTCTTTAGCTATGTCAATGACCGTCTTAATGTTGTGGAGTTTCCCAATGCTCTCTAACATTAAGTTCACTGTATGAGCAGCACATGATGTCCAAAAAATGCTTGGTATTTTTTATTTTAAGATCTTAGCTGCAGCCATATTGTTTCGTGCACTATCGGTTACCACTTGAACTACATTCTCTACCCCAACATCCTCAATGCATCCTTTAACAAACTCGAAAATAAATTGATCTGTATGAGCATCCTCGGAACACTCCCTAGAAGAACGAAACATAGTTCCTCCTCTACAATTGATACACAAATTCATGATACTTCTTCTTTTACTATCAGACTTAGCATCAGTCATTATTGAACAACCATTCTCCTTCCACTCTTCTTCTTGGATCTTTAACAAACCTTTCACTCTACGAACTTCTTCTTTCAATAAAGGCTCATGTAAGAGGTATTGACTTGGTGGTTTAACTCCTAGATCAAACTGTCCTGCAGCTTCCAGCATCAACTTAAAATCATCAATTCCAGTAGAATTAAAAGAGACACCAACAACATAAACCAATCTTGCAACATATTGATGAACTTTATGAAGTCTATCTTTCCAAAGTGCATCACTTATATTTTGTTGCTTTGTTGGAATAGAAGAAAGTGGTGGGTTAACATCTGATGCAAACTTGTCCATTGGACCAAGTGTCTGTGACTTCTTTTTTGTTCCCATCTCTCCAAGTTCAACATCCTCTTCCCCATCATCACATATCTTTACAGAATTTCTCAAGTCAACAACTGACATCATTTTGTTTTTTCTTTTCTTCTTTGCTTCATCAATAGCATTTTTACACTTTTCTTGATCCTCTTTTGCTGATAATGGACAAGCATAAATATTTTTGAATCTTTGCAATGTGCTCTTTCATCCTATATGCCCCACCTGAAAATTCTTTTCCGCATAACTTACACTTTACCTTATCAGGATTTTGAGTTTACACAACATCTCATATTCCCAAGCAACATCTTTTGAATTTCTTCTTAAAGCTGATGTTTTTGCAGATTCAGCCATAACAGCAGAATTTTGATGATCATCCCTACAGTTTTTATCGGAAAAAACAAATTTAAATATAAAAAATAATTAAATAATCAAATCATGACAACAGATCGAACATGATTGTATATGATGTTCTCCAACAACAGATTTATGAAAACAGACACATCAACAAGGAATAGCCACGAAGAATTAAACAAAGGTACGAAAACAGAGACATCAACAAACTATCAAAGTAAAACAGAGACATAATAAAACTGAAAGTTAAGCTATTAAATTCTTACTTATTAAGTTTAGTAATATTCAATTAGAAAGATAGAACTGTACCACAAAGACTACGATACACGAAAGTGAAGCAGCTTACGTTAGGAACAAGGTCAATCGGATTAAAGAGACAGACAAACCAAATATGGACTAACAGAGGGTTTTGAAAACGAGAGGTATAGCCACAGAGATGTCAATAATATATTTTGGGATTGTATTCATTAAGTATTATGAAACTAGGGTTTTGCCCACTTACGAGAATGTACGGACGTCTCGGCGGTGGTCGTATACGCGGTTTATGCGGTGCCCAGGCGCCTGCTTTATAAGAAAATGCAGAATAAGCCGACTGTGATGTATTCAAAACGTTAGTACACCGAGTGGAGTATAGGTGGTGCCTAAACATGCTAGGCGTCCACGTTATAGAAGACTGGTTTTATGACACTAAAATTGAACATGGGACCACACTAATTGATTGTCTACTTAAGTGGATAAAAGAAAAAATCCTTAGGCAATATAAACTAGTTGTAAAAGATTTACAAAAATAAAATAAAAAATAATATATTTTATTGTGGACTCTACTGAATTTCAATGTTAACTTGAAATTTACATGTCATATATTATTAACATGTTAGTAGTTGTCTACACAACAATATTGTTACCAAAGTTGTCCACACTTGTATGAGTGGAAAATAAAATCCACTTACTTGTCTACAAATATTGAATCTAAAAACTAAAGGAAATGTTGGAGAACAACAAAAACTGTTGATAAACATAGTGGACTAAAAAAAGGATATATTGTCCTAGTTCATATATTGTAGTAACTTGTCCACGCTTTTATGTATGTGAAGGACAAGTTATTCATTAATTGTCCCAAGTAATATACATATACGTAGTGGACATGTACATTGGTAGACAAATGTGTCTGGACATGTGATGATCGGATATTGAAAGGACAATAAACTATATTGGGAAAAATAATTTATTGTCTATCAAAAATGTTGTCTACCAACTTTTGGGTTGTGATTTTCGTAAAAAAAATGGTTAAAAAGAATTAAGAGAAATGCTTTTTGTTTGGTCTGATTTTGTGTGTTTGGAGAGATGTATTAATAGAAGAAGAAAAAGTTGAGTGTTGTTCAGTCTACATATTTTTTTAATTGGTCTGACAAAAGTCAAAAAGACTTGACAAGAAAAATAAAATAAAAAATCAGTTTTTCAATGATTAAAGAGTGGAAGCCCCTTGGCCTAGTGGTTGGCCTAGGGTTCATTAGTGTTTCTACACCAGAAGGTCTGGGGTTCCAGCTCCCCTGATAATGCGATAGAGAGAGAGCGAGAGAGAGAGGGGAAGAAGAAGAATTGTCGAGAAGCAAAGGCATCTACCACCACTGTAGCAACACCGTTAGTCACCGTCACTCACCGGAGCTGGAATTTCGTCGTCACTAGTTTGTTGGGAGAGGAGGAAAACTGTTGCAAGTAAGGGTTTTGTGAATTAATTTCCCGTCGACTCAAAAAGATCTAGATAGAACTCCCAACTTTCCAAGATAGATTTTGCTGCAAGGAGTCCACAGAAACTGACGGTTTGTCAAACAGAGATTCAAGTTGGGGTTTTGGAGAAGATTTTCGGTCACATCCGAGCAATTTAGGAGGTGTCCATCAAGAGCATGGAGCAAGAGAGAGTATGGAGCAAAGAATGTATGTAGTGAATCTAATAGTTCTCATAATTTACAATCAATAATAAATCTAGACGACAAAAAAAAGAATGATTAAAGAAAGAAAGGGAAGGTTATTATAGTGTTTTAAGGTATATTGTGGTAGTTCTAGAAAACACAGTTAGGTAATGTGGTAAAGTCAGTTAAGAGAGTTTTTAAATGTGGTAAAATTATTAAAAAGAACTCTTTATATTATAACATCTAAACCACCTAAAATCGTGTAGGTCCCGACTAAACGCTCTATATATTAAGTTCGAACTCTGTTTCATGTAAAAAATTATTTTTTTTACTAAACAAAGAAGAACTTAAATATATATATATATATATATATATATATATATATTTAACATAAATAATGCAAATCCTACAATATATAAAAAGAACCATAAGTAAACCTGAATTACGTTTACACAGTTTTTAGTACATATTCGTTGTTTCGGGAAAATTCCCAAAAAAAACATCAACTATTTAATATTTGCCAGGAAAAAACATGAACTTTTTTCTTTGCCAGAAAAATACGTACACTATTTTGAGTTGATAAAAAATACACGAACTATTATTTTAACCAGTTTCTCCTCGTCTCCGTTACGACCGTTAACGGTATTGTGACGGTGTTACTATTTTTAAAAAAAATTCTAGAAAAAAACACAAACTATTTATTTTTTGCCAGAAAAATACATGAACTTTTTTTTTGCCTGAAAAATACATAATTTTTCATTTCTTATTTTTCCACTAACAATGTTAGAGATCATAACTCATAACTTTCTCTGCTCTCTTGAACTTCATACAAGTTTTCACTACTATTTATGATAACTAAATTCAAGAACAAAAATACACAATTAGATTAATCGATTTCCAAATTTTTCAATTAGTATTGTTTTTGCATAAATAAATGGTGAATCTGGTTAGGTTACAAGAGTTGATGTCCCACAAAATGGCTATAATCTATGATCTCGATCAAGTTTGCGTACACCAACCCATTTGGTGATTTACACTGGCTATAAGCATCATAAAAGGTACTAAACTAAAGAGATAAATATTTTTTGAAATGTATACAAAGATCTACAAAGGTGTAGATCTCATAAAATTTTAGAGAAGTGTTGATGAAAAAATTTTAGAGAAGTGTTGATGAAATTTCCAAATCTGTTAAGTCAGTATAAATTCAAAAACAACACTAATTGAGAAATTTGGAAATAGATTAATCTAATTATGTATTTTTGTTCTTGAAATTAGTTATTCTAAATAGTAGTGAAAACTTGAATGAAGTTCAAGAGAGCAGAGAAAGTTACGATTTATGATCTCTAACATTGTTAATAGAAAAAATAAAAAATGAAAAATTATGTATTTTTCAGGCAAAGAAAAAAATTCATTTATTTTTCTGATAAAAAATAAATAGTTTGTGTTTTTTCTGAATTTTTTTCAAAAATAGTAACACCGTCAGATTTGTAACATTGATGTTTTTTTTCAGAATTTTCCCTCGTTGTTTCTTGTTTGGTATAAAGAAATTTAGATGTCCTAATACTAATACTAGTAAGACCAGGGAATAACCCGTGTTAAATGACAGACATATCTAATAAATAATTATAATATAGTCGGACTGAGGCATGCAATGTGTTTCACAAATTGAGAGAGTCTTGTGCACATCTTGTAGACTAGTTTTGTTCAGCCCATTAGCCCACTAAAATATTTAATAGGCCCATCTGCTTTATATATAATCTACGGGAACAGCGTTGCCGGCGAGTTTTTTAACCTTGAGTTTCCTCACCGTCTCCGTGACGTTTCGATTTGTTCATGTACGAAGAGAAGAGAAGGATCACAATGAAGCTCTCTTTCTCTCTCCCTTCCAAATCTAAGCCCAAAGTCACAGCGACCGCCGACGGGAACAACGCCGCTGATGACGGAGCTAGTAAAGAGTTCGTCACCGAATTCGATCCTTCGAAAACCCTAGCTGATTCCACCCCCAAATTCGTTATCCCTCCGATTGAGAACACATGGAGACCTCACAAGAAGATGAAGAATCTCGATCTACCTCTTCAATCCGGTAACACAGGTTCCGGTCTCGAATTCGAGCCTGAGGTTCCTTTACCCGGTACCGAGAGACCCGATAACATCAGCTATGGTTTGAATCTGCGTGAGAAAGTGAAGGAGGATGAGGACTCTATCGGTGGTGGTGGTGGTGATGCGAGTGAAGATCGGAAGTTATCTGCAGGGGAGCAGCTTATGCTACAAAAATTGAGGAGAGATCTAAGGTCACTCGCTGATGATCCGACGTTGGAGGATTTTGAGAGCGTTCCTGTGGAGGGTTATGGAGCTGCGTTGATGGCTGGGTATGGGTGGAAGCCAGGTAAGGGTATAGGTAAGAATGCTAAAGAGGATGTTGAGATTAAGGAATATAAAAAATGGACTGCTAAGGAAGGATTAGGTTTCGATCCTGATAGATCTAATAAGGTTGCTCATGTGAAGGCTAAAGTTAAAGAAAGTGTGAAACTTGTTAATAACCCTAGAGATATTAATGGTGGAGATGTGTTTTTTGTTGGGAAGGAAGTGAGAATTGTGGGAGGAAGAGATATAGGATTGAAGGGTAAGATTGTGGAGAAACTGGGTAATGATTTTTTTGTTATTAACATCTCTGGAAGTGAAGAGGAAGTGAAAGTGGGTGTGAATGAGGTTGCAGATTTGGGTTCCAAGGAAGAAGAAAAGTGTTTGAAGAAGTTGAAAGAGTTACAATTAAATGATAAGGAGAAAGATAAGAAAGTTAGTAAACGAGGTAGAGGAACAGAGAGAGGGAGTCGAACTGAAGTTAGCGTTAGTGAGAAGCAGGATAGAAGTCAAACAAGAGAGAAGAAATCGAAGCCCTGGCTCAGGAGTCATATAAAGGTGCGGGTAGTAAGCAAGGTTTTGAAAGGTGGGAGATTGTATCTTAAGAAGGGAAAAGTTGTTGATGTTGTTGGACCGACGACTTGTGATATCACAATGGATGAGACGCAAGAGTTGGTTCAAGGGGTGGATCAGGAGTTTCTTGAGACGGCATTACCTAGACGAGGAGGGCCGGTTTTGGTTCTATTGGGAAAGCATAAGGGTGTCTATGGAAATTTGGTTGAGAAAGATTTGGATAAAGAAACTGGTGTGGTTCGTGATTTAGACAACCACAAGATGCTTGATGTTAGACTTGACCAAGTTGCTGAGTACATGGGCGATATGGATGATATTGAATACTGAAATCTCTGTTGAACTGAAGTTGTTAACGTGTTCAGGGATTGCAAGTTTGACCAATAGTTTGGTATGTGTAATCTACAAGCTTTTTAAACTGAACAGGCTTTAACTTTTCTTCTCTTCTATGTGCTTCTGTCATAGTTTTCTTGCATATTCAAGTTATGGAGAGCTTTGGATAAGTTGGTTATTTCCACTTTATGATTCCTTGTAATTGATAATATACTATGCATGCGTTAAGCGAAGTGGGTAGCATTCTGAATCGAATGCCAATAATTATATCTTTTCTTTTAGTTTACTTGCTAGTATGAGTTGTGCAGGCTTTTTGATAGACCAATAGCCTGAACGAACTGTCTACTTTGAGTGAAAGAACGAGGCACTGGACCAGCTGTCTTGTATCTCCACCTTCACTGGCTAGTGCTCAGATCAAAAACCACAGAGGCACAGACTCAACTCTGTCAATATCACCGAAGCTATACAAAACCACCACTTTGTATGGTCCGGTCACAAACGTCTCTCCTGAATCCTGCTGAAAGTTTGGTGCCTCCTCGAAGATGAGAGAAACTGTCCGGATCACACCTGTCTCACGGTTGAATAGATAAACGTCGACCAAATTTTAGACAGAGACCAAACCATTACATGATCCAGGAACTCGAGGAGCTTCTGATGATTCTCAGCTAGATGGCCTAATTCGATCAGTGATTTCCAACGTTTCGATACGGGTCTCCATCATCCGGTATCTGAACAGCAGCAAGCGTGGTTTCGCTACGATTAGGGTTTTTCTTGCTACTTACTTGTCTCTTAAGAAAACTAAAAACTCTACAAAAATTTGCTAAGCTTCGGCGTAAAACCTGTCTTTTGATATGTTGGAGCTTCGACTGTTACTTCTTCCTCTTCAAGTCCACCACCACCACCACCACCTTCTTCATTAAAAAAGCAAGGAAACGAAGGAAGACACGAAAAAGAGTGGTGGGTTTCTATGTACAGGTTTACATGATTTGGTTATTGTTTGGCTATTGCCTATTGATTGCAGAAACCTTTGGCTCTTTTATTTAAGTTAGGGCTAAAGAAACTGATTTGACCCCGAAAGAAAAAAAAAAGTCAAAGAATATATATTAATTATTTACCATGTATGTTTTTTCCTTAAGTTTTTTTTTTTCTTCTTAAAAAACCAAAATCCTTCTAAGCATATGATGGATTTTCAGATTCTCAGGCACTTCATACTTAAAAGATTTTAATGCTACAGTTTAAAACTTAAAGGTAATTCAAAGATCAAAGTGATTATACTACATTCTATATAATCTTCGTAGATTACTTAAGTTTGATGATGTGTTGTCTCGTGGATTACTTAAGTTTTTGGTGTATAATTTTGTACTGAATTTCATTTTTTTAAGATTAGAAAAAATTAGTTGGGATTAAGGAAAAAATTAATTACGATTAAGGGCATCACTTTTTGGTTAAGCTTTAGGCATCATAGACCTTCGGGCCGGCCCTGGTGTCAATGAAGTAAGCAAAATTAAACAAACCATGCATGCATTAACAATATAGAACAAGACAGGTAAAGTAAAGTTAAAATTTGTACCCTCCTCACTAAGCTTTGGAGGCACACAAGTCATTTCCCTAACGATTTTATGACAATCCTCGTCCACAATACGATCAGTCAAGTCTTCAACAACCTCCTCAATGCAGTCCTTGACACCATTTTTTTTTTTTTTTTTTTTTTCTTTTTGCAGCAACAGCTGGAAAGAAAAAAAGAAGAAAAGAGCAACAACAAGTATTAGATTGTGTTTAATTTTTTATATAAATTCAATCACACAATTCAACAAATATTCAGATAAGTCATCTTATATATATCCGTAAAGAGATCCTTACACTCATCTTTCATATAAGCCAAATGCTTAGCAATATTCTCTTTGCGTTTCTATGCAAAGTGTCAATGAAGTAAGCAAAATTAAACAAGCCATGCATGTATTAACAACGTAGAACAAGATAGGTAAAGTAAATTTAAAATGTACCCTCCTCACTAAGCTTTGGAGACACATGAGTCATTTCCCTAACGATTTCATGACACTCCTCGTCCACAATACGATCAGTCAAGTCTTCAACAACCTCCCCAGTGCAGTCCTTGACACCTACTTTTTTTGCAGCAGTAGCTGGAAAGAAAAAGAAAGAAGGCAAAGAGTAACAACAAGTATCAGATTGTGTTTTAAAATTTTTTTAAAAATTCCATCACACAAACCCACAAATATTCAGTTAAGTCATCTTATATATATATCCGTGAAGAGATACTTACACTCATCTTTCAGATAAGCCAAGTGCTTAGCAATATTCTCTTTTGCGTTTCTCTCCAAGTGTCAATGAAGTAAGCAAAATTAAACAAACCATGCATGCATTAACAAGATAGGTAAAGTAATTTAAACTTCGTACCCTCCTCACTAAGCTTTGGAGGCACATGCGTCGTCATGGACGTAGACTGAGTTGTCATCATGTTCGGAGGATGGGTGGAAGAGCTCGGTGTGGTAGAGAAAAGCTCAGCTCCGGACAACTCAAAGAAAGAGGACTGTGGCAGAGGCGTCATCCTGGTCGGAGGCTGGGTGGAAGGAAGAAGCTCAGTTCCAGAAAACTAGAGAAAAGAGGATTGTGGCGGTACTGGAGGGAACTGAGGCGAATCTGGGGACAGTAGTATCGAACTCGTTCTCGTCATCACCAAAAAGACCAGCGATGGAATCTGTATCGAGCTTTGATCTCTCCCCTGTGGATAGTGATATATCATGGTTTTTAGGTGTTTTTAGTCATGATATAAGTCTTATTTATAGTTTTTTTGGTGTTTTTAGAGTTTTTCTGAGTCTTTGCAAATATAGGTACATCTTGGAATTATTTGTAGATTTTGAAGTATTTTGGAGTATTTTAGAGCATGTAGAGAAGTTAAGCCAAGGAAACGAATTCAGAAAGCAAAATTGGTGTAGTGAATCAATCGATGCAGAGCCTGTGTCGAGCGACACATCACTTTGACGGCAATTGAAAATCTCATCTTTTTAAATTCAGAAGATTTTCAAATTTGGTCCAGAAATTTTTCTTATTTACAGTTAAGGCCCAAGACGTGTTTTACACTATCTCCAAAAATCTCAAAGAATTTTGCCAAAATAAAACTTAGGTCATTGTTTAGACCTAAGTTTTATTTTGGCAAAATTCTTTGAGATTTGTAGAGAGTTTTTGGAGAGAAGAATCAAATGTGTCACAATCCAATGCGTTCGACTAATTATAAGTGTTAGAGATTGATTAGGATTGTTTAGATGGACATGAATATTTCGAGGCCTTATAGGTGGTGGTATATACGGGAAGCACATGATATACCGAGATGTCCCCACGGGCATCGTTTCACCCGAAAAGCCTTCAAACGTCAAAATTTGGCCTCGAAAATGGTCTAATGACATGAATACCCATTGCCTTGCCAAAAGCTCTCTTGGTGGGCTTTTTAAAATGGTATTATGGGTCGCGTAGTTACTCACGGTGACACTCCTTCAGAGAAGATTCATAACTCTTTTACTTCTTCTTTTAATTTCTTAATGCTATATATTTTATTCATGGTTTTTGTTTTATTGATCATGTCTGAGTAGATCTGCTTGTTAGGTTAATAGTTCCTCATTAGGGATTTTAGGGTTTATTAGATCTGTTGATTTCTTAGGATTTGTTATCTTCTTGTTCTTCATCTTTGCTTGTTTTTCATATTAATTCTTGATTCATCACCTAGAATTAATAACCTAGAAAAAGAAATTGATATGAGAATATAATTGATTTTCCTGATAAAAACTTTGATAAGCAAAATTACTTTTTACAAAGAGATTTGATTTAGTAATTTTGTCTACAAATTAAACATGTTTTCAAAGCTCGTTTTTAACTTGAATTTTACAAAGAGATTTAGATTTTTGGGTTTTAAACTTAGATAATATTTGCAGTGAGAATTGGTTTACTTTACAATTGAGTTTTGAGTTCAAGAACAGTTTTTTATTAATTGAATCCTATTTAATTGATTGATTTAATATTCTATGATTTTATGAGAATTTCCCTAGGCCTAGCATTTTAATCCCTTGAATTTACAAAACTCTTATTTGTTTTCTTACTGTTTATTTTAATACAAATTATTCTGTTTAGCATAATTAAAAGATTATTAAGTCTATTGTGTGATCTTGAGTTTTTGTGGAATTCGACCCCTAAGTACTACAGTGATCTCTTAATTTGAGAGAGTAGCTCTAGGGTAAATTTGAGCATATCATATAGAGCTGTCAAATGGTCTGTCCATGGACCATGTGGGCGAGTCCGTTTGGACACATTTTTCTATTGGCGGAAGTTGGACAGTCCCAAATGGACATGGTCTCAAAAGTGTTCATACCCACTAAGTCCATTTCCAAATGGTTATAACCATGGACAGCCCATTTTTTTTTCACTTATAAAATTTAAATTCTCTTTTTTTTGTTTCTTTTATAAAATCATTGAATTTGGCGGGAATATTACGGAATTACGTTTTCTCGCCAAAACCATAAAATTAGGGATTCATGTTTTCCCGTCAAAACCATAAATTGTGTTTTCTCGCCAAAATCGTAAAATTGTGTTTTCTCGCCAAAATTGTAAAATTATGTGTTTCCCACCAAAACCGTAAAATTGTATGTTTCCCGTCAAACACGTAAAATTATGTTTTCTCGCCAAAACCATAAAATTATGTGTTTCCCGCCAAAACCGTAAAATTGTGTTTTCTCGCCAAAATCGTAAAATTGCATTTTCTCACCAAATCCACAGGCTGTGGATTTAGTATCAAGCTTGGATCTTGCTTTCTTGTCTGCGCATTTGAATCAAACACACACACACAATCACATTCAACAAGCATTACAAACACCAATCATCAACATGTGACTTTGTGTATAATTTACCTCATTATCATCATCGCTGATGAAGATGCCACCTAAGGATTTACCATCAAACTTTCCTCTATTCTTATCATCCATTTCGTAAAGTAAATCTAACTAAGACATTATAAACAAAATTCCAAAAAAAAAAAAAACTTAGTCTCATTCAAACAGAGAGATTCTATTCAAAGCCGACATATATGGTAGATGATTCAAACAAAAAACACAACCAATGGTGATTTGTTTCATAATCAGACGAGCGAGGTTAGTAAAATCAACATAACAGGTCAGATGAACAGGAGAATTAAAACCAAATTTCAAAAAATAAGATGGAGAAACCAAAATTAAAAAAAAAAAAACAGAACCAAACGCTGATTTCATATACTCGAATTCAGAATCCAAGCCACACAGACGATGAGCCGAAATTCTAAAAACACAACGAAGGAAGTATTCGTACTCAGACGAGGCCACAGAGATAACGATAAGAGATTCATCTACAAATCTAAACCAAGCTAACTGTGATTTCATAATCCAACAACACAAATAACTAAACAACCAAGACGATTATCAGAAAATTCAAAAAAAAAAAAACCAGAACGAACAAAGACTCAGTTACTCAGACGAAGCCACATAGATTATATCAGTAAATAAGAATCAAGCAGCATTATTACATCCTAATTAAGCTAATAAACCGGACATTCCAGAGCTCTTAACCAACCTATTATATACAAGTAAATGAAACTATATACTAACTAATAGCCCCCCTTAAGATGAAGGTGCAAAGATGTTGTAAACACCCATCTTGATGATTATTTCCATGAAGTGAGCTGGATGTAACGGCTTAGTGAGGACATTTGCTAATGGACACCCTGTTTTAACATACATTGTCTATAGAAAACCAGAATCTATCTCTTCTCTGATCGTAGCAGTCCAAATCAACATATTTCGTTCTCCTATGAAAAACCAAATTATTTGCAATATGTAAGGCTGCTGTATTATCACAATAGAGGTAAGCAGGTGGTTGAAACAGAACTTTAAGATCAACCAGAAGGCGAGAAAGCCAGATAAGCTCCTTTGTTTCCAATGCCATTGCTCTAAACTCAGATTCTGCAGAACTCTGAGACATTGTGTCCTGCTTCTTCGATCTCCATGATACCAAGGAATTCACCAACATACATACATACAGTAACCTGTGACAGACCTCCGATCATCAATACATGTTCCTCAGTCTGCATCAGAAAACTCTCACATATCAAACTTGGCGTCAGCCGGATAAAAAATCCTTTATCCTACTGTGCCTTTCAAATATTGTAGAACCTGATGAACAGTTTTCAAATGAGTATCTCAAGGAGCATAAGAATACTGACAAAGTTTATTGACTATAAAGGCTATGTCAGGTCTCGTAATCTGCAAATACATGAGCTTGCCCACCAACTTCCGGTATTGAGTATAATCAGGCAATAGAGTACATGTTTCTTTGTTTAACTTCACATATGGATTCATCGGGGTTATACAAGGCTTACTCCAAAGAAAACATGTTGTACACAACAATTCCAAAATGTATTTCCTTTGACAAAGTGTGATGCCTTCAGCTGACCTTGCAATTTCTATACCAAGAAAATACTTTGCAGGTCCTAAATCATGTAGCTTGAAAAAAGATTTCAGCTCTTCCTTGAAATCACTCACTACATCATCACTGTTCCTTACTATGAGAATGTCATCTACATACACTAATACTCCCATAATAACTCCATAATCGTACTTGATAAACAAAGTATGTTCTCCCACTGATTTTGTAAATCCCATTCCACACAATGTAGCAGAATACTTGAGAAACCATTGCCTAGAAGCTTGCTTCCGACCATAGATTGATTTATGTAACCTTAAAACTGCATTAGGTGGCATGATCTCTCCTGTTAAGTCTGCATATCCTGGAGGAGCCTTCATATATATCTCTTCATCCAAATCTCCATTTAAGAAAGCATTATTAATGTCTATCTGACTAAAAGACCAATTCATCTTGGCTGCCATCATAAACATCAAACGAACAAAAGCCAACTTAGCACCAGGTGAGAAAGTTTCCGCATAGTCCAAACCTTCCTCTTGTATATAACCTTTTGCAACTAGCCTGGCCTTAAACCGTTCTATACTTCCGTCTGCAAAGTACTAGATTGTAAAAACTTACTTACAACCAATAGCCTTCTTATTAGGTGTAAACTGCTCTTACTCCAAGTGTGAGTCTGTTTCATCGCACCAGTCTCCTCCTTCATTGCACCACACCACACATCATAATCCTTAGCCTCTGAATATCTTTGGGGAACAATGTCGCTTGTAATAGTATAAATGAAGGGCATGGAAAGGCTCAGATAGATATGAATAAGAGATATAGTCGGAGATAGGATATACGATATAACTAGTAAAATTATAACAATAAAAGTCTTCCATGTGTTTTGGGGTTTTCTTTGTCGACGAGATAGAGATTAAGAAAGAATCAAAATCTCTAAAGATGTCACATCTTGATGTTGATGTGCATCAGAAGATGTTTGCACTAGAGGCAAAACATATAGGGATAGCAGGAGAATGTAATAGAGGAAAGAAAGTCCTTGTAACATTTGTGATAGTGGATGAGACAAGAGGGAAAATATCCTAATGAAATATGACAGTCTTGAAATCAAAACAGCATGTGTCTCCAAATCTAATATCTTGTACCCTTTGTAACCACTAGGATAACCTAGAAAAACACAGGCTTTAGCCCTAGGTTCAAACTTATGTCTAAGCTTAGGAGAAGTAGAATTATAACAAAAACACTCAAAACTCTTTAAAGAATGATACTCTGGTGGTTTACTAGTTAGCTTCTCAAAAGGAGACTAGTTAGCTAAAACTGGAGTGGGTAACCTATTAATTAGGAAAACAGCTGTTAAAACACAATCACCCCAAAATATGATGATGCTTTCTTTCTACTACAGAGTTTTGCTCTGGAGTTTCAGGACAAAATTGATATGAGATTATGCCTTTTTTAGAAAACAATGCATTGAATTTTAATTCATGAGCATTGTCAGAACGAACAGACTTAAGTTTTGTTTTATATTGAGTTTCAACCATATTAATAAAATTGAGAAAACATGCAAAACATCATATTTCAGTTTCATCAAATAAATCCAAGTGGCTCGACTGTAGTCATCTACAATGGTTATAAATACTTTATAACCATATGTAGTTTCAACAGAAAAGGGATCCCAAGTGTCTATATGTACTAATTCAGTGAATCAGTTTTAACAGGAGAGAAAATGTTGCATATCTATATGGTATAGTCTGCTCTGATACCATATCAGTAAATAAGAATATAAATAGATAGATATACATATATATATAATATACTTCTTTACACAAACACTTAATTTTTATTTTACTTGATTTAATATATATATATATATATATATATTACTCTAAGAAATTAGAGAAGATTAGAGTTTTTTCTTGGTAAATAAGAAATTAAAATTTAATATTATTTTCATAAATAAGATTATTCTTCTTAATTTTGTCTATCCTCTTATTTGTTACTTGTTTAATTTGTTATTTGCATGAATTTGTTAATTGCTTTATTTGTTATTTGAAAAGTTAAAAAAATTAGTTGGATTTAATAATAGTATAAAATACTTCAATTTTTATATGGGTTAAAAATATTTTAATTTATATATGGGTAACCTATTTAATCCATCTAGTGATAAAAAATTTTATAATCAGATTTGAATATATATAAATTCAACCAATATAATAAATGGATCAGATCAAACCCGCCCATTAAAATCTCGAACACATGTGAGTTTGGTTCGAGTCCGGTTACCCATTCGACATCCCTATTTGAAATGAGATATTTCACTCCCAGTCCGCGAGCCTTGACATGTTTTTGTTTTCCCTCTCCGTCTTCTTTTTTCGTTTACTTATATACTCCCTCCATTTCAAAATATAAGATGTTTTAGAGAAGTTCGTTGTTTCATAATATAGGATGTTTTCAAGTTTCTATGCAACTTTTAGATTAGTTTAGTGCTTTATATTATGCAGTATTGTTTCTGATTAGTTGAACTTGATAAAAGTTAAAACTTCTTAATCTGCGTGCTTTAGTTAAAACATCATATATTTTGAAACGGAGAGAGTAATTTTTTTATTTCGAAAAATAGAAAAGCGACAATTAAATTCAAACAGATTTTAGAATTGATTTTATAAGTTGATCGAATTAGCCGAATCCATTGTTGCTTTTTTTTCTTCACAAATTGCCATTTGAATTTCCTTTAGATTCGGTTTTTACGTATTTGTCACACTAATTCTGAGCTTGGCCTGGTTTTGTTTTGGTTTAATCCGGTATCTCGATGATTAGATAGACCATGACAAATTGACAACAACTTTACACATCTGGTTTGAATCATAATAACACACGCTCAACATCTCATTTATTATGTCTTAAAAGGCTTAAGATCTCATGCATATGGAGAGCCTGAAACTGAAAGACATTATAATACTGCAACAAGACAGCATACTAGTTGGATCTCTCTACAAACTAAACAATTAACTCATCCTGCAGAAGCACATATTCTAAAGAACTAGCACATAAAGCTACTTTTGGTTCTTGATTTGTTCACATATTCAGATACTAGTTCGACAGATGCTTGAATGGTGATAGTGCATGTATATAATAACTCTGGCCTAATCTAGACCAACACTGTATTCTTCTCCACAACCACATTTAGCAATGTAAGAAATTCCCTGCACCAAGAGGAGGTGGTCATGATCATATAGTCAGTAATCAAATCACGCCTATATAAATCAATGTCACCCTAGTCACCTTCAGTTTCTTAGCCTGACTCTGCAGCGAACTCAGATACTCTGCCTCTCCAGACTCATCTGACAAGAGAGCTGTGTATTCCTCTTCTAGAACCTTCATATCCACCGACATTAACTCTGGCTGCATCGTTCAGAAATTACAAAAATAGTATCAGGTGAGGAAAGAAATCTTACATGACTGAACTTATGCAACATCACAATGCTAGCAAAGATTCCAAAAGTAACCTTAAACTCATTAATCTTGTGCTTCACAAGCTCAACTGATAGCTTGATCTGAAATGAAATTATATCATTCATAAAAGTGCTCAAAGAGACGCAGAGTGTACTCAAAATACTGGAAGCGCAAAAGTAACTAAGTTTATAAACAGGACACATCAAAAATACAAAGTGCCAGAACCAAAACCACCAATAGTAAAAAAAGGCGATCTAATGTATATACCTTCGAATTTTCCTTAGTAAGGTTGGATCTCATCTGCTTTGCCTGATCAAGCTTTGCTCTAGCAGATTCTGATAGTTCCATCAGGTTATTCCTTGTTTCGTTTTTCTAAAGTATCAAGGATCGACAAGAAAGTGATAAGAAATGCTAGCGTCAGTTACTATGCAAGTACTGAAAGTGTCTTTTACTAAGCATTACAGGATTCATATAAGAACGAACCTGCCCTTGTTGACCAGTTTTATTACTCATATAGGAGATAAACCATCCCTGGCCAAAATGCGAACACAGAAAGATTACTGTGTTTGTAAACAGTGAATGATATCACATGAAGAAGATGCAAATAGCAAACCTTTTGTTCCTCTAGTTTGGTTCTAGCTTCTTCTGCTGTCTTAACATAGTTAGAACTGCAATTAGAAACAATGAAACTGACAGTCTTCAGGTCATTCCATAACCACAAACCAGTTCTAGCCAGATGTTCTATAAATTACCTTTTCGATACAAATTTGGCAGATATACTGTCTCGTTCTTGTAGAATAAGAACCAAACTCTACAAAACCGGATAACAGTTCACTCAGTATAAGCAGTACCCAAAATGAACTAAACTTTGTAGCAGATAACAGTGTAACAAACTAAAGCATAACTAGACGTATTATATATATATATATATATGATTCCATCATTCTGCTACTACAAGGCGTATCATGGCTTCCATAAGAGTTTGAACTTACCTGTGCAAGATTTGTTGAATCAGATTCCATAGACGAAATCTTTCTCTGCTTTTCAAGTATGTGAGAGCATATTTCTCCTTTCGTCCTCGTCTTCTGATCCGTCTCTTCTTTTAGTCTCTTCGTCTCAGACAATGCTTCAAAAGGTGACACAAAAATTAGGAAAAATCACATAACAATTCATCCAAAAAAAGTGCATATAAAACTGTTTACAAAGTGCAGATACAGAATTGAACCAACATGAACAAAGGATTGCTACTCTGATGACTCAAAAGTTGATCAGAAAACAGCCAAATCAACATTCACATAACAAAATCCCATATCTAAGCAAACACACAGCAAAACACATCAACAGTGAAGCACACGCTCGCAATCTATGGATTTCAAAACCGAATTAGCACAAATCTAAACGAAGATCATCATGACCTAATATAGCATCTGCCGTACGATAACTATTGTTCGTCCATATCAACAGAAATTTCTGAAATCCGAAAGCGTTTCATGAGAGAGAGAGAAAGATAGAAGCTAACCATGAGCGAGATCTTTCTCCAGGGTACTGATTGTGGTAACCTGCATCTGTTCCTCGACGGAGACCTTCGCCGCATGATCCTCCACATCTAACCTCAATCGAATCCATGGAAACGAACTGTCAGATGAAATTTCAGCTAAAATCGGAATAAAAACCAGAAGCGGAGATGAAGATTTTTACCAGTCATTTGAGAGCGGAGAGTCTTCATATACTGTAGATACTCCTCCATCTCTTCTTCTGCTTCTTCACTTGTCCGATTTTAAATTTTAACCTAATAAATCAAACACGATTCAAATCAAAGGTACATACTAAAATTCTCAGAAGATTTTGAATGAGATCTTCATACGAATCTGAAAATCAGAGAAATAGCTCTTCACCTTCAGAGAAAATTCGAAAAGGCGAATAAAAATTGAAACTAGCGGTAGCGGGGGAAGGAAAAACAAACACTACTACTACTATCTAAATTAGTTGTATCTGAGACTATAAGTATAAATGATGAAATAACGATCGAGTCGACCCGGTTTAATATTTGGACTTTAGTAAGCCCAATTTAAAACACGACCGCAAGCCCATTACGGTTGTTTTGACCCGTTTACCCGAACCTGATTCGGGTTCCGTGGAGCGGTAGAGAGATAAGAGAAACCCCTTATTTCGAGACTTCTTCTCTTCTTACTTTTTTCAGGTTTCAAGTGTTGTTTGTTGATTCAATAACTTAGTACAAGTGTTCTTCGTTTCTAAATTTGTTTAACTTGCTGAGAATATATATATATATATATATATTTTTTGAAGAATCGTGATGGCGAATTCGAAATTTAGTTTGAAAGTTTGGTTCGATAAGAAGATCAGTGAACCACTTGTCCAGATCTTGCGAAGGTTCTTTACTACTACTCTGTGACTCTCTTCATATTTTGTTTTGATGAACCCTTCTCTCTCTGTGTTATAAAGTTGTTTACTTGCTAGTCGATGTTGTTTAGTTTGATACCATTTCCTATTTATTGTGTAATCAAGTAGATGACTTGTGCTTACTTCTTGATTGTTGCTTTTTTTATTTGCACCACTAGAGACCAAATCGAACAGTTATGTGTGAACATGTACCTTGTAAAGACTCGATGTTTTTGCCATATTTATGTATTGTGTAAGTGAACCAAAAGTTTTTTTTTTTTATTTGTGTCTGTACGTACCCTTTAGAGGTGCTGAGCCAAAGCAGCTGGCCTTCTCTGCAGCATTGGGGGTTACCATGGGAGTATTTCCAATCTGTGGTACGTGTTCTCGGGCTATTTTCGTTTGTCGAATAGTTTTTCATCGAACATTTTAGTGTTTGTGATCTCTAAATGTATTTCACTCAAGAGGGATATTTGTGTTTTGATAGGTGTTACGGTGTTGCTATGTGGCCTGGCTATTGCGTCGCTTGGATCTCTTTGTCATGCTCCAACTGTGATGTTGGCTAATTTCATTGCTACTCCAATAGAACTAAGGTAACCCATTTAAGCTTCCTTCAAAGTTACGGTTTTTGATTCAATATAGAGAGACAAGACAACACAAAACAGAGTGTTTTATTGATCTTACTAGTATCGAATTGAGTACTTATGTGTAGTTTTGTTTTTGGCTATGTGCTTCACATTGAAGTCTTGTGGTGCCTTTCTTACGGCTTGGCGAAAAAATAATCGGTGGACCTCATTTTCCTTTAACATCTGATGCTCTAAAGAAGGTGTTGACAGGCCAAGCTTCCAGAGATGTTTTCTTAAGCATTGGCAATGCGGTAAGGTTCTTCAATATTAGCTTAGTGGTATAGATTTTGGTGATATGATTCAAAGCTTCTCATCTCCTTTCCAGCCCAAATATTTGACAATCCTATAGCTTTAGTAGCTTACAAGTGGGATTTTTACTCACCATGTTGTCATTTGTTAGTGTTCTCAAATCTAAAGATAAGATTGGTTTCCCTCATCGGTATGTATTTCTATGGCAAGTTGGTTCCGACTTCCGAGTTGTCATATAACCTGCTTAAACATGAACTTATTCTTGCAGCTACTAGGGTGGCTCATAGCGGCTCCATTTGTAATCGTTGCACTATACATCGTGTTTCTGCCATGTTTCAAAGTCCTTGTCCGCAAGTTCAGCTCGGATGGTCCAACCACAAAGACACTAACAAAAGAAAGGATCGCTTAAATCAAACAGTTCTTGGTTCTGTGACCTACTGTTCTGCTATGCCGATGTTGAGGTTCGGAGTTTGAGTTATCTGTAACAATAAGCCTCTCTGTAAATTACAATGTTTGGAACTACAACTGAAATAGTATAGGCCTTAAGGGGGAGAATGTAAGTGTGGGAAATATAGTAAGATAAGTCATGTTCGTGTATGAATATATATATTGAGAACTGAGAAGGCAGATGAATCTTTTATATATATAAGCAAATACTGTATATTGAGAAGGCAGATGAATCTTTTATAGATAAGCAAAGATACACTTGTATTAGTGAGAGAGTATACTGTATAGGTAACATGCCATATCAAGTCCTTGTTTATCGATAAGTATCAAGGACTACAATTTTCCAAATAAAATTTTGTGAATCTAGAGAACGACACCAAGAGAAAACAAACAAAAGCATTCTCGTACGTGTCTTCACTTGGTTTACAAAGCAGTACAATCAAAGAACCTGAAGTTGACAAGTTTGTGATGGCTTTGGCTAAATCCCAAAAACGAAGCATTTGTCGATTATGATCGGTGTAAAGTGTGCAACGTTTTCCCTCCTCTTGTTTGCTTGTTCGGCCAGAATCTACGGGAAAAGTTATCTAACATTTCATAATCATGAAATTTTCATTATTAATTCCCCAAACTTTTTTTTTTTTTATATATATATCTAATTTTCCCCATAAAAAAATAATCATAAATGAAGAAGGAAACAGACAGTTGCCCTATACTGAAAGCTAAATGCTTCACCTGAAACCTCTGCCACATCTCTCTTTCTCTCTCACACATACATATATATACACATTATTACCAGTATTGTCTTTTATATATATATACCCGATCTGACGAATTCTCTCGTTTCTTCATTCAAAGGAAGTGACTTTTTGGGATTTAAGTCTTTGTTTGTGTATTTTGGTGAACTGGGTCTGTGGTGTGGTGATGTCTTACAGCAACTCAAACCCGGAAAACTACAGTTCACCATCAGCCGGTACGAACTCGCCGGAGCTTAAACTTTATCAAGCATTCATCTTTTCTGTACCAATCTGCTTCACATTTATTATTCTCTTCTTGTTCTACTTGATCTACCTTCGTCGAGGTAGCTCCGATTTGTCCTCTCTCGGAATGCGAACTACTTTCATCCCTGGTAACTCTCTCTCCACGGTACGGTACTCTTAAAACTAATCTCTGCTTTTTTTCATCTCTCTTATTGAGTTTCACCTTGTGAAGATGAAGATCTGTTCTTTTATGATTTAGTTATGTAATGATTGGTGTTTTTTTGTAACGTGAGCAGGCTGAATTAGGATTGAGTAAAGAGCTGAGAGAGATGCTTCCCATTGTCGTCTTTAAAGAGAGCTTCACCGTAATGGATTCACAGTGAGTTCTCCAGATTCTTTTCCCTTCTGTAATTTAGTCCTTTTTTCTTAAGTTCATGAACCATGAGTTAGGAAAACAGTCCTTTTTTCTAAGGCTTTAGGAAAATAAACAATAAGGGTAGTTGTATAAAGTTCAAAACAGTTAGGTTAAACCTTTGTTGTTCACTGGGGAAGTGATGAGAGTTTCTAGTTTTGTGAAATTTTTTTTGTCTGCCTTTGTTTTGGGGTTGGGTCCAATTGATAGTCACATTGTTACTAGAATGGAGGTTGAAATGTTAGAGACATGATCAGATAATTGTAGAAGGTTGTGGTGGGTACAATGTGTATTATATAATTTGAAAGAGATATATCTCCAAGATCTAAAGATGGTTTGAAAGATTTAGTTGTCCTGGTAGAGGCAAAACTTGGGAGTTTGAAGCTTATTATTACCCTGAAACTGAGAGCCAAACTGTAAACTAGAATGAACTGATTAGGCCTTTTGATTTACAGATGTTCTGTTTGTCTTGGGGAGTATCAAGCAGATGACAAGCTTCAACAGATTCCAGTATGTAAACACACTTTTCACATGGATTGCATTGATCTTTGGCTCACATCGCATACCACTTGCCCCCTTTGCCGTCTCGCTCTTCTCCCCAGCCAACCCCGTCAAACCCAAGAAGATTCTGGTCCGAGTCTTGTGAGCCCTGATGAACAAGTGTTGAGTCAACCAGCATCTCAGCCAGTAAACCAGAGAGTTGTGTCGAGTCAACCAGAATCTCAGCCAGTAAACCACAGAGGAGTGTTAAGTCAACCGGAATCTCAGCCAGTTAACCTCCTAAACGATGGCCAAGAGCAACAGTCTGATCCGACTCAGTGTGATCGAGATGCGGAGGAGGGCTTGAAGGAAATGCAAGACGATGAGCGGAACAGCATCGGGACATCGAATGCTTGTTGTAGTTGTAGACCTGGTTAAGATTAACCACTTCTTTAAAGTTTGCTGCGTTCTAGCATTTGTAACTTGTAATATTAGTACATTTACTAGGAGTGAAAATGAGAGATTGATCTGATCCATAGAAGAAACAAACACACTTTAGAAGGCGAAATGTCTGTGTTCGAACCTGAAACATTGGAAAATTACCAAAATTACTCAGAGAAACTTGTCCCATTAACCTTTGCGTTTGCTCGCACGCAAAAACTGAGTATGGTCTGCTTCAAGGTTCCAAAAAGGTTGATAATCTTAGCTACCTGAATTAGCGATTTCATATTCTGAAAAAGTCAAGAAAACAAAGGATAAGGTAATAATAAGGAAAGAGAAAAGATAAAGCAGAGTCAAAGGGTTGGGTGAGAGCTTGAATTGTTGTCCTCTCTCTCTCTCTCTCTCTCTCTCTCTGCTTTAATGCTTTCTCTTTCCCAAACATTCCATCTTCTCTTTGGTCCTTTTCAAGATTCCTTTCGTTGTTTCTTAGCAAAGATAAGGATCTTAAAGACTTAAACTTGGGGTTCCTTTCGTACAATCCCAGAACCCTAGACCCAAACAAGAGAATTGACTTCATCTCTCTCTTCTCTTGCTCATCGCCTGCACCTAATCGCAAGTCCCGACATGGGTTCAATCAAAAACACAGTTCACTACTGTTGTGTCTCGAAAGACAACCAGATTCTATACGGTTACAACAATGCCGGAGACCACCGCAGCAACGACAGTCTCGCTGCGTTATGCTTAGAAAAGACTCCGCCTTTTCACAAGTGGTACTTCGAAACGATGAGTAAGAGAACTTTTGGGTTCTTGATGGAAGATGGGTTCGTTTATTTCGCCATTGTTGATGATGTTTTCAGGAGATGTAGCGTTCTTGATTTTCTTGAGCATCTAAAGGGTGAGTTAAAGAAAGCTAATAAGAAGAATTCGAGAGGTAGCTTCTCTGGGAGTATGAGTTTTAGCAATGTTCAAGACCAGCTTGTCCGAAGACTCATAGCTTCATTGGAGAATGATCTCACTTGTCTTCCAATATCATCACCTTCCATTGATGTTGCTGAACAAAGCGACGCGGCTAATTCAACGAAAGCTCCGCTTTTGGGAAGATCCAACAAGCAAGAGAATAAGAAAGGGAGAGATCATGTGAACTCACAGAGAGGCATTGAGATAGAGGAACACCGGAAATCAAATGATAGAGGAAACGTTACAGAACGTTCTGATTCTTCATCTGCAGCAACTACATATGTTCCAAGAAGGGGACGATCTGAGAGCATTGAGAGGAAGTGGCGGCGTCAAGTGCACATTGTTCTTGCCATTGATGCAGCTATTTGCTTAACGCTACTTGGTGTTTGGTTGGCTATTTGTCAGGGCATTGAGTGTACACGTTCTTGATCATAACACTCATGTAACTTTATGATCTATTTATTCTTTTACATGTATTTTTCTCTTCTACAATTGCAGTATTGTTGATTGTATTATTATTAGGTATAGGTCTTAAGCTCCTACCTTGGTTTTTGTATGATATGATTATTATGTTGTTCATATGATTTGTACATAAATATTAGTTTGTTGCCGAGTGATTGAGCCATCTTCTTTGTTCAGGCTCTACAATGTCTACATATGGTGATGTGTATAGGAATGTTTTTGGTCATAATAAGTTTGAGTTTATCTTCTGCAATTCGGATGACAACTATACTCTATACAGTTCGAATTCGGTCAGAACATATGGAACAGTAAGGCCTCTTCAAGCCAAGTTAATAAATTTTAGGAATACATATTGTAAAGGAGGCATTGTCACAACTGAGAGACGGTTTATATCAGATAGAAGTAAAATATTGCAATCACATTTTCATTTTCCAAACCACCGTGGATGGAAAATGAAAGGTTTTGTTTTCTTACATAGAATCAGAAACACAAGCTTACAAGATAACAAACACACATAAAAGAGTCTAGAGAGGGTTTTTTTTTTTTTGTTCTTGAATAAACAGAGGAAAGAGTAAAAGAGAGATAAGGAGGTGATAAATACCTCTCACCTGAAATCCTAACCATGGTTGATCAACTGGTTTGGTTGATGTTAAAAGAGAAGAACCTAAAGGGAACCAAAATATCTCCCAAGAGGCAAAACATGCAAATGCAAGGACCCCCCCCCCCCCCCCACAATCCATATGTGGGGGTTGGTTGAAAATATGATGAGCAAACTACATCTTGAATCTTAAAAATGATCTTAATCTAAGTGTGGCTATAACTCCAATGCTTAGCCACCTAGAATATACATGGGTTAGCAAACACCACTACTTCCTTTATCCTCAAAGGAAGTTTGTGAGGCTGTTTCCTTTAGCCTTTCTTGATGTCAGAGAAATTTATGTTCTAGCTATCTACGATAAGACTTTGTAACTACATGGTCCTAGATCTAATAATCCTAAGACTGCACATTATGATGGATTTAGCGTAGAAGTAGTGGGAACACCTTTGCACACACTACTTCAAACACTTCCAGGTGGTGACATTGTGCCTTTTCCTGGTAAATCCTTATTTCCTTTCATGTTGATCAGCCAATCCTAAGCTTTTTATGTTTTCCTACAAAATTGCTTTGCCTTTCTGAGGCACTGTGCAAGACATATGGTAACTCTTTACTTCTAAAGCTCGAACAGGCTATCTTGAACAAAACCTTCGTTCAGAAGCACGTAATGCAATGAATAAAATGAAAAGATGAGTAATGCGTATGACAATGGTCCAAGTTAAACCCCTATGTGAGACTTAACTAGAACTTGCAAAGTCGCCCAAACTCCAAATTATGGGCTCTTTGTCTAATGGGTTAGAAGCATAAAGGGGAAAAGGGCAACCATGGTTAGGCCACAGGTCTTGTGGGACTTCGAGGAATGTGGATGAAAAGTAGTAAACAGAGATTGCCTTAAGGATCTAAAATGAACTGGCCTCTACATAGCATCAATGGAATCAGAGTTGAACCATGAGCCTTCATGGTCAAGCCTGTGGAACTGCAAAGCACACTGCTGAAGAGCATCAGTACCTCTGGTTAGTCCAGGTTTTGTATGAACAACAAAAACAAATAATTACACACACCTGATGGTATGACTGGTGAAGGTGCAAGAGACACTGGTGTACCATTGTGGTGTGGATAGTTTCCCCCGGTAGACGAGGCAAGAGCAGAATAGTGAAACATTTGGTTGGGGTAGTGAAGAGGTGCATAACCAGTGACTGGTCCATTTCCTTCAGCAAATTGGAGATATGGGTAAAACCCTGCTGCTGCTGCTGCAACACCAGTCATTGGTCCGCTTCCATACATTGGATGCTGAGCAGTTGCACCTCCATACACATTGTAGTAGCTCTGTTACAAAAACAAGAATCCAATAAGCTATAAGAGATAAAAGTAGAATAGGTATAGACTATCATAGTTATATAAGCACAATATATTTCATACCGTGGGGTAATTGTAATCCATTGTGTATGAAGAGAACCTAAGAAAGTGTAATGACACCAAACAGAGGATTTAGCAGTCGTCTATCTAATGAGTTTGGGAAAAAAGTAAGAGATTTAACGTGGAGTACCCAAAAGGATTAGTGTAAGGAAGTGTGTAGTGAGAAAATGGAAGTGGCGAAGGCATAGCAGTAGCCGCCGCTCCAAAGTGTGTCTTGAAAGGGCTAGTCACCTTCAGACCGCCTCTTCCTCCTGCATGTCCTACTAAAACACAACACCATGAGAATGTCATCTCAAACATATGCTTTTAGCAAAAACAAAACACAACATATTTTAACCAGATAAGTCTTCAGAGTATAAAACAGACCTATAGGTTTTAACTTATTAGTCTGCAGCACATCATAAACACTACTAGATTACTGAGCAAGATGAAACTACCCCTCAAACAATAAAGTAAGACAATTGATAAAGTATCTAACTTGCTACAAATATGTGATACATGTCACGACATTCAATTCCAGCCTTTCTCTTAGATAATGGTAAGATCCATGGAATTACATAAAAGGGTTATCAAAATAAGGTAAAGAAACCTAAAAAGTACCAGGAACAGGAGAAGAAGGTTTGGATCTCTGAACACCAAAAGCAGCAAGATTACAATTCGCTCTTCTCCCATCAATAACGGGAGCTGGATCTACACAAGCTTTCTGAGCTGCTTCCGGATCACAAAAAGTCACCTTTAAAAGTACAAATAACAGAACCCGTGAGCCTGATGTGGCTATAACAACAAATCTCAAAGTTTGAAAAGAAAAAAGAGATACACTTACAAAGCCATAGCCTTTAGATCTGCCACTAGATTTATCAGTGATAACAACAGCTTCAACAATGTCCCCAAACTGTTCAAAGTAGTTCCTGAGAGAGATTTTGTGTGTTTCCCAAGCTAATCCTCCAACGAACACCTTGGTAAATGTCGTGTCTTCCATTGTCATGTTGCTACAAACTCAACGAACGAAAGTTTCCGACTTTGGGAACAGAAGAAGAAGCAGAGAACGGTGGTTGGGAGAAGAGAGAGAGAGAAGGAGAAGGAGGGAAGAGGATTCAAGGAAAAGTTAGTAAAAAGAGAGAGTTTGGGGACACACTCAATTCAATTATTTAAGCTTAACTTTTCCCAAATATCAATAACATTGTTTTATTTATGTACGGTCACTGTGCTTTTACACTTTTTTTTCTTGTTGGTCGGATCCACTCTGTATGTATTTTACAGTTGGACAAATATAGTATTTGAGCTGTTTTTTTTTTTTTATATATAGGTGAAAAATAAAAGATTTATCATAGACAGATGTATTTTCTATTTTCATTTAAAATAGTTGTCAGAGGTAAACAGAACCAGTATTCATCTTATTTTATTTGTATCAATTATTTTTCTTCTTTTTTTAGTCCATATATATACCTCTAATTATCAGAGTTGATATCCTGTTTTAACTTTTTATATAAAAAAATGGTAAAAAGAAAAATAATTTTGAATCAATATTATTTTGATAAGAACATATATTACAATTGCACCCGAGTTGTGTAATTTTGGTATATAAAAGGTAAAATGAGTGATGCATATACTTCTTAGAGCATGATTTAAAGATGTGTTTTTCAATTGTGGAATGAAAATCTAATTTTGTAAGGTTTTATATTTTTAAGATTTGAAATCTGGAATCATTTTTTCATATTTATTTGTTTGGATTTCGAAATTTCTGCAGTATAACTTGGATTTTGATTTTAATAATTTTACTTGTGAAACTCTTAAAGATTTCAATGACTCCATATAATTAGAAAAGAAAAAAAAACTCTTTTAGTTTGAATAACAATATAATTTAACGAAGTATTTGAAATTCTATGAATAACACAATACCAAAAATTATAATTTATTATGCATGAATCACGAATATCTTATCTAATAACGTCATATTGTAAAGCATGATTTAGAATCATTAATTGAATAATGGACTTGAACCGAATTTTAATTCTATTAAAATCCATTACTAAAGATAAATGGATGATACTTAAGTTCATGAAATATTTCAGAGTTTCATTGATCAATTTTGCGGAGAATTTTAATTTTTATCTACCCATTCTATATGATCATAGTATTTTAATGCATATGAAGGATTAAAAAAACTCTATTCATGTTTCATAAATTCCCATATTCTGTTTTCACTTTTATACAATTCTTTGCTGTTATTTACATACTTTTCATCCAAACTTGATAAAGAATTAGAACACTTGATTAAATCTTACAACAACAACAACAAAAAGTGTTTAGTATAACTTTTTACATTATTTTCATCCAAAACTCTAAAACAGGTATAAGACTAAATCAATCTTCTAAACTATGGTTTATATTAAAATTGTCAGTAGAACTTTAAATCATTTCCTCCAAATATAGGAAGCAAAGGTGCATAATTGAAATGGAAGGAAGGAAAAGAAAAGAGAGTAGTAGTAAAGAGAAAAAGGGGAAAGAGACAGAGCTGTCTCCCCACGCCTTTAGACTTCAAAAAAAGCAAAAGCCTAAACAACAAACAACAACATTCCTTCCCCCACCTCGCGTCATCATTCATCCCACAACACAGCCACAACCACAGCCTTGCATATCTATTTACAGCTCATCCATGGGGCTCACTTCCAAAATCTCAAATTATCAAATTGGGCTTATTTCAGGCTCATTAAAGATACTAAGGCCCATTAAGGTTACTATGGAATCATCCTAATCATTTCTTAATTTCTTTCTCTCTTGATGGTGGAAGTACATAACCTTTTTTGTATACTATATAATTTTTATAAATTTGTTACAAAATAGGTTATAAATTTAATATAGATTGGTTACCAAATAAAAAGTTATAGATTAATTGGTCAATATACACTTAAGAATATTCCAATGAACCCTAATATTTCAATGATTTATACAATTTCCAAAATAAAATCTTTAGTATTTCATGTATTGTTACAAATATATACTGTTAGGCATTAAAAAAAAAAATCTTGACAATTTATCACACTTAATCGTGATTATCTGGAATCTTATTTTGCAGTTAAAATAAAATCTTACAGCATGGGTCATATTAAAACACTTTCACCAAACATGTTCAAAAATTAAAATTAAAACAAACAACAAACATAACCATATCTCATACAAAAAAATTACAAAATTAACAATATAAAACTTACAAATATATATTTTTTTCAAGCCATCATATTTAGCATATGATTTTATTGTATAATGTTTTATCCAAAAAAATTTTGAAAAACAATCATATAAATTATGTTTTATTCTAAAATTATAATATAAATAAGAAAAATACTTAGGTTCACCCTCTTTCCTCTCAGCCAATCAGAATCTTCTATCTAATATTTCATTTAAAAAAATCAAAATTAAATTAAAAAGTAAAACAAATTAAGGAAACAAATTCTGTATATTTTTAATTACGGAAAGTTAAATATTGGCTTGGTTTAGATTTTTAAAATTAGAACAAAATTATGTGTCGGTTTGGGTTTATAAATAAGGTGATTAGAGTTTAGAGTTTACAATTAAAATAAAATTATATGTCGGTTTGGGTTCACAAATGAGATGGTTAGGGTTTAGATTTTACAAGTATAACGAAATTATATGTTGTTTGGATTCACAAATGAAATGGTTAGGGTTTAGATTTTACAAGTATAACGAAATATATGTCGGTTTGGGTTCACAAATGAGATGGTTAGGGTTTAGATTTTACAAGTATAACGAAATTATATGTCGGTTTGGGTTTACAAATGAGATGGTTAGGGTTTAGATTTTACAATTAGAACAAAATTATATGTCGGTTTAGGTTCACAAATGAGATGGTTAGAGTTTAGACTTTACAATTAGAACGAAATTATATGTCGGTTTGAGTTCATAAATGAGATGGATAGGGTTTAGATTTTACAATTAGAATGAAATTATATATCGGTTTGAGATTATTAAAGAGCGGTTTAAGTTTTAAATTTTATAATAATGTATACATATTTTATTTTTATTTTATTTTATAAGAGGGTGAACGAAGATTAGATTCACCCCTATGAGTGAATCCAAATATTGTTCTATAAATAAAAGAAATTTCAATATGTGCTATAGCACGGATCCTAATCTAGTGTGAGTACGTATTAATGTGAGAAACTCATCATGATTTGATGAAAAAAAAAAAAAAAGGACCTCTCTACGTACGTGAGATCATCATGTTTTAATGAACAAAATCTTTGTAGAAGGGAATTAAGTGTGTCTTGGAAGTCCTCTCGACCCCTAAATCAACTTGCAAAAACGTTGATAATTTTTGATAATTGCCGAAACATACCAAACTTGTTTCAATACTTTAGCACCCACTAACTTCCACACTATACTTAATTTAGTACGGGATATTATACAAATTTCAGTAAGTGTTGTGCCGGTATTAACACTTAAGAATTAAATTAAAAAGAAATCTATCTTTGATATACTGTATGTAGGAGAATATTAAACCAAATAGGGAGACATTACACCAATAATCCCAAATATAGTTTTTCTTTAATTTTCACTCTCATCCTCTTTTTCTATTTTTGGTTTGTCAACGCCATCCCTTTCTTTATGATTGATTAATTAATTTCATTGGTGACTTATATTGTATATATATACCACCGACTTATCTAAGGATATTTCACTAACGCGACATTGTAGATTTCCATTTTAGGTTAATCTTCAAGGATAATAACTAGTTGTTTATAACAAAAGTGAAATATGTGAGTTGAAGACCGAAGCGAAGAGTATTGCATCCGTTAATTAGGGCTTAACATAATCTAAACCGACGCAAAAAAAAAAAATATATATATATATATATATATATATATATATTGAAAAGAATTTGTAAAAAAAGGGACTCTTGCATCGAAGCTACCTTTTCTTCACCTAAGCATACAGAAATATATAAAAGTGAAAGATTGATTATCAAATAGTTCTCGACTATCCTAGTTTGTAGTAAAACGCGTAACTATTACTAAACCAAATTAATGAAAGTTTCCAGTTTGGGGCACATAGGAAGGAATGATATTTAGGCCTTGATTGGAACAACGGTTAGTGGAGCATTAGCATTATGCAGCATGAACAGTATGCTGCATAAGTTGTAGGCTATTATATATTAGCATTATGCAGCATGAACAGTATGCTGCATAAGTTGTAGGCTATTATATATTATGTGATTGGTATAGCTGTTAGCATTTAGACATAAAATTACAAAATTAAATATTTTAAATATACAAATATAGATTTTGTTGCTAATGAAATAATTTAAAATATTTAATTTGAAAAACAAATTAAAACATCTTATAAGCATAATATCAAATGAAATAAGAACTTATGAATATTAAAATAATTGAAACAAATTATACGAAATTCTTCAAATTCAATATCTTCATACAAATTACGGATGGGTGATGATATTTATTCAACTCCTACTTCTTCAAATTCAATATCTTGAGACAACTGACTTGGTCCTTCCTGATGCTGCCAACCGTCACTTACCGAGATTGTAACTTTGCTGTATAAATGGTCAAGCAGGGGAATATCACGCAGTGGATGTTGACGAATTTTTGATGTTTCTGGATAAGCATGCAACATAAAAAATATCAATAAGAGTGAAATTATTTTTATAAGAAACTAATAAATTATAAAATGTATATTGTCACTGTCTAATTAATTAGAATTTACCGCAATGAGTTGATCCCACCAGTCAGGGCTCATGTCAAGCTCTCCAAACTCATTGAATCCAACCCCTGTGACGTTCTTTGTAACACGTTTATAGATATCATAGTGCTTTCTTAAATGCACTAGCTGACTTTTAAATTTTTTCCATTGCAAGTCCAATCCAAACCGTTTCAAAAATCCTGCTCGTATGTTCTGTCTTCCCATTTCACTAAAACATGTACCTCATGACCCATCTCATGGGTCCACATAAATTTTGGCTAAACCAACCCAAAAATATAAATAATACATAAACTTCAACCAACACACAAACCAAAAAAAAATCAACCTGTACGTAAAACATATATACTCATACCTTGCTTGTTGATTGCACACGTTCTTCTTGATTCGACATGTTGAAACTGTTTACAATATTATTATATGTTAAAAAACCATCATCTTCAAGAAAAACAACAAGACATCTTCGTACCTTTTTGCATCATATATGAATATACACAAGAAACTTGGCTACAAAATTAAAAAAAAATGAAAGAGTTGCTTTTCAACTTACGAGGTTTACTGCTGCAGACTTTTTCTCGATGTAGGTTTTTCTTTAGAGTTAGGTCAAAAATATTATTGTGAATTTATAGTAAACTCTAGGTGATTAGTAAGGGTAAAATTGTATTTTAATAACTTTAAAACCATTATGCTTGGAAAATGCTTCATTTAGGAGCATTGGGCTATGGAGCATTTAAAAGCTTTTTATGCTCCTTATATGCTTTTTAAACAAAACGTGATTGGCTTTCTGAAATCTATATGCTCACTTATATACACTACCAATCAAGGCCTTAGGTCACAAGAAATTGACTTTTCAATTCCCATAACTCAAATTATGTCTGGTCCAATATTATTAATAGGAGCCATAATAGGGTTTTCGCAAATTATATCAGTTTTCGCAATTGGTTTAGCTATAACCATGGTTGAGTATATCTACAATTACAAAACGAAAAAGCTTTGTAAAAGTGAGAGGGAGCCAAAAAAATCAAAAGGGTCAATGCTGGCCATTACCATTACAACCTCACACCAAACACATTCCCCTTCATCACGCTGCATCTCTAAAGGATAAAGCTAGAGATATGGGTAAAAGTCATGTACCGTTCCTTTTTATTTTATTCCTACTACGAAATTCTTGTTATAATGCATATGGGATATGTGTATCCGCTTACGATAAGAATTTGATATTCGATTTGTTTCTCAAATAAAAATGAATATAATATAAAGGTAAGACAAAACGTAATGAAACCAAGAGTGTATATAGATTCAGCCAAGATTCATTCTCATTACCAAAAAGAATTAAATGGGAAATGAACTTCTTGATGAATTATTTTAGGAAGTTCATAAACTTTTATCTAAGTACTTTATAATTCTTTTGTGAATTTTGAGTTTCCTATAGATTTTATTTTTGCTTCTATATGAGTATGAAAAACATTTGAAACATGGATTTTGATTGGCCATAATTCTCGTTCATAACTAGTTTTTGTATCCTCGTTCAAATGAAATAAAATTAGGCTTTCTTTCAAATGGCATGAATCTCGTTCTAGTTTTCCATTTCTTGCATTATCCATATCGTATACACTATAATTTTTGTAACTTTTAACATTATAATAAACAAAACTAGGACCACCAGTTTTTTAAAAGGTTTTTTTTAATATATAAAGTTTCTTCCTTCGCCCGTTGATCGAGTTGTTGGGACTGTGCACGATACAAGGCTTTTACTCAATCAAGTGGGAGAAAATGAATGTTTAGTGCAGAGTTGTTTCTACAAAATCCAAATGCTAAGAATCAATATTCAATCGGTCGTCCAAACACGTTTTGAGTAGATTAAGTTCATATTAATTCGACTCCGCAAATTAATGAACCATTAACGTTTTTAGGAAATTTTGTGTAGGGTACACTAGAGCTAGTAGTAGTGTATATAGGTTACAAGTTCTATCTATCAATGGAAGAATCCTTCTCCTTTAACATATGTGGCCTAGTCGTTAATTTAATCTGTAAACGCATATAACATTTCCTAAATTTTACTTCTAGGAATGCAAAATACATATATATTGATCACACTCATCTTGCAAAATTTATTTCATCCAAAATATATTTTGTTATGTCACCGTCTAAAAATTGTTCAAAACTATGTAACGTGTGTTAGTAATAGTGATTAGGGTGGTGGAAAAAGATCGAAGCCAATGTTTATCTCATAATTGAACACAAATCATATCGTGACTGTTATATATATAGTTGACCTTGACCACCTATCATGACATATTTAATTTGCATATACTTAACAATTCACAAACGCAAGTGCTCAATGTATATCAACTTCGTTTCTTAACAATACACAAACTTCGTTTGCTTTTTTTTTTTTTTTTTTTTTTAATAGTTGGAAGCACAAGCGTACGTTACACACACTGTGTCTGTAATACAGTAGTGTGAGAGTGGAGTGGTAGGGCAAAAGAAGGGAGAAAATGCATAATGATAAAGAAAAAAGTCAACGAAGTTTCATCTTGAGAAGAAATATTCTTCACTTAAACACTAAACAAAACCGACCATCTTGTGCTCTTTTTTTGTCACCACTCGATATGTCTTTCCTATTATGATATTGATATGTATATATCCCACACGGCCACACATGAATAGGAGGTTAAGTTATTCTTATATGTGACTCAATGAGACTATGCGAGTAAAATGTGTATATATATATATATATATATAGTGGATGCATGTGTAACTGACTAATTACGGTTAAGATACAACCATTTAATTTTTTCCAAGATTCCTTTACTCTTCTTCTTCGCGATCCATTAAGTCTATTTTATAAACAAAAAGAAAATTCAATATCTCCTGCGTCAGTTAAATAAATTAACCCTAATCACGGAGTGCAAGATTCTGGCCCTTCACCTTAAATCTTCTCTTTCTTGTATAGACCTAATTAATTATCCTAGAAAAGTAGTAACCTAGAAAGGAGATCAACAAAGCTGTGTTAATCAAATTAGAAAAGGCTATGTGACTACTTTGTTAAAAATTTCGAGAACTAGTATAAATTATATTGTGTTAAATATAATTTATAATTCAATTCAAAATAATCTCTAAATATAAGTTATATAATTTATAACTTATAAATGACTTTAAAGTCTTTTTGACTTTCATTTTCGGATTTTAACAAAATTTGTTACAAAACAGAAGAAGAGAGGTGATGGAACTCAAAGAAGAAGATTTGATATATATACGACACATATACAAATAAATAAATAGAAGATATTCCGGGATGACAATTGGCTTCAAGAAGAAAAAGAAACTTAAGGATTAATTATTGGTACATAGTTGTATTTGGTCGAACACGATCATAAGAGCATTTTAGATGTTGACAATTGTTAGTAGTAGGTCATAGTCGTCATACCAACAAAAGTAGGCAAAACATACCAATGTCTAATAATAAAAGAAAAGTTAAATATACATAAGCGGTTTTGATATTGAGAAGCAAAAAAGAAGGCTCTCAAGGGGAGGCCATGGAGTGGAGTTGATAGTGTTGTATTCTATTGTTGATTCATTTAGTGAACTTTGGGGGTACAGTTGTATCCAACTTATAAGTTGTATCCATTATATTGTTTATACATACATCAATGAATAATTTCACACACGTCTCTTCATTATTCGTTTTCATTTCATATTCCCTTTTGTGATGCTTGCTTGGATTGGACTTCATTGATTTGACTATTGTATGTATAGTGTAAAAGTAGCTTTCGTTTTTTAGCCATTTTTACAATTTATATAGAAAGGTAGTGGGGACCGGTCTAGATGTAAAAGATTCATGTTTGGTTTTGAGTACTAGACTAAAAAAAAACAGTTTGTCCCCGGTTGCATTAAACTTCTGTTTGGTCAGCCGTTTGAATTTGATTGGTTTTGGACGAGTTTTCTAGAAAGTGTCGATTATGTTCGTTCCACATCCAAAGTTAGAAAGTAGTGGAAACTTGAACAACTAACTTAGTATGTTGTCGATCATTTGTTATGCGTATACATAAAAGTTAAAAACCAGATATATACTATAAATCCCGCATAAATACAATGAGACATATGGAAATTAGGGGTCAGATATGATGCGGTCGATAGAGCCATCACTTCATGCAAACCAGATCCAACTAATATATCTGCCATATATATATAAGCGCCAAGAGCTGTATCATATTCATTGTCTTTCAAGAATACAAGTTTCAGACATTCAGTCTTATTAAAACTTGCATGTATCTAAGAACCTATTTTACACTTACAAGAAATGCTGGATCGGGCCACATACATATCATAACATGCATGATATGGATTATGACCCAAACTCTATCCCTATTCATCCTTCTCTAATCGAGGAGGACACATGACATGATATATCTTTTCATATCATAACATGCATGATATGTTACCTACCTTATGATATTTCTTTTCGATTTAAATATATATACAATCCGTTTTTCATAATATTTTTTTATAAATGTTATGGTTTAATACATGTGCTACTTATAAACATAACAAAAGAAATATAAATAGCAGCATCACTTGGAATCATCATTTTTTTTCGAAAAAGAAGATCTGATCTACTTATTTTGTCATGGGAGGAAAGTTATGGTCGGGATGGGGAGTTTGTAATGCCTCCAACTATATCCTGATTTGACTTTCAAGACGGATATATGAAAAGATCCCACAAACCTTGATCAATGAGTAAAATATTATTGTAGTCTCACGTATGTCACTTTGTATGCCCCCACATTACTAAAGTAATCTGTGCTAGCTTAACCTAATAATACATCGCATTGATAAGCCAAATGATGTTAACATTGATAAAAATGACAATCTTAACGGAATTTCTAATCAAGATTATTGTGTTATAGTTTTATCAACATATAGTAGAATATGTACAAATTTTTTTGTCAGAACTAAAAAAAAATAACATAATTTAATAGTCCAATTCCAAAATTCTGCGATTTTCTGAATTTTCGCCATTTTTTTAGTTGTTATGAATGTTGGTAAAACTGAATACCTTCGAACTCAATTAAAACTTGCATGCATGTCATACACATTAATTATTTTCAACACATCCATCAGTTTCTGGTCGACTATACATATGTACGTTAGATTGCTAATTACTTGATCAAATTTTGTGATAATCCATAGAAAAGTGTCTTCAAAATTAAATTATGATGATACTATAAACTTGGTTAATTAGTTCTTTTTGATGTGAAGTTTCTACTATTACTGACGAAAAGGGTTAAACTAACATTGATGGGAAGGGAAGATTCGTCAAAGATTGTCATCATAATTAAATCGCAACTTCAAATATCAACCGTAAATGTCAAGAAAACATATTGTAGTAAACAATAGTTTATGCTCCGGAGCCACAGGCCAAAGTTGAAATTTGCTTGTAATGATGATGATGATGATGCATTTTAAACATATTGGACAGTGGGTCCGTTACTTCCCACTAACACACTAATAAGTTTAGTAAGCTTAATTATTTGATACATCCGATCAAACCAAGTTTTAGAAAATAGAAGGTTATTAATAATGCAAAATTACAAACAGAGAAATAATTAAATAGTATTTTCTAATTAAAAATTAGCTTCTCTTTATGAGAGTTCTATTCACTAGAAACATTTATACTTTTCAATATTGAAGTCTAATTTCTAATTAAAAACTGATGTAGAGTTTTTTTTTTAATTTTATTGTATAATATTTTTATAGTTTCTTTCTCATGATTTTTTTTTAAGAATGAACGAGACATTATAAGTACCTCCTCGCTCCCCACCTCGTTTATTTATCTTTGTGCCAACTCCTTCTAAAGCAGAACTTGTATCTCCCTTTCGTTGACATAATTCAAGAAATTAACATAGAAAGAGCTATGGATGTTCGTGATCTATCTGAAGAAGCTAAAAGAGGACTACACATCTCCGAGGAATCATCGGACGATCTTTGCGTTGATTCTCGAGGTCGACCATGCAGGCCAAGCAAGCATGGTGGTACAAGAGCTGCCCTCTATGTTCTAGGTATCCTTCCCATTCTATCGTCAACTTTAACTATGCACATCGACTAGCTAAACCAGCTTGTTGCATATGGCCGGGATGGTCCATGCTATATATAGGTTATATTGATTGGGCTGTGTTTATATTTATATATCATCTATGTTACGTTCAGGTCTCCAAGCTTTTGAGATGATGGCGATCGCAGCTGTTGGAAACAACTTGATCACATACGTGTTCAATGAAATGCATTTCCCTTTGTCCAAATCCGCAAACCTCGTGACTAACTTCATAGGAACAGTGTTTCTTCTCTCGCTTCTTGGTGGCTTCCTCTCTGATTCCTACCTTGGAAGTTTTCGCACCATGCTCGTCTTTGGCATCATCGAAATTTTTGTATGTTCTCTAGCTAGCTCCCTTTTCACCTTTTCTCATTTCTATTTTAGATGCTCTTGAATATTTTATTCTACATCACTTTTCATCTCTAACTAGTAACCGTGATTTAAACGGGCTATTAACAGTATTTATAGAAAAAAAAGTCAAAATATTAAAATAAAGTTGTAATGAAAGTGCATTATGAACTAAACCTTTCTTGTTGAAACTTTCGGTTCTTTGGAAAAGCAAATGGGTTGTATAATAGTATAGTTTTATTTTCACTAGGTTATATAATATGTTAAATTGACAATATAATATTCTTTTAGCTAATAGTACCTCACAATATAGTCTTGGGACGAAATTTACGGCTGCATACTTGATATTAGATAGACTTGAGATTTAATCCCTCGCTTATATATATAGGTAACACGTAACCTTGAACATATATTAGCTACGTGAACGTCATACCATACCAATGTAGTTATCTAAGACTGTAAAGCTACAAAATAATCGAATAATGTTGGTTGACACAAACTTAGAGAAGTTTTGGCTAACAAAAACATGTAAATTGATGAATAAAACAGGGTTTCATATTATTGGCAGTCCAAGCTCATCTCCCAGAGCTAAGACCACCAGAATGCGACATGAAGGGCACAGTACATTGCTTAGAGGCAAATGGTTATAAAGCGGTCACTCTCTACGTCGCACTCTGTTTGGTGGCGTTAGGGAGTGGCTGTCTCAAACCGAACATCATCTCTCACGGTGCCGACCAGTTTCAAAGAAAGGATTTGAGGAAGCTATCGAGTTTCTTCAATGCGGCTTACTTCGCCTTCTCAATGGGTCAGCTTATTGCACTCACACTCTTAGTTTGGGTGCAAACGCATTCCGGCATGGACGTTGGTTTTGGTGTCTCCGCGGCTGTTATGGCCGCGGGGTTGATCAGCCTTGTTGCTGGAACTAACTTTTATAGGAATAAACCATCCCGTGGTAGCATCTTCACACCAATTGCTCAGGTAAATCAAGAACCGTATTTTTTTTTCTTTCTTTTTTTTTAAACTCATAAAATGTATTCATTTCACTTATAAACTCAAACATGGCCTTTGATACATATTTTGAGGCATATAAAAGAGTTTGATCTTGACTTCTGATTTTTATCGATCGATCAGGTCTTTGTAGCAGCGATCACTAAACGTAAACAGATTTGCCCTTCAAACCGAAACATGCTTCACAAACCTTCAATGGATCTCGTTCGTGTCAAAACTCTCCTTCATACTAATAAGTTCAGGTACATTAATTTGTCTTTAAACTCTTTACAACAACCGCCAAATTGACAAACTAACTAATTAACCGCTCTTTTCTTGACGTGCAGGTTTCTTGACAAGGCTTGTATCAAGACGCAAGGCAAAGTAATGGAGAGTCCATGGAGACTATGCACAACCGAACAAGTCCATCAAGTCAAGATTCTGTTATCAGTCATACCGATATTCGCATGTACTATCATCTTCAATACCATCTTAGCTCAGCTTCAAACTTTCTCTGTTCAGCAAGGAAGCTCTATGAACACACACATCACAAAGAGTTTTCAAATCCCTCCAGCTTCTCTTCAAGCCATCCCTTACATCATTCTCATCTTCTTCGTGCCTCTCTACGAAACGTTCTTCGTCCCACTCGCTAGAAAGGTCACTGGAAACGATTCCGGAATCTCTCCTCTTCAAAGAATAGGCGCTGGACTGTTCTTAGCAACGTTCTCGATGGTTGCAGCTGCTTTAGTGGAAAAGAAGAGAAGAGAATCGTTCTTGGAACAGAACGTAACGCTCTCGATCTTTTGGATCGCGCCTCAGTTTCTGATATTCGGTTTATCAGAGATGTTTACAGCCGTTGGATTAGTGGAGTTTTTTTACAAACAGTCTTCGCAGAGTATGCAATCTTTTCTCACAGCAATGACTTACTGCTCTTACTCTTTCGGGTTCTATCTTAGCTCTGTTCTTGTCTCGGCTGTGAACAGAGTTACTTCTAGTAATGGATCAGGGACGAGAGAAGGTTGGTTAGGAGATAACGACCTTAACAAAGATAGATTAGATCACTTTTACTGGCTCTTAGCTTCATTGAGTTTCATCAACTTCTTTAACTATCTTTTCTGGTCAAGATGGTATTCGTGTGATCCATCCGCGACACATCATAGCGCCGAAGTCAATAGCTTGGAGGATTTAGAAAATGGCGAAAATAAGGATTCCACGAGGGAGAAGCCTAGAATTTGACTATATGTATGTTAGAGATCATCTTATTGTAACCCTTTAGGAGGGATAGTAGAAGGAATAATTTTGAGGATCCTATATGCTTATTAATCCGGTTGTAATCATATCTTTCGGAAGTGGCGGGGTAGAGTATTTTTGTTTTGTTTTTTTTTTCTAAATTTTCTTTATATTTCGGGTTTGTAATGATGACGAATTGAAGAGTTAGTTTAAAAGGTTTAGAAAACTTGTCTTTTGACTTAATTATGTATCAAGAAGCTAGTTGGTTTTGTGATGTGACTGATAAATGTTTTTAGTCTAGCAAACCGCTATAACTGGCTAAAACAGCGTTTTTTTTTTTTTTTTTTTGGCGATTGCTGTGTTTTGACCTTTGAGCCATATGATAAGTCCATATAGATTTAACACATCTTTGAAGTTGGAAAGAGATATGGTCTATTCCCATAGATATTGACATCATCAGGTAAAAGATAAGATCAGTGAGGTAAGCATCATTGGTTGTAACCTTTGGGCCGACAGAGAAGGTCCACACAACACACTGCTCCATTGCTGCAGCTCAATGAACAATAGTGTCTTTCACCACAACATCTTAAGATATGAGTTTTTTTTTTTTTGGTGTGATTTGAGCATCATCATTGACTTTGGAAAGAAATATACTATAATGTGTATGATCATTATTCTGCTTTACTTTTAATTGAACAATACATATCTTAAGGGCTTTACCTTAAAGGTTGTATTGCAGCTCAGTCCACGAATGTTTCCAACCTCTACAAGATGGACCGACCCATTTTGATAGATAAATATGTTTGTTTCACTACATAACAGAGCTCTTTACAAGTCACATTAGTAAGATATCACTAGATATTTTTAGCTATGTTTGAGTCAGTCTCTACAGAATATAGGTAAACTTGAGAAGAGAATTGTCATGACTCTACAATAGTATTTACAAGCATTAACACAATGCTACAAATCAGGTTACATATGTATCACTTTAATGCCAAGTTCTGGCTATTTCTGATCAGGAAGTTGAGTCATGTGTTGCGGAAGCCGCACAAAGCGCATCAAGATATGTTAGCGCCTAAAGTGTTGTGTAAAAAAAAAAGGAAGTAGAGTTTTTGCTTTTGTAATATCTGCTATATGCAAATAGTTAGTTGGGACATGCACATTGCATGACAAGACAGTCAGATTGAGAGAGAGAGAGAGAAGCAAAACATAAACGCCATTGCCGTTCTGCAACTACATTCTTGTTTTCATTTTATATAAATAACATCTCATGAACATTCAGAACTTGTTTCTTAATCTGACCGCTCTCACCTCCTCAGAATTTCAGTCCCTTTGGTGTCTCACATGTGCTTATAGAGGTATGTTCATGATTCTCAAGCATAGATATTAAGACTTGAGTTTGTTAAGGTTATCAGTTCTTGTGAAAAACTAGACCCTAGTTACTGTAAGAATTTGAGTTCCTTGATGTAGCTTTCTAGCATCACCATGTTCATATAGTATGGTAATGCATGTAATGTAAAAATATCAGAGACACGTATATTGATTATGCATCATCCTCATGATCAAAATGATGTCTACAGATTTTGCACTAAGGAGGCGCAGAAGAGATGAGGGCTAAAGCTGCTTCAGGGAAAGCCATAATAGTGCTGTGTCTTGCTAGCTTTCTTGCCGGCTCACTGTTCATGAGCCGAACTTTGAGTCGCTCTTACATATTTGAAGAAGAGGATCACCATCTCACAAAGCATCTGTCCAAACATTTAGAAATTCAGAAGGACTGCGATGAACATAAACGCGTAATAAACCCTTCTATACTTTAATTAACACTTGATTATGTATGTTCATATATATATATACTAACCACAAGTGTTTTCTCTTTGTTAATCAGAAATTGATAGAAAGCAAATCCAGAGACATAATAGGAGAAGTATCCAAAACCCACCAAGCAGTAAAGTAAGAAAACCATACACTTTTTCTATGTTTCCTTAGGTAAGTGAGACAGAGGAGGTACTAAAATCTGATTCTTTCTTGTGGTTTATAACAGATCATTGGAGAGAACAATGTCAACGTTGGAGATGGAGTTAGCAGCAGCACGTACCAGCGATAGAAGCAGTGAGTTCTGGAGCGAACGGTCAGCGAAAAACCAGAGTCTACAAAAAGTGTTTGCAGTGATAGGCATCAACACAGCTTTCAGCAGCAAGAAAAGACGAGACTCGGTGAGGCAAACATGGATGCCAACAGGCGAGAAGCTAAAAACAATCGAGAAAGAGAAAGGGATTGTTGTAAGGTTGTGAAGTAAGCCACAAGTATCCTCAATTGACTACTTTAAAATCACAATGACCAAACCTCAGTCATGTAAAACAGAGAAAGTTTGGATTTTTATTTGTCAGGTTTGTGATAGGACACAGTGCAACACCAGGAGGAGTGCTAGACAAAGCCATAGATGAAGAAGATTCAGAGCATAAAGATTTTTTGAGACTAAAACACATTGAAGGATATCACCAACTCTCAACAAAGACAAGACTATACTTCTCAACAGCAACTGCAATGTATGACGCAGAGTTCTATGTAAAAGTGGACGATGATGTTCATGTCAATTTAGGTATGCTCGTGACAGCACTTGCGAGATATCAATCAAGACCGAGGATATACATTGGATGCATGAAGTCTGGTCCTGTTCTTTCACAAAAGTAAGCAAAAAAAAAGTAACCTTTATATAGCAATTTGAAGCCATTGGTTGTAACATCTGACAAAAAGTTTGGAAAATGTAGGGGAGTAAAGTATCATGAGCCAGAGTTTTGGAAATTTGGGGAAGAGGGTAACAAGTACTTTAGGCATGCGACTGGACAGATTTATGCAATCTCAAAGGACTTAGCTGCATATATCTCCACAAACCAGTAAGTTTTCAAATCCATGATGTAAAAATTTACTCTATTGGGGGTTTATGAAAAGGAATGATTCAGTAGTGGACATGATGTGCGCAGGGGAATACTGCACCGGTACGCGAACGAGGATGTGTCGTTAGGAGCGTGGATGCTAGGGTTAGAAGTGGAGCATGTGGACGAGAGGTCAATGTGTTGCGGAACACCACCGGATTGTCAGTGGAAAGCACAAGCCGGGAACGTGTGTGCAGCGTCGTTCGATTGGTCTTGCAGTGGGATATGTAAGTCCGTTGATCGTATGGCTCGTGTACACCGAGCTTGCGCGGAAGGAGACACTCCTCTCGCTAACTTTCGCTTCTTGTATTGAGGTTTCACTAAAACTTTGCGTAGTTAAAAGAATAAAGGAAGGTAAAATAGTAATAAAAATAAAAAACTTCAGACTTTTTTTTTTTTTTTTTTTGGATTGGTGTGGAAAAATTGGTTATGTTTTCTTTGTCTTTTGGAAGGAAACCTTGGTTCTTAAGTTTATGGTTTTTTTTTTTTTTGTTCTCGTGTCACAATTGGATAAGTCAAGGATTTAAAATTATTTAGCAAAGAAAGGAGATAATTGTGCCGGTTTAGGAAAATTAAGCTTTATAGTGAAGAAAATAATCAACTCTTTATTATGCTTAATCAAATCAAGTCTTTTATTCACATATATGTTATATTTTTTAAAAATAAATATATATAAGTAACTAAAGATATTGATTTTTCTTAAAATAAACTTTATAAAATATGGGGAAGTAAAGTCTTTTTTTTTTTGTTTTGGATTTGGTTAAATCATTGGGTAATATTTGCTTTTCAAACAAAACCAAAAGAAAATCAATGGATTTATTTGATTTTTTTTTTTTTAAAGTTTGGATTAAGAGATTTCTAGAAGAGGAGGTGTCACAATCGGAATTTGGATAGGACTCTTACTAGATAGGCTAATTAAGCCGAGGTTAGTACGGCTACTTTATTAATTTAATTTTTTTGAAAAGAGAATCAAAACGAAAGAGAAGGAAAATAAGGGAAAAAAAAAAAAAAAGGCTTGGAGAAAAAGAAATCGAAACCGCCTCGAATTTGGAATCAGTGGATGGGTCCCATACCTTCCTCCAGAAATTGGTGAGAGTAAAATAAAATAAAAAGAAAGAAACAAAAATAATAAAAAGCATATCTTCCTTTGTTCCTTCTCTCTCTCTATCCCTCTCCCCCACCACCATCACAATCGGTCAAGCTTTTCTAGTCAATACCCCCAAAAAACCCTAAAATCTTACTCTCCCCCTCCCCACCAAAACTTTTGAGAGGGAAAATCTCTCCGCCAAAAAAAACAACAAACACTCTCCGTCTAAAAAACCAACCCCCCTTCACCTTCTTTCTTCTGTATTTTAAATCTCAAATCTCTCTCTCTCTCTCTCTTACTGTTTCTTTTTTTCTAAGTTTTTAGTTTTAGTGTCGGAAAAAGAAAAAACCTTTTGTTACGGACATGGCGGTGATGAACGGCTGTAGGGCGGCGAAGCGAGCGAGGCGTTGCAACAGAATCTCTGCCGATCTCTACGATTTCTCTACTTTCCCCTCCGATCAGACCAACGGCGGCGATTCCACCACCACCTTGCCGCCGTTCCGCGATTGTGTCAGAACTTTCCTCGCTACCCACGCGCGTGTCACTTTCCCTCCCTCGACGCTCTTCTCGAGCTTGATGACGTGGCAGATCATGCTCAGGCCTGGGCATTCCACTGATGGTGCTTCAGATCTCTCTTCTACGGTCGTCTCTCTCGACGTTGTAGAGGAGGATGTCACGAGATCCTCTAGATCTGTCTACTGTGACCACTGCCGAGTCGTTGGTGAGTCCACGACCTTACAGATTTCTCAAAAAAAAAAAGTTCCAAACTTTTTCTCTTTTCAAAAATAAATTTTTTTCTTTTTCTTTAACCTGTTATCATGGTGTGCGCATGCATTAGATTGAAAGCAAATACTGAGCTAAATCTCTTTTGTTTTTTCAAGGTTGGAGTAGTCATCCAGTGTGCAGAAAGAGGTATCACTTCATCATAAGGTCTCGAGGAGACACTAAGCCTTGCTCCAGGTGTGGTAATACTCAGAATTTCTCTGAAGGCAGCAACTGCAAGTGGTGCAGCTTGGCTCTGGATATTGAAGACTGGGTTTACTCTCAGCTTGAAGACAACACTCACCTCCTTCACGGTGTCATCCACTCCAACGGCTATGCTCATCTCTTGTCTCTCAACGGGAGGGAAGGCGGCTCTGGTTTTTTTACTGGTCGTGCCATTATGGACTTTTGGGACAGGCTTTGTTCCTCCCTTGCTGTTCGCAAGGCAAGCGTGATGGATGTTTCAAGGAAGTATGGCATGGATTACCGGTTGCTTCATGGCATCACTAGAGGGTGCTCCTGGTACAGTGAGTGGGGTTATGAATTCAAATCTGGGAGCTATGCACTCACAAGGGAAGCTTACCACAGTGCGGTCGATACTTTATCTGAGATACCTCTCTCCGAGTTTTTGTACCAGGGGAGGAAACCAAGAACTCAGCTCCACTCCACTATTGGCTTCTACCAATCACTCTCGTGCTCAGAGCTTGTGACTGTGAAAGACCTCTTCTCCTTTCTGCTACAGCTGATTCGTGATAACCGATCAAAACCTACATCATCTATGTCTTCTGTACTGTGCGCTTGGTCAAGGAGTGATGTGGAACGTGTACAGCAAGCCATGATTAAGATACTGAAAGCTGCAGGACGTCCACGGCCCAACTGGGTTACAAGGTGGGCTCTCAAAAGGTCTGTTTGCAAAACAGGCTCTCCACAACTGATTGATTACTGTCTCAAGCATTTTGGAAGGGTTTTGGCGGATGATGGATCTCAACTAGTCTGCTCCCGTTGCAATCCTGGTTCAAACGACTTTGAGTACAGGTAAATTTTCCAGAAATGTCTCTTCTTGGGTTGGTTGGTTGGTTTCCAGTGTTCATAATTATCTTAAACTTTGCATATGAACTTCAGGCTTGAACCTCTCAGCAATGTGCACCGCTTATCTAAACAAGAAGTAAATAATGTATCAGCGGAGCATGTCAAACAAGACTTAAGATATTTGTATGAAACTTTATTGCACCCACAAACCATGGCCGAGTTTAGGTCTCGGGCTACAAGAGATAAAATGATTGATGCAGCCACGAAAATACTAGACTGTAAGCATTTCATAAAAGATCACCTGCCTAGCACTGTGAACCCCTTTGCAATCAACCTCTGGTGCTGTGTTGAGCTTTCCGATGAGTCCAAAGAATGCCCAGCCCCTCCACCTGAACTGTTGGTTTTGCCATTGAATGCTACTGTTTCTGACCTGAAAATCGAAGCTGCCCAGGCTTTTCAGGAAGTGTATGCAATGTTCAAGAGGTTTGAAGTTGAGGAGCTCCTAGGTTATGGCTCTCTAGATGACTCAATTACCCTGAAATTTCTAGTTGGCACAAATGGGATCGTACGGGTTAAGGGGAGATGCTCAAAACATGGGCTCCTTCGATACCGCATGGAGAGAGGGGTAGATAATTGGAAAGTTGATTGCAAGTGTGGCACAAAGGATGATGATGGTGAGAGGATGTTAGCTTGTGATGCGTGTGGCGTCTGGCACCATACTAGATGTGCTGGGATCAAGAACGCCGATGAACTACCTTCCAAGTTCCATTGTTTCAGATGCATTGATATGTACAGCAAGAGACCAAAGCAATCTGACAATGAGCGTGGTTCTAGTCAAGTGCCCAAAGCTGGCTTCGTTTGTAGAGGTGAGTCAGCTGCTATGGGCAGTGGATCAAATTTATCCGTAACACTTAGTGTAGGCTGACTGTATTTATGATCGTTCTGTATATAGGTTCTTTTCTAGGCACAAAACTGCAAGTGGCTTGAGATTTCTACCCGTGATTGTAACACATGACCACTTCAAGAATTCAATCCTAAATCTTAATGTTGTTATCATGGGAAAATGACATTTATGAAGGACTAATGTTTATAATGCCAGAATTTTTACCTTTCCTCTTTTTTTACTTGGCTTCATATCTGCACTTTAATCTTAAATCTCACATCTCCCACATTCCTCTGCCTTCATGGGTTGCCCAGATCTGTTATGAGCACACAAGAAGCTCAAAGATAAGACTCTTGCTTTAAAAACAAAAATCATACAGAGAAACCAAGTACTAGGGTTACTAATTTCCTACACCAAAAGTATCATAAATAATGCAAATCATTTAAATAATCTCACCAATTATTAAAAGCATGTCATTGCATCTCATTGATGCCAGATTCTACCTTCTTATTCAGCGCTACAAAACTTCTTAAGTCACTTAACAATCAAGCTGGATTTGCTTCTCTGAAATGATCTTTCTCTTGCACAGTTTCTTCAAGAATTACATTACTAAATGTCTTGCTTAAACAAAGTATGTCAAATAATAAAACACCCCCAGAGACAATTTTGGCCGTCCTCCAGTATAGCTGGATGAACTTGAGGTTGTAAAGCAAGTGAAGAGGATTTGCCTGCAATTGCAGATCAAAGAAATAATATTATCAGTAATCACTATATAGAAACAGTGAAAAAGAACATAAGAAAACACTAGCTATTCTAAGAAAAAGGTTCTTTGATAAAAGCAGCGTCGAGGGTTTGAGTAGCAATTTGACCTGGAAAGAATTTACACCACAAACAAAATCGAAATATTACAACTAGACCTTAGAGATTGGAGAGCACAAAACAACACATAGTTGAATGAGTTGAAATTGAAAAGAGAGCTTACCTTGATTGTAACATATATGAGGAAGGGAAACAACACATCTGCTCCAGCCAGACTACGGTTCATCTACTTTGATGCATCAGGTTGCTAATGACTAATGAGCGTGCAACGGCTTGCTATGCAAAGCAGCTTGTCGAGAGGACTTTTGAAGGAGTTGATTTCAGTAATTTCATTCTCTGCAAGCTACACGAAAACCGATGTTAGGCAACCATTTATAATTGGAGCACCAGATAAACCTTGCACTTAAATTCACTTTGTGTTAAAAAAAAAAACTGGGAATAATGCACAGCTTACCAACAAATGACCATCATCATGAAACACCAAAGGTATATCCAAATTCCCAGGCGTCAAGCACATTCTAAGCAGTTGTGTATTCTTGTCGACAACCTCGTTAGAAGGTGGGAAAGCCCGGATAATAATTTTTCCTTGACATACTTCTGCAAACCCTACAATGACAAGAAACATTAGATATTACCGACATCATCATAAAAAAGTTGCTGATGACAGAAAAAAAAAAAAAAAAGAGAGGATATTCATGTGATGGGCAACAAAGGGTAATCAACCTAACCTCTTAAGGCGCAATCAATATTTTCATCTTGTCCCAGTTTCCATGGAAACAAGAATTTCTGAAGCTTATTGCTGATCGTATCATGATCCATCGCTTCATGATCAATCGCTTAGAACGAAAACGATGCTAAGAATCTGCGATTCATCAAATTCAATTGGTTTTATCAGCACAAATACCTCAAAATACAAAGCCATACAAGAACGAACCACAACATATAACTCCGAATCATACAAAAACCTCCGCTTTGGAGAATTGTTAAGAATCCGAAAGTTAAATTCGACTAATTGGTCGGTTTCATACCTCTAGATCGATGGAAGCAGCACAACGAGGAAAATCATCAAATTCAACAAATTTGATTACCGCGCGACTCCATGAGGATTGAAACCCTAAAAAAATTTATAATTCACTCGACGGCAAGATTGAATTGATGGAAAAAAATTAACAATTCAACGGATTCAAAACGAATCTTCATTGGGAGCTCTAGTGTCTTCCTCCAATGGTTTTCGAACTAGAAGCAGCCATGTGAAAACGATAAAGAAGAAGAAGAAGAAGAGAAGAACCGTGAAGAAGAAATCGCTGTCTGCAACAGAGAAAGAGGACGATTTGTTTCAGGGAAAAAGAGTTAAAACGAAGTTAAATGCACCGTTAATTGTGTTAGGTTTTCAGTTTCACAAGTACGGTAAGACTTCATGGGCCGAACTTAAGGCCCAATACAACTTTCACATCTGATTACTTGAAAAAAAACATTAATTCGTCTGCCATTTTTTTCTTTCTTTCTGGAAAGTGGTGGGTTTAGGGTTCAAAGAGAACAATGGAGGAGAATCGTCGGAATTCGTCTGCCGGTATGGAGGTCCCTGTTGCCGGCGGCGGAAATGTAGTCAAATGGATCGAGATATCTGTGCCTTCTCCTTCTCCTTCGTCTTCTACTACTGTTAACGGTACTAATTCGAGTGAGGACGATGAGTGTGTTCAGCTTCCTTCGTCTGAAGACTTCGCTTCTAGCTCTGTGATTGGGGAACCTCCGATCTCTTTCGTTTGGAGAATCAACAAGACGAGTCCAAATGCGATCGAGCTTCTTCAACTCTCTGCTAAATCGGGATTTCCGATTACTGGGCTGCGTTTCGTCTTCGCTCAGGCTCTATCTCCTTTTGCTTTTGTATACGCTGATGAGGTTCGATTTAACCAACCGTCTTATGCATTTTTTGATCCTTTGATTTTCTTGTTTTCTTGTTGTTGTGTGTTGAACTTGAAAGATATGGAATTGAATTTTGCAGGGTAGTGATAATGGTCGTCTTGTCTACTGTCTTTACGCTCTCACGCCGTCTGGTGTTGTCTACGTCCTTAGACTCTCGAATACGTCACCCTATAAGTCTGGCTCAGTCTTCCCGCTTGATCATCTGATTCACTTGGATGTTCGACCTTACTTGAACGAAGCTCGTGTTACTAGCGTTGCTGCATTGCCTGGTTTCATTTTTCTTGGGAGGTCTGATGGTTGTGTCTCTTGCTTCCAACCTGTCAAGTATTATCAGAATTCACCAGGTAAGATTACTCTGCAGTCTGCACTAGCTTACTATCTCAATTTTGATGTTTATTCGATTCTCTTTTTCATTTTCTTGTATCTTATCAGGTTTTCACCATGAGCTGCGTGATGATACCGGATTTGGTCGTCTATGGGGCTTCGTAAGGTATGTCTTGTAGTACAGTTGTTAGAAAAATGTTATCGTAATACTGCTTTACTTTGTATTATATATATTGAGAAGAGAGAAGCAATGCTAATGTTATCTTTCGCTATGTGCTGTATTTTATTTTCCCCCTTGTGATGTTTATCTCAATAACCTCTTATGACGTGCAATGCAGGGGAACAGTGGTTGCAGCCGTGCAAGATTTATTTGTATCAGAAGTTCATGGAAGAAATTACGTATGTGTGCTTCATGCTGATGGGGCATTACGTGTCTGGGATATTTTGAGTTATAGCAGGGTCTTTTGTCACAGTATAGCTGCTAAGAACCTTGAGGGTAATATCTGCTAGTTCACCGGTGACCATTAGCTGACGTTATTTTATTATCTTTTGCCTTTGTTTTGACTTTTTCTCATGCGTCTTACACTAGGGGTTATGTGTCTGAGGCTATGGTTGGGCAGAGCCGATTACGATTCTGGCTTCATTCCATTAGCTGTCTTGTATAGGAAGAGTATGGTAAGCGTTCACAATCAGTATTTTAAATTCTTTACAACTGACGGATTGACTTGACTGGGACATATATAAAGTTATTTTATATTGCATTCTATTTCGAATAACCTTTTCCCAATATTTGAAGGATGACAGCATGGACGTGATCACTGTATATGGCCTGCACTTTAGTTCGGTGGATGGAATAGCTTTGTCTCTAGATTCTGGATTACAGAATATTACAGTGGAAGAGGTACATCTTTTGGACTCATAATTGTTACACATACTATTATGTATTTCTTCTGCTCATTACTATGTTGATTTTTCAACTCCATTATTTTTCCTTGGCTTGCAACTTTGTTGAATTTGCACATCCTTACTTTGCAGGGAAAATTGCGGGATGTCAGATTTACATCCGACAAGATCTGGATTCTTAAGGCCGATGAATTGACATCTCACATGTTGTGCCAGAAATCTAGCACCATGTAAGTTCAACAAGAATTTTTTCTGCTGACTTGGTTGAAATACTCCGTACTCCATGTAAAGCTTGCATTAACATGCTGTAGCTTTGAATCTTTCCTATCATTAGTGTAAAATCTACTAGGTGAATTTCCTTGTGATGGAATATTCTTGGAATCTTCTTGAAAAAAATGCAGACTCTAGGTGACCCTCCCAGAGATGCTTACCGAGTTGGGTTTCGAAATTATATTAGTAGGTTAGGTTAAAAAAGATTGTTGGTTTCTAAACTGTGGAAGCAATGTGCTGCTCTAGTGTATCATTTATCATAGTTGTTGTGCTAACTACTACAGATATTCTAGTGTTCACTGCTTTCTTGATGGTTGATAATGCTCTATTTTGAATTGTTTTCTTTGACCTAGGGAAGCACAGTCTTACACTTTGCAGGAAGACTACATTTCTGAACAGCTATTTCTGAGTTCTAGGAGCTCCTCACATGAACTTCTTTTGACAGCACATTCATTGTTTTCATCTGCAAAGGTCTTTATGCTAAAACTAGCTTTCATTTTGTTGAACAAAACTATGTATACAATAATTTATTTGTTTAACCTATGTTGCATTCTGCAGGATCAAATTATGGGATTCATTTCATCGATCTTCTTACGCAGGCTTCTTTGTCCTGGAATTTTCCACAATGTTTCCTTGCGTCTAACTTTACTGAACCACAACAAACACTGGACCGATTCTGAGTTTCAATCTTTAAGTCTTAATGAGCTTACAAGCGAGATTCTTTTACTGGTTGAGCATGAGGTTTGGTTTATGTTAAGTTGTTAAGTTCTAGAGTACCTTGTAGATACATTGTATACGATGCATTCTACTGATAGTTGGCATGAACTCTGGGTCATAAAAGCTGAAATATGCCTTTTCTTATGTCAGGTTACGGCTGATTCTTCTATTTCAGTTTTCCATTGGTGGAAAAACTTTTGTACATGCTATCTCCATCATTGGTGCAAGAATAACGAACCTTGCACGTTGCTGGTTCAGTCAGATGTCATTGGTTTAGTTAGAAACAATTCTGTATCATTGTTTTTTAGACTGGAGAACTCTGAGAACAGCCTTGGAGGTATGTAAATTATTCTTGTATCTAGAACCAAAATTTCCTTTTATTTCCAATCTCTTAAGACTTAATACTGTATTGTCCTTTTGATAGGTTTTTCCTCCGAATACAGCAACCTGACTAGCTTAGGCTTTGGTGTGCCCCACAATGAACATGAAATTCTGGCAGAGTTACTAAGATGTACTTCGAAGATAAGTAAACAGTGGGGTGGTGCTCCTTATGCCATGTATTATGAATCAGTTACTGGAAAGCCAATTATCTCATCTGATGAAATTGTTCCTCGCTTAGTTAACATCCTTGAGTCGGGATATTCTTCGTCCATAGGTCAGCGTACGTGGTCAGATCTTGGTGCTGATAGAGCATGGGAAAAAGAGCTAGAAACTCATAAAAATCTTAGAACATTCTCCATTGACATGCTATTGTCTCTCTCTGCTCTATGTCAACGGGCTGGATCTTGGGAAAAAGTTTTTACTATCATGGAGCACTATTTGCAGTATTTGGTCCCTAAGAAATCTATGCAAAAAAGTGATGGTGAGGCATTATCTGATATCTGTAGTTCTATCCTCGTCCAAGCTACTTCTCAGTTTGTAAAGGTGATGTTTGAATCTGCCTTTGACATCTTCCTACTCGTCAGCTATCTGCTTAACATTGCTGGGCAGGTCAGTTCCCACTGGGTATATTATTGTCAAGATGTATTCCTTAACTGGAATTAGTGGTGTTTATATTTTGATACTAATGTTACATATTGTATATTTGTGATCATATAAATATTCTAAACTTAGTCATTCATTCTTTGTCTTTCTGCAGGTTAATATGTCACAGCAAGACATATGCAAGCTACGCCTTGAGTTGCTTCCGATGATCCAAGATATTGTCTCAGAGTGGCTGATCATACTTTTCTTTGTTACCACTCCAGCTGAGTCAACTTCTATGGAAGATTTCAGCTTGAAACTTTCATCTCTACAGATTGGTAGGTTTGTTGTCCTTGGAAAATATTCTCCAGTACTCGTACCTCATTGCCAATATTTCTGACTGGAAGAGAATAATTTCTTCATTGCAGATAGCAGCATTGACAAAAGATCATGGAATGCAATGCTTGGGAAATGTGGTTTCTCATTGGCATTTATTCTTCTCTTTAGTGACCGAAGTTGTATAGTGGACAACCGCTTTAACTTGGGATATCTTCCGAGTTCACAAATCATTACAAGTTTGGTGCAAAACTTTATCAGCTGGATTCGTTATAGTAAAACAGGAGAGGACTCTTCTTCACTGTTAAAACGCTCCACTGAGCTTACTCTTAGGTTGATTAGGAATGGACAATCTGATGCTGTTGAGGTAAAACTTGTCTCAGTTTCATTGACAGACCTTTTCCAACATGAAAGTTCTATTCTGCTAACTGCTAGTTGACTCAATTGCTGATTTCTCTGTTTTGATTTTTTCTGTATATTCTAATTACCTTCACAAGCGAATCCTTACGGTTGTGGAGGCAAGTCTTCGTGGGGAGAAAACATTTGGATGTTCTCAAGATACGAGTGGAGATTGGTGCCTTCTTCAACATCTCCGTGGTTGTTGCCTACTGGACCAAGTACAACGTGGAGCATGCGGGATACTAAGAGAGAAGAAGATAGTTGATGCCATCCGCTGCTTCTTCAGGTGCTTATTATTTGGAGTTTTTCTGAGAATTTTGAAGCCCTGTCTCCATACGTAATGTATAAATTTTATATTGTGGCAAGGCAAAATATGTGGCTATTCTCTGCCTTTTCTGTTCAATGTCTCTGGATCATTTATTTTCTAATATTACCACTTCCAGAACATTTTTCTTCGTTTTCCCTAATGTTACCCTGTCCCATTGTAGAGCTTCATCAGGTGAAGGATCTTGGAAGGCTTTGCACAGCTTGTCTAAAGAAGCAGGATTTTCGCCTGCCACAACGGGTGAGTTCCTCAAAGAAACTTGTTCTTTCTCTAGTTATTCGTCAGTTCGTATATTATTACGAAAACTAGGCTTTATGGCTTGCAGATTCAGTTTTCCTTTGTACTGTCTGTTTGGTTGAAGCAGGTCCCACTATCTCAGGTGGTGCTATGTCTAGTGCGACATGGAAACTTCATTACTATGAGTGGGCTATGCAAATTTTTGAACGGTACAATATAAGTGAAGGAGCTTGTCAGTTTGCCTACGCAGCCCTTGAACAAGTAGATGAGGCCTTTAATTTCATAGAGAGCACTGAGGAATTCGATATAACTAAAGCTGCCACTTACACTAGAGGACGACTGTGGGCAAATGTTTTCAAGTTCACCTTAGATCTGAATCTATTGAATGATGCTTACTGTGCTATAATTTCAAACCCTGATGAGGAGATTAAGCGCATCTGTTTGAGGCGCTTCATAATAGTTCTATTTGAATGTGGCAAAACAAAGGTAGAGGTTAAGAATGCTCTTCCTCTCTTATTCTTTTTACGTCTATGCTTCTGGCAAGTGGGGACCAATACCCCAAAAACCCTTTTACTCTGTATTGTCTGTTACCACGAGAACATTTCACAGATCATTATCACCATACATATCGTAAACTGTGTATGTTTGTCTGGAATTAAAATAATTATGCTGTTGTGGGTGCTGTCGTAAATGCTCAGGACAAAGATTGTTGTACTACCATGGCTTTAAAAGCAAATCTCCATGAATATTTCTCTTTTGATTTCAGATCCTCTGTGATGGACATCTACCTTTCATCGGCTTAACAGAGAAGATCACCCAAGAGCTTTTTTGGAAGGTATTTTGTGGAAAGCAGAGTAGATTTGTTTCTGCCCTTGGTATATTCTTTACTATTGTTTCTTTCATTTTCTACGATTTGTAGGCCGGACGTTCTGAAATAATGATGAAGCCGAATCCATACAAGCTGCTTTATGCTTATGAGATGAGAAGACACAATTGGCGAATGGCTGCAAGTTACATGTATCAGTTTTCTGCTCGTTTGAGAAGCGAGGCAGCATGCAAGGATTACAAACACATGTCCCTGGTTTTGCAAGAGAGGCTTAATGGACTTTCTGCTGCTGTGAATGCATTATCTCTTGTTCATCCTGGGTATGCTTGGATTGATCCATTACCAGAAGAATCCACACGCTATCCGGTTAAAAAGGCTAGAATATCAGAAGGAGAACAATGTTAGTCCTAACTACAATTTTATGTTATTGTACTAACCACAATCTATGCCCTGAAGCATCATTTTGCTTTAATGTTTACCTATCACTTGAATAGCGACATTTTGAATTACCTTTTCTGCAGGTAATGACCAGCCCAAACGGGAGCAGAGTTGCATTGATATCGAGAAACTCCAAAACGAGTTTGTTTTTACTACTGCTGAATACATGCTTTCTCTGAAAAATTTCGGGTGGACATATTCAGGTAAAATTGTCTACCAATTCCTCCATGGTCTGTTTTGATTTTACAGTATAGGGTAGGCAGCAGTTGGAACTATGAGTAATCGGTGCTTTAGAACTAGTTAAGAGGCTACTGCAACTGTAGTTGACAGAAAATTGCAGAGTATGTTCACCCCAAATGTGATGTGAGGAAATAAAGAGCTTGATCTATTGTCACTGTTGAAAGGATTAAATATTGACAGTTTCCTTTTCTTTATGAGGTAGCTTTTGTGCATCGTTAGTTTAGTTACTGAATGGACCTGTCTTCCATGGCAGACTGCTAGGTGGCATGACTGTGTTCTATACAATTTACCTAAGGCATAATTTGATTCCAGAAGGTTTCAGATACCCTGCTGATTGTTTCGAAGTCAACTCGTACAATCATTTCTATAATTATGTGTTGCGTTCTTTACTTCAGGACTTGAAAAGCCACCATCGGATTTGGTTGACCTTCTCGTCCAGGCAAACTTGTATGACATGGCATTCACTGTTGTTTTAAAATTTTGGAGTGGCTCAGCATTGAAAAGGTAAATTTCTTGCTTGATATTTGCTGAAGTCATATTCCTTGAGAATTACGTAGGTTTAAGAATTACTGCTTTTTCTCAGGGAGCTGGAAAAGGTATTTGAGAATATGGCAATTAAATGTTGCCCTGCTAAAGGAACGTTGTGGACATCGTGAGTGACTTTTCCTTAGTTGCTTGATATTTCATTGATACTTGTCAACTTGCCTGGCTTATCAAACATAGCATTAATATATATATTCATTTATTTTACAGCTATGAACCCAGGCCTAACCTTATGTTAACATCTAACGATGAAGAAGTTATTCATTCGCCTGATAGAAGCCCTGCTGTTCAGGGCTCTAAGTTGGCCGGTGACTGGGAAATTCTTGAGGCTTATCTGGTCAGTAACTTCTGAATCCTTGATTGCAAATATAGTTTTTGTTGTTGTTGGTATCTAGTTTATTAATACTCCGGATTCTGGGAGCATTGGAAAGTGTTGGAATGTCTTCGTGAGCAGAATTATTCCGGAGATAGGTCCTCAGTTGCTCTGAATCTAAATGGTTGTGAATTCTGATGCAACAAGAATGCATCCTGGATTGTAGGTATATCCTTATATTAATAGTATTTTGGTCACTAAAACCAGAGCAGCGTACCCTGTTTTTTCACAATTCCTGTAAACGAGACCAGCATGCTTTGTCGCTATCCTTTTCTAGGACTGTAATTGGTTCGCTCATGTGTGCCTGAAGATTTGTAATTGGTGCTTAGGGCTTAGGGAGTTTGGAAATCTTCCTTTACTGGGAGTGTAATTGTATTTTTCTCTTAGGAGATGTGCTATGTTGCTTGAGGGCTTGATCCAGGTTTTGTTCATTGTTTGTTCCTAAATAATTTGTGTATTGGATATGTATAAATGCAGAAGAGGTACATAGACATACATGCTAGGCTACCAGTTTCTGTTGCTTCAACACTTCTTCAAGCAGATTCGTGTATCGAATTACCTCTCTGGCTGGTTCAAATGTTCAAGGTAATATTTTGGATATATGTTAGGATAGTCTTAATGGATCATTTATAGTATGCAGTATATAGAGTTCAATTCATTTAAGTAGCTTTGAATTCTTGGCATGAAATTTTGAATTTGGTTTTGCTACATCCTTGATCGAAATAATTAACATGCGTGAACAATGTTGCACTAGTAAGCCTTTTTAATTCATTAATAATATATCTGAGCCGCAGATTCTATAGTAGACTTACGCGTTGTTGCTGTTGTATATCATCTTAAATCAGGACAGTGTCCGAGATATTTGGCACAGCATGTCTACTTAATGTTGAAAGAGATTGTATATTATATCTCAATGGAATTATTGTTGTCCCTTTCCATTTACACCAACCATGGAAAGAAGCAACTTTGTAAGGTTTTTTTTCCTCACTTAAGATCAGTTTCTTGTGTCTTCGACAGGACGGTCAGAAGGAAAAATCTCTGGGAATGGCTGGCAAAGAAGCAAGTCCTGCTTCTTTGTTTCAGTTATACGTTGATTATGGGCGTCTTACAGAGGCCACTAATTTGCTACTGGAGTACATGGACTCATTTGCATCATCGGTAAGTTATGAACTATCTGTGGAGACTGATTGTTGGATCATAAGCCTCTCGCTACAGGATAAGTTTTCTCCATCTTAGGATTTGTAGCTTTGCTAGGGTTTTACAGCTTATCATGGTCGAATTGAAAGTAATATAACAAAACTTAAAGAATGTTTAAGTTGCAAGAATTTCACAAAACAGTAAAACAATTAGGTTGCAGATTAATACCCTTAAGAAACATTAACCTAAGCATGAGATTGCATTTGCATTGACATGTTCTTCTTAATACTCTCTGATGAGCAAGATTCAGATTTTAGGACTGAGTAGCCTTGGCTTATCTCTTGTTAAAAACAGAAGCCAGCAGAGGTATTGAAGAGGAAAAAGGTATCAGGGGTTTGGTTTCCTTATACAACAGTGGAAAGACTCTGGTTGGAGCTGGAAAAAACGATGGAATCAGGAAGGATGTTGGAGCAGTGCCAGAAGCTAAAGGCACAACTCCATCAGGCGTTGCTCAATCACTTAAAGCTGGTAAAAATTTGCAATGATGATAATCAGCTGAGATGCAAATTATGTTTGATCAGTCTAATAAGCAATGTTTCGTTTTGTTGGTGGTTTTTGATTTGTTTCAGTTGAAGGTGGATTCAAATGATGCTGTATCTTCTGCAACCAGTTGAAGAAAGTGGTGAACTGGAAAAAGGGGCCACGTGATTGATCCGTGTGAATAATTGTATCAGGGTTTTGCTTTTGTTAGTGTTAGTCAAAACATGTCTCTTCTGTGGGCACTGTTGAGAAAACTCGAACAAGGAAATGAAAGCCAAGTTCTCTTTTTTTCTTTTTTTACATGTGTAGCTGCTATTGATACAAGATATGAAAATCCAATACAACCGGTTTTGGATTTGATTTTTGTGGTTATTTCTTCAATTCCAAACCGAATCGAACTGAACTAAACCAAACATTACTCGGTAGAATGGTTGTGGCAAAAACAAACTGAATTCAAATGGAGAGTTGTGTGAGTCAGTGGTGCTGTGAGAGGAGCAACAATGGAGAAATTGAAATGGCTGATTCCTGAAGATCTTGTCCAAACAGTGAAATCGAGCAGCGACGATGATCTTCTCACAACTACTTCTTCTCTTCTCCGTTTGTTTATGGGTCTTCCCCAATTTCACCAAGTACGCCAACAAAATTACCCCAAAACCTACTCTTCTCTGTGTTCGTAACTTCAATTGGGGTTCTCACAGCTCTCCTTTTCCCCATGGTTTGGCATTTCAGGTGGTGAGTGAGTTAGCTAATCCTGATTTAGGCTGCTGTGGGAAGAACGAAGAGACATCTCTGGACTTGAAACGACGAGGAAATCTCTGCTTTCGCAGCCGGGATTTTCACGACGCGTTGCGTTTCTACTCGAAGGCTTTACGCGTTGCTCCACAAGACGCTATTGATGGAGACAAGAGCTTACTAGCTTCTCTGTTTCTGAATAGAGCTAATGTCCTTCATGTATTTAACCTCTCTTTTTTTTTTTTTTTTTCCTTTTTACCCAATTCCATCATTGAATATATCTAAAGCTTTTTTTCTCCTCAATATATGTTTTGTTTTTTTTGGCTTAGAATCTTGGGCTTCACAAAGAGAGCTTACGGGACTGCCATCGTGCTCTCCGGATTGATCCTTGTTATGCAAAGGTCTTATATGCTTACTAGTTCCGTTCTTATTGCTACAGTTTTAATTTGGATTTTTAAGAGATTTCAGCTTTCGATTCTGCCATTGTCACTCTAATTTTCATTGATCTTTTTGTTTGCCAGGCGTGGTATAGGAGAGGCAAACTTAATACTCTTCTTGGACACTATAAAGATGCGTTTCATGACATTACTGTTTCTATGTCGTTTGAGTCATCATTGGCCGGCAAGAAGCAGTTACAGAATGAACGTAAGGCTATTCCGGACTACCAGAATAAGCAAACATCGGAATTCGATGAATGTCATCTAATAAGCAATTATGCTGGCGGGGGTGAGAATTTTCCCAATTTCCGATATTACTGTACAATTTTAGGCCAGAAAAATCCCCCATTCTGAGATTCAGGGAGGAATGTTTGGGTTTTCACCTGTATATATTATTGGTCTGTAGATCATCTGCCGAGTGTACAAAGTGGAGTAAAGTTGCATTGTGTATCGACTATCGAGAAAGGAAGGGGTATGGTATCAGAATGTGATATTGAACAAGCCTCTGTGATTCATATCGAGGAACCTTTTAGTGTGGTATGAAGTTGTGATACAATGGGGTTTTAAATATCGAAGAGAAATCTAGTATAGGTTTTAGCCTTCTATAGGTTTTCTGAAACAGATGAAGATATTAAGTCTTTCATGCTTTAACATACAGAATTTCTTTTGTTACTGATCTTTTCTCGTTGGTCATGCCACGTGCAGGTCATATCAAAAAGTTGTCGGGAAACACATTGCCACTTTTGCCTGAACGAGTTGCCTGTTGATGCTGTTCCATGTCCATCATGCTCAATACCTGTGTACTGCTCAGAGTCCTGCCAAATTCAATCAGGTGGTTTGCTGTCCACAAATAAGAGGGACAAGCACCACATTTTTCAGAATCTACCTGATGATATTGTTGAGCATATTAAAGGCATTACATCAGCTGACATATATTATTCTGAAAATGAGTGCATTCAAGAACACCAGCATGAGTGTCGGGGAGCCAATTGGCCTGCTGTACTGCCATCTGATGCTGTTTTAGCTGGTCGAGTTATAATGAAATTGATAAATCAAGGGAAAGCAGCTACAGATCTTTCTAACCTTCAGGAGATATTGGTATGTCCTTTTACTGTAAAAAGTTTTCCATCCTTTGCAATAGTCCAGCAAATCTAATAATGGAGCGACTACCCAATGTCTTCTACAGGAACTTTCCCATAGCTACTCTATGATGAATCCAGATACCAAGTTGGAGTTGCATCTACTTTCCATAGTATTAATTTGGTGCCTTAGTCAATCAAGCTGCCCTGATCTTTCGGTCTGTGAAGCTGCTGTGACACAGGTGTGTCCTCTACATCTCCCTCACTGACCCAATCAATCTCTCATTGAAGTCAACCTTACTCTTTAGAAATTACGCAGGCTCTGACATATTGACTTCAGTAATTGCTGGTGACTTAGGCTTACAAGTTATATTTGCATCCATAGATGATCAAGGATGTTTGCTTTTGTGATATTTTGTCATTGGAATTTAGTTTACCACCTATCATTGAGACAATAATTTTTTTAATTGGTTTCTAATTTTTGAATTATATCTATCCTCATTGCCCAAAACGTTTACCGCCTACAACAATATGAATATGGTTTTTCTCGATGACTTCCTGATATCATGAATTTATGCAGAAGTATAGCTGTGTTACATGACGCCTGTGCAACATTATATTTGGCATTGTTCTTCTTTTTCTTTTCAAAATTTACACATGGGGGGTATTGACCGCTGTCTGGATATTTCCTCTCTGTGTAGACTATCATACTGCTGTCACAAATCAAGGTGAACTCTATAGCAGTTGTCCGCATGAAATCCAATGGCGATTCTTTCAACTGCATGTCATCTGGAAACGTCTCAGCAAAAGAGCAGATTCAGAGTTTAGAGCAGGTTTGTCTTGGCAGAGTTTCTGTTTGTTAGAATGTTATTTTATTCCCTTTCTCACTTAGAGAACTCATTTAGAACTAGGTATTAGCACTTACAAAGATGCAAACTATCTATAAACTGCTTTTCTATAAAATTTGGTGAGCGTCCACCATTGGAGGTTATGACATACATTGGTCCGTTCTGAAGATCTCTTATTCTTTTGTCAACTATTTTTGTTTTATCCACAGATCAGAGTTGGTCAGGCTCTCTATAAAACTGGTAGTTTGTTCAATCATTCCTGCAAGCCAAACATCCATTTGTATTTCCTTTCACGTGGACTTGTTGTGCGAACAACAGAGTTTGTTCCCATGGGTTGTCCCCTTGAGCTGTCATATGGTCCTGAGGTATTTTTGTGATCCTCGTCTCTATTCGTTACTTTTGTTCTGTATCAAATATCTTCTGCGTGCTTTTGAAGTCCATACCTTTTTAATGAGTATGCATTACAATTCACAGGTCGGGAAATGGGATTGCAAAGATCGCATTAGATTTCTTGAAGAAGAATACTTTTTCCAATGTCGGTGCCGTTGCTGTTCTCAAATTAACCTATCTGACCTAGTTATCAATGGGTATTGCTGTGTCAATACAGACTGTACTGGTGTAGTTTTGGATAGTAATGTGGCCATATGCGAGTCCGAGAAGCTAAATCATTTTTTGACTGCTCCAAATAGCCTGGATCATCACTTTCAGGTAATCTGATATATTTTAAGCCAAATAATCAGGGTTTAGCTTCCGTGCACTTCATAGAAAAAATTCCCTGCTGTTAACGAAGGTGTTCATTAGTCATTCTTAAACTGACAAGTTAGACAGTTCTACATTCTTACTGAAAGCAGAATTTTTTTCTGCTGCTCAATTCCTCTTGGAGTAGAGCGATGAAACGTTTCCATGGTGTTATGACCATTTTAACTAGCTGTTATCTGTTTAAGGATCTGGACAGTGTTTCTTAACGGCATTACCACCAATAGAGTTGAGTATGGGTTTAACTGTGTTGCTTTCACAGGTGTGGGAAAAGGTGGATACTGATGTTGAGGAAGTGGCTTCAAGTTTGCTTAGTAAACGGAGAGGTTCCCTTCATATAGAACCTGAGATATGTTTGAAATGTGGTTCCCGCAGTGATATAGAAAATTCTCATGCAGCAGTGAACAAAGCTTGGAATCACTTAAGAAGGTGCCTGGGTTCTCACTTGAAGCTTCAAGTTAATATTATTGTGAAGTTTCTCTTTAACACTTGGATCTCTTGAGTGTGTCAGGGTGGACGAGTTGATAAATTCAGGGCTGGCCAATGTTTCTGTAGTATCAGATTGTTTGAGGTCTATTGCCGTGCTTAGAACTTTCCTTCACATGTATAACAAAGACATTGCTGATGTGAGTCAAGTTCCTAAGCCTTGTTACTCTATATCGCATATTGTGATTAAGCCTTGTCTTCTCCGTGACTTACAGTTCAAGATTTTGTATGTTCAGGCGGAGGATAAGGCTGCTCAGGTCTGCTATTTAGCTGAAGAACTGCTGGATGCAAGAACGCATTGTGAAGCGTCCATTAAGGTAAAAGCCCTTTAGTATACTGAAACTGCTTCGCTTAGACCACATAGTGACACAATGATTGACAATGATGACATAACAGCGGTTGTATATAATATGAAAACTCATCGAGCAAGCGAAATCCTTCAAACCACCGTTATACTTTTCTTTTGTGCGTGTAAATCTCATTAATCCTAACTGGTACGGGTAAGAAGGGAGATAAAATTTTGGTGTTTGGTGGCAGATTCTGAAGAGGCTGTATGAGGATGAACACGTGGTGATTGGAAATGAAATGGTGAAGCTTGCGTCCATAGAGCTAGCATCAGGTGATTCCAGTGGAGCATGGAAGACAACAAAGAGATTGTCTCAGATATTCGCCAAGTATTACGGGTCACATGCGGAGACTCTCTTCTCTTATCTCCCATGTCTTAAGCAAGAAGCTGACAAAGCTGTGAACTTGTTGTCATCTTAACCCAAAGAGTAATAGCTTTGTATGTTACAGAGAAACTGCAAGTCAACTGAAAATCCAAAATCATAAACACCAAATGGAATCGTAGTTTCTTGAAACGAGAATCCAAATTCCATGTGAGAGAGCTTAGAAGTAGAATCAGCTCTAACAACAAAACCTAACGAGTTTACAGAGAGCATTGAAGAAGAAGAAGATTGCACAAATTGATACGTATTTTTCTGGTTAATTCTGCTTATTGATTCTTTCCTCTCGTATCAAACCTTTTTAGCCAATAAACGTGTCCAACAGCTTGTTTCCTTTTCACGTGCCTCTTCACTTACTTCTTTTCATGTATCATTATTGTAAATACTAAATAGTAAATACAAAAATAAATACAGGCCGGTTTAATTTGTGGGAGGTTTAGTTTGTAGCCTTTCTTTTTTTCCTCGTCTGAAACGATGTCGCTTCTTGACTTAGGGTTTTAACAAGTTCTTTTGGACTTACTTTTCATGAAACGACGACGATTCAGGAAAAAAATCAATCTCCAACCAAAACGACGAAGGCGCAAATTTCTTCCATCTCCGAAGCAAACAAGCTTTAGAGGTTAAATCTCTCTCTCTGTCTCTGTCTTGTCTGTGTCAGTTTAGCTTTCGGGGTCGATTCGATTGGAACGATGATGGCAAATGTAATGGGAGACGATTGCAATTTAGATATAATGCCACCAAGAAAGAAGAAGAACAATAAGGTAATCCTAATCAAAACCCTTCTGTTCACTCAATAAGATTTTTGGGGGATTCTAATTGCTGATGAGATTTTGCTTTCATGTTGGACAGATGCATGATAAGAAGAACACGGTTTCGAGAACATCTCGGAAACGGAAACTGACTTCAAATAAAGAAACGGTAATGAGCAACTCTCAGAAACGGAAGCTGAAGAAATTGGCTGAAGAGAAAGAGAATGAAAACTTCTATGCATACACTGCCCAGGCGTTAGAGTATGTCGAACGCTTCAATTCGTAAAATTATTTTTCTTTTCTTTTCTTTTTTTTTTCAATTTTGGGTATTGAATTTTTTTACACAGAGAGTACAAGATACCTGAGGATATATCATCGCTTTTACAATCGTCAACAGTTATAGGCAGAGTAAGTAAGACATAAATTTTTCTATCTTTTCTTTTCTTACTATGTGATGATGGTTGTTCTGTATCTCCGTTTAATCTTTTTCTTTCTTTTTAATTCAGTCAGCGACGAAGCTGGAGAAACGTAGGAGAGCAATGCAATTTTCTAAAGCTGGTTTTGTGAATGAGCATTCTGATGAATCAGCCGACGACGAGCAGCAAATAGACGATGACCATGATGATGCTACAACACCAGAAGAACATGCTGAAATCGATACTCCTACTTTTGTAACTGATTCTGAGCTACTGGTTGATGATGAACTCAGTTCTGATTTGATGATTTCTGCTCAAGAACCTCGTGACAAGCTCGTTGTAGACGACACTGCTGTGGATATGATCCTACATCGTGATGATGGAGAAGAAGGCTCACAAAGAATGGTTTGTCAACTCCTAAAGTTTGATAGATAGAGCTAATGTATATATTTGTGGTTTGATTGGTTCTAATGGGTTTGATATTAAAATAGGTTGAGGAAATTGAGAATGAAGATGTACCTGCTGTACATGGACCTCGTGTGCCTGCGTTTGTAGTTCATGTTTCAAGACCAGCCGAAGTTGAAGAGACCAGGAAGGATCTTCCTATAGTAATGATGGAGCAGGAGATTATGGAAGCTATTAATCATCACCCTACAGTTATTATTTCAGGACAAACCGGGTGTGGTAAAACCACTCAAGTTCCTCAGGTCAGTTTGCTTCTGATAGCTTGAGTTTATGGTCTCAGAATTTTAAATGTCTAATCTTGTTTATGTTTCTGAATCTTTCAGTTCCTTTACGAAGCTGGTTTTGGTTCAAAGCAATTCAGTTCTCGAAGTGGGATCATCGGGATTACCCAACCACGCCGTGTTGCTGTCCTTGCCACTGCCAAGAGAGTGGCATTTGAGCTTGGTGTTCATCTTGGTAAAGAAGTTGGGTTTCAGGTTAGGTACGACAAGAAGATTGGTGACAACTCATCTATCAAGTTTATGACCGATGGGATTTTACTTCGTGAGATTCAGAATGACTTCTTGTTGAGGCGTTACTCTGTGATAATTCTTGATGAAGCCCATGAAAGAAGCCTGAACACAGACATTTTAATCGGGATGCTCACTCGAGTCATCAAAATCCGACAGGAGTACTACGAGGAACAACAAAAGAGTCTTCAATCTGGATGCGCGGTAACCTCAGAACACCAAGTTATCACGCCGCTTAAGCTTATATTGATGAGTGCCACTTTGCGAGTGGAAGATTTTGTATCGGGGAAAAGGTTATTCCCCAAGGTACCTCCGCTTATAGAGGTTCCCACTCGACAGTATCCAGTAACTATACATTTCTCCAGGAAGACTGAGATTGTTGATTATATCGGTCAAGCTTATAAGAAAGTGATGTCAATTCACAAAAAGTTACCACAAGGAGGAATACTTGTTTTTGTGACAGGGCAGAGAGAAGTTGATCATTTATGTGACAAGTTACGTAGTTTTTCAAAGGAATTTGTGGTTCAAGCTGCTAAAAGAGATGCTTCCGCAAAGAAGAAATGCGATGATGGTTCATTTGGTGGTATTGACATGAAGGAGATTGCTCTAGCATTTGATGATGGCTCCAACAATCAAAATTACAGGTTTAGCTCACATGAAGAAGATCCTTCTGATATTGGTGATGGTAACTATGATGATGGTTTTGAAGAAGACATGTATGAATCTGATGAAGACAGCGACTGGGAAACCGTTGATGATAGCTCTACATATCCATTTGTAGAGGAAGGGAAGCTTGATGCTCTTCGAGCAGCGTTTAGTGCTTTGTCAGATAAAAATGGATCCGTATCTGCTGAGACAACGAAGTCCATTGCAGCAAAGGATCAAGAGTCTGAGCAGGAGAAAAACTCATTTACTCCAGGAAAATTACGTGTTCTTCCACTTTATGCAATGCTATCTCCAGCTGCACAGCTTCGAGTGTTTGAGGAAGTTGAGAAAGAAGAAAGACTTGTGGTGGTGGCGACTAATGTAGCAGAAACTTCTCTGACTATTCCTGGTATAAAGTATGTTGTTGATACAGGTCGGGTTAAAGTGAAGATTTACGATTCTAAGACTGGTATGGAAAGTTATGAGGTAGATTGGATTAGCCAAGCTTCGGCTAGTCAAAGAGCTGGAAGATCTGGACGAACTGGACCTGGCCACTGTTATCGTCTCTATTCATCTGCGGTTTTTAGCAATATATTTGAGGAATCTTCTCCTCCTGAAATCACGAAAGTTCCTGTTGATGGAGTCGTTCTTCTCATGAAATCTATGAACATTCCAAAGGTAAAGACGTTTATAACCACCATTGTCAATGGACTAGATCCCTTTTCTTCTGTCTGTCTTGATGAAACTTTGCGTTTTTCTATTGCCAACAGGTTGAGAATTTCCCGTTTCCAACTCCGCCTGAGCCATCTTCTATTAGAGAAGCAGAACGATGCTTAAAAGCTTTAGAGGCCCTAGACAGCAATGGAAGGTTAACACCATTAGGAAAGGCTATGTCTCACTATCCCATGAGTCCACGTCACTCAAGAATGCTTCTCACAGTCATCCAAATGCTAAAAGAGACCCGGAATTACTCACGCGCGAATCTTGTCCTTGGATACGCGGTTGCAGCAGTAGCCGCATTGAGCTTACCAAACCCTTTGATAATGCAGTTTGAAGGAGACAAGAAAAACGAGTCCGAAGATGCTGACAAAACCGTCAAGCAAGACGAGAAACAACGGAGAAAGGAGCGGAAAGAGAAGATCAAAGCCGCTCGGAACAGATTTTCCAACCCGAGCAGCGATGCTTTGACTGTAGCTTACGCATTGCACACCTTTGAGGTCTCAGAGAATGGCACAGGCTTCTGCGAGGCAAATGGGTTGCATTTGAAGACCATGGACGAGATGTCTAAGCTCAAAAATCAGCTTTTGCGTCTTGTTTTCAGCTGTTGTAAGCTCTCAGAAACCGAAGACTGTTTCTCATGGACTCATGGGACTATACAAGACGTGGAGAAGTCATGGAGAATCACCGCATCGTCTTCCTCCAAAAACCCTCTTCTACAGAACGAAGAAGAACTGTTAGGAGAAGCAATATGTGCGGGATGGGCAGACCGTGTAGCCAGAAAGACCAAAGCAACAGAATACCAAGCATGCGCGGTTCAAGAACCTGTTTTCTTGCACCGCTGGTCGTCTCTCATAAACTCGGCTCCGGAGTTACTAGTCTACAGCGAGCTCCTACTAACCAACAGACCGTACATGCACGGAGCTACACGAGTGAAGCCGGAATGGCTAGTGAAGCACGCTAAATCTCTCTGCGTGTTCTCCACGCCTCTCAAGGACCCGAAACCGTATTACTCGAGTGAGGAAGATAGAGTTCTGTGCTGGGTGGTGCCAAGTTTCGGTCCTTATAATTGGGAGCTTCCGGCTCACAGTGTGGCAATAACAGAGGATAGAGACAGAGCAGCGGCATTCGGATGCGCTTTGCTTCAAGGAGAGGTATTGCCTTGTTTGAAAAGGGTTAGGTTGTTGTTGGCTGGGAAACCTGAAACGTTGTTGGAAAGAGAAGCATGGGGTTTAGAAAGAGTTGGGAGTTTGGTGATAGCTTTGACAGAGAAGAAGATTGATAGTTTGGAGAGTTTGAGAAAAAGCTGGGAACAGAACCCGAAGGTGCTTTATTCAGAGATTGAAGTTTGGTTTCAGAAAAAGTTTCGTCATCGGGTCAAAGAGCTTTGGCAAACAATGCTAAAAGAGGCTCGTGTTAAAGAAAGAGGTCAGATGAGGTAATTGTGTGTTTAGATGTTATTTTACACATTTTAAATCTTTTTTTTTTTTTGTTTAACTGAAACTATGTCCAAAAAAAAAGAGGAAATTTTGATATCAGGTTTATTTTTATTAATTATATATAAATGATATAATATACTATATTGGAGTCATATAAAAAAACATTTTGTTATGTTAAATACAGATCACGGACACGTAGATAGATAACCGAAACCAGGTGCGCATAGTTGCGGTAATAAATCCACTAATCCAGGATCACGGAAAAGACAGTATCATCCCTTATCATGTTTGTTCTTATGCGGACACAATGGTAATTAACTAGCCTCAGACAACATAAACTTGGAGAAAACCAATGGGAGACAGCATCTGGTTTTGACTCTAACCAGCTGCATTATATAAACAAACTCCTCTGTTCTCATCTTCTTCATCTTCAAACTTCACAATACACAAAATTCACTATTTACAAGAAAGCAAAAGAGTTTAACTTCTCCAATCAAGAAGGAAAAAAAAAGAAGATGAGTTCAACGGGGAAAGCATGGTTAGTAGCTGCAAGCATCGGAGCCTTGGAAGCGTCCAAGGATCAATTAGGCATATGCCGGTGGAACTACTTGATCCGATCTGTGAATCAACGTATCAAGAACAACGTGAGATCCGCTTCTCAGGCCAACAGATACTCTTCTTCGTCCGCCACTGCCGTTGTAGCTTCCGTTAAGGATGATGTTAAGGCGAAGCAAGCTGAGGAGTCTCTTAGGACGGTTATGTATTTGAGCTGTTGGGGTCCTAACTAATTTAGACAGGATCTCTTGTTAGCACTGTTTTTGCGATGCAAATTATATGACAGGATTCCTTGTCTAGTAGATGGATGGATGCATAATTGATAAACTGTACATATTGTTCATGATTCTAATAGAAGATGGGTTTGCGATGCTGCTATAAAGTTTTATCATGTATATACAACTGAAAGGCTTTTACTATTTGTTTCAAACTACTCTAGTATTTTTATTTTGAATAAAAGAAAGTCACAAGGGCTTGAACAAAAAAATAAAATAACTTACATAAGAAAGGGTTGCCAACTAGTGAAAATCAAATTGATAATTTCGTGTCTTCCGATAACTTGATGGTAAAGAAAGACCATGTTGAGCCTCTGTACTCCATTCAAAATTGACCATTGCTTGTTTTAATGTATCAAAAGGAGTTAAAAGAGTCACTTTCGTTTAGTGGCTGCATTGTATATGGAAGCTATCTACTGTTATCATCTATACTTGTAAAAGCCTTAATCGGCTCTTTTAATCAATCCATTAATCTTATCTCAAAGATTACAGAACTGAATTCATCTTGATTCTAGTTACCTTCTGCAACTAAGCACAATTATGATGACTCTATGACCCCATTGATTGTCTCCTTTACCGATGATAGGAAAAAGAAGTGATCCTCTGTATTAACCATGAATGAACCGTTACAGTGTTTACGAAAGAGCCTCTAGACGGAGCTAGATCGTAACTCTCTCTCTCTCTCTAACAGAAGATTCATACATCTCTGTAGTTTCACACAAACAAAATAAAAGTGAAGAGAGTGATTCAGGTAAACTTCAGGATGATGAAGTGTAGAAAAGACTCTCGGTGGCTTCGATCTCTTGAGCTAACAGAAGAACACGTGAGGTGCACGTGAGTCGGTTGACTGGGAGTTATAGTCATCGTTGACTCTGTTTCAAAAGGTCTCTCGGATTTTATTGTTTTGGATAAGAGAGAAGGTTGTTTTGATCTGAGAGTTAGTTAGATCAAAGTGAGAGAAGTAGAGAGAGAGAAGCTTGAGAGATCTTGTAATCGGTTCTGATTAAAAGAAGAAGTTCTAGTGGATTCCGGAGAAAAACCTCCGGCGAGACGTAGCGTTCCGATTTGGGCGTGAACTCGTAAAACTCGTGGTGTTCCTGTTCTCTTTCTTATTCTCGTTTCTCTTTTGTTTACTGTGTCGTATTGTGTTCGATTCGAAGTTCTTTGTGAGTTATCGGCGAGATAAAAACCTCACAAATTGGTATCAGAGCTTACGGTGGTTGAGCGGTGTTGAATCGAAGATGTCTGGGGTTCCGATTGCGGTGTTCGACGGCTCTGGAGATTTCTCTTTGTGGAAGACAAGGATCCGTGCACACCTGAGTGTTATTGGATTGAAAGATGTGTTGGTGGAGAAACCTCCGACTCTTCCACTCACGGCGGAAGAGGAACAAGATCCTGAGAAGAAGAAGAAACGTGAATTGGATGAAGCGTCAAGGTTAGAAAGGTGCGATAAAGCGAAGAACGTGATCTTTCTTAATGTTGTGGACAAGGTGCTCAGGAATATTGAGCTATGTGAGACTGCAGCTGAGGCTTGGGCAACGTTGGATAAGATGTTCCAACCTACATCTCTCCCACATCGAGTTTATTCACAGTTAAACTTTTACACATTCAAGATGCAAGATAATAAGAAGATTGATGAGAATATTGATGACTTCTTGAAGATTGTAGCTGATTTGAATCATTTGCAGATTGAGGTTTCTGATGAGGTACAAGCTATTATACTTTTAAGTTCTCTACCTGCTAGATTCGATAGTCTGGTTGAAACTCTAAAGTATAGTACTGGAAGAGAGAAACTCAGGTTAGATGATGTTATGGTGGCTGCAAGGGATAAAGAAAGAGAGGTGGCCCAAAACAGTAAGTCTGTGGGAGAAGGATATTTTGCTCGAGGTAGATCTGAGGGGGTTAATCATGGGTCTAAAGGAAGAAGTAGATCTCGATCAAAGTCTCGGGATGGTAAGAGAGTTTGCTGGATTTGTGGCAAAGAGGGACATTTCAAGAAACAGTGTTATAAATGGATTGAGAAGAACAAGCGGAAGTCTGCTGGATCTGATAAAGGTGAGGTGAGCTTAGCTAAAGCTGGAGCTGGTTCAGAACATGCGATGGTGTTGATGGCAGAGGATGCTACACTATATGTATCTGGAAATTCTGATGAATGGGTGCTTGATACAGGTTGTTCTTTTCATATTACTCCTAGAAGAGATTGGTTCCAAGATTTTAAAGAATTGGATGCAGGCCTTGTGAAGATGGGGAACAATTCTTATTCTCAAGTCAAGGGAATAGGAAATGTCAAGATTAGGAATTCTGATGGGACACAGGTTCTCTTGACAGAGGTTAGATACATGCCGACAATGTCTAGAAATTTGATTTCTCTGGGAACTCTTGAGGATAGGGGATGCTGGTTCAAGTCACGAGATGGAGTCTTAAGAGTCTTGAAGGGTTGTTCGACATTGTTGAAAGGTCAGAAGAGGGAAACTTTGTATATTTTGCAAGGACAAGCTGAAGCTGGTGAGTCAAACGTTTCTGAGGATTCCAAAGATGAAACTACTCTGTGGCATAGCCGTTTAGGTCACATGAGTCAGAAAGGAATGGAGATTCTGGTTAAGAAAGGTTGTTTAAAAAGGGAAGTTATCAGTGAATTGAGGTTTTGTGAGGATTGTGTATTTGGTAAAAATCATCGGGTGAGTTTTGCACCGGCTCAGCATGTAACAAAAGAGAAACTTGGTTATGTGCATTCAGACTTGTGGGGGTCTCCACACAATCCACCTTCGTTGGGTAACAGTCAGTACTTCATCTCTTTTATAGATGATTATTCGAGAAAAATTTGGATTTATTTCTTAAAAAGGAAGGATGAAGCTTTTGAGAAATTCGTTGAATGGAGAACTATGGTTGAAAATCAGTCAGAGAGAAAAGTTAAGAAGTTGAGAACTGATAATGGTTTGGAGTATTGCAATCATCAGTTTGATAAGTATTGTAATGAGGCAGGCATTGTAAGACATAAGACATGTGCTTATACACCTCAACAAAATGGTGTTGCAGAACGGTTGAACAGAACCATAATGGATAAAGTGAGGAGCATGCTGAGTGAGAGTGGACTGGAAAAGAAGTTTTGGGCAGAAGCAGCTGCAACTGCAGTGTACCTGATAAATCGATCACCCTCTACAGCTATAGACTTTGCTTTACCTGAAGAGAGGTGGACTTCTGCGATACCAGACATGAGTTTGTTGAGGAGATTCAGCTGTTTGGTGTATGTACATGCAGATCAAGGGAAGCTTAATCCGAGAGCAAAGAAGGGAATTTTTCTGAGCTATCCTGAGGGAGTTAAAGGATATAAGGTATGGCTTCTGGATGAGAGTAAATGCATAATCAGTCGAAATGTTATGTTCAGAGAAGAGATCATGTATAAAGATTTGAAAAAGGGTACTCTGGTGATTCCTTTTGAGACTGGACTGGAAGTTGTTGAGAGTGATCCGGGTAGTACTGATCAAGGAGGAGCAGAACGTGTTGTTGGTGTTCAAGGTGGAGCCCCTGGTGGTTCAAGCTTAGTAACTAGTATCACAGATGAAGGTGATAGTTCGAAGGACAGACAAGATAATCAAGAAGAATCGGGTTCTGAAAATGACAGGGAGGATCTAAGTGATTATCAGTTGGTAAGAGATAGAGGTAAGAGGGTAATCAAGTTTAATAAGAAATATAATGAGACCGATATGGTTGGATATGCGTATTATACTGAAGATGGAGGTAAAACAGAACCTAAGTCGTATCAAGAGGCACTTACTGATCCTGATTGGGAGTTTTGGAATGAAGCTATGAAAGAAGAGATGAGATCAATGAAGAAGAATCATACCTGGGATCTTGGGGATAAACCAGAGAATAAGAAAGTGATAGGATGCAGATGGGTCTTCACCAGAAAAGCGGGGATACCAGGTGTTGAGGCTCCACGGTTTAAAGCTAGACTGGTGGCTAAGGGCTTCACACAAAGAGAGGGTATCGACTATACAGAGATTTTTTCACCTGTTGTCAAACATGTCTCTATTAGATACATTTTGTCTATGGTTGCACAGTTTGACATGGAACTACGACAAATGGATGTTAAGACAGCTTTCCTGCATGGTTTTCTAGATGAAGAAATTATTATGGCTCAGCCTGAGGGGTTTGTTGATCAAGATCATCCAGAAAAGGTATGTTTTCTCAAGAGGTCTCTTTATGGTTTGAAACAATCACCTAGGCAGTGGAACCTTAGGTTTGATGAGTTTATGAGAAGCATTGAGTTTGAGAGAAGCGCCTACGATAGTTGTGTATATTGGAAGGTACTAGAGAATGGTACTCGTATATACCTGTTGTTATATGTCGATTATATATTGATTGCTTCAGTGGATAAGGCTCAGGTTGGTGAATTGAAAAAATTATTGAGTCGAGAATTTGAAATGAAGGACTTGGGAAATGCTAAAAAGATCCTAGGAATGGAAATCACTAGGGATCGCACTGCTGGGACTTTGTCTGTATCTCAGGAAGGTTATGTTAAGAAAGTATTGAAGACTTTTAAGATGGATCAGTCTAAGGCTGTAGCAACTCCAATGGGGGGACATTTCCAATTAAGAACGGCTACTGATGAAGAATATAAAGATCAGTTTGCTAAAATGAAGACTGTTCCTTATGCAAACTTGGTTGGCAGTGTGATGTACTCGATGATAGGGACTCGGCCAGATCTTGCTTATCCGGTGGGTATAATTAGTCGTTTTATGAGTAAGCCACTAAAGGGTCACTGGGAAGCAGCTAAGTGGGTCCTGAGGTATATAAGAGGAACAGAAGGAAAGAAACTCTGTTATCGCAGAAATGAAGATTTTCTTTTGAGGGGATATTGTGACTCAGATTACGCTAATAATGGTGATAACAGGAGGTCAATTTCTGGATATGTGTTTACAGCAGGTGGTAATACAATCAGCTGGAAATCAAAATTACAAAAAATTGTTGCTATTTCATCAACTGAGGCTGAGTATGTGGCGTTAACTGAGGCTGTTAAGGAGGCTATTTGGCTGAAAGGTTTTGCAGAGGAGCTTTGTTTTCCTCAAGGTGGAGTGGAGGTTCACTGTGACTCACAGAGTGCTATTGATTTGGCTAAAAATTTTGTGCATCATGAGAGGACTAAACATATTGATATAAGGTTGCATTTTATCAGAGACATTATCAGTGAAGGAATCGTGAAGGTTGTGAAGATAGCAACTGAGTGTAACCCTGCTGATATTTTTACTAAAGTCTTGCCAGTGAACAAGTTCGATGAAGCATTACATATGCTTCGGGTTCGGGATTAGTGAGCAGGTGAGCTCGAAGAGAAAAGAAAAAAAAAAACTGAGCGGTTGAGTTCAGGGAGAATTAAGAGCGGTCAAGCTCACGGACAAAGGAGTGGTTTAACTCAAGTACCGGGGGTGGAGTCCAGAAACTAGAACAAGGTGAACTTCTCAGAAGTTAACCTGAATCAAGGTGGAGAATTGAAGAGAGTGATTCAGGTAAACTTCAGGATGATGAAGTGTAGAAAAGACTCTCGGTGGCTTCGATCTCTTGAGCTAACAGAAGAACACGTGAGGTGCACGTGAGTCGGTTGACTGGGAGTTATAGTCATCGTTGACTCTGTTTTAAAAGGTCTCTCGGGTTTTATTGTTTTGGATAAGAGAGAAGGTTGTTTTGATCTGAGAGTTAGTTAGATCAAAATGAGAGAAGTAGAGAGAGAGAAGCTTGAGAGATCTTGTAATCGGTTCTGATTAAAAGAAGAAGTTCTAGTGGATTCCGGAGAAAAACCTCCGGCGAGACGTAGCGTTCCGATTTGGGCGTGAACTCGTAAAACTCGTGGTGTTCCTGTTCTCTTTCTTATTCTCGTTTCTCTTTTGTTTACTGTGCCGTATTGTGTTCGATTCGAAGTTCTTTGTGAGTTATCGGCGAGATAAAAACCTCACAAAAAGATTAATGTATTTACAAATCCTATATACAATCATCTCTTTTGTTTTGACTCTTAAATGTTCCCATACATGCTGCTCCTCTGTATTTCTTTCTTGTATAGACGTAATGAGGCTTATCAGCCGACTCCATGGAGTTTTTTTTTTATCAGCTAAAAATATAAACTTTATTAACATTTCACATTCGTTAGTATGATTAGCAGATTGATGGATACAGAGTGCACTGTTTTCAGTTTGGTAATGATGAGCCTGGAGACATGCTTGTCAAAATAACATAGTATAATAGTGTAAAGCCAAGATTTTCCATTAAAGGTAAGTGATGATGAGGTTGTGTCACAGAGAAAGAGAAAGTGGCTGTGTCTCTCTAGTGACATGTAGAGATAACCGAAACCAGGTGCGCATATATAGTTTCGGTAATAAATCCACTAATCCAGGATCCGTTAAAAAGACAATATTATCCCTTATCAAGTTTGTTCTTATGCGGACACAATGGTAAGTAGCCTCAGACAACATAAACTTGGACAAAACCAGTGGGAGACAGCATCTGGTTTTAACTCTAACCAGCTGCTACACTTCTTCTCTTATTCTATAAACAAACTCATCCATTCTCATCTTCTTCATCTTCAAACTTCACAATACACACAACAATTCACTAATTACAAGAAAGCAAAAGAGTTTAACTTCTCCAATCAAACAAGAAAAAAAGATGAGTTCAACGAGCAAAGCATGGTTAGTAGCTGCAAGCATTGGAGCCTTGGAAGCGTCCAAGGATCAATTAGGCATATGCCGGTGGAACTACTTGATCCGATCTGTGAATCAACATATTAAGAACAACGTGAGATCCGCTTCTCAGGCGAACAGATTCCCTTCTTCGTCAACCACCACCACCGTTGTAGCTTCAGTTAAGGATGATGATGTTAAGGCGAAGCAAGCTGAGGAGTCTCTTAGGACGGTTATGTACTTGAGCTGTTGGGGTCCTAACTAATTGAGAGACATGATCGAGAAGATTCATGATGATTTTGCTACTTGTGGTTTTGGGGATGCAAATATATGACGCATTTGTCAAATAGAAGTTGTAAAATGATTACTACTTTGTGTTTTGATCAATTTAAATAGAAACTAATTTTGGGACTTTTACTATTGGTTCAAACTACTCTTTACTGGAGTATTTTTTTTATATTTCTTTTTGAAAAATAAATTACTAATTACAAAGGCTTGAACAAGAAAACTATATATACAAAAGAACATGTTGATTTTAGCACATAGTGAAGGATAACATCAGGTCTTCCAATTAATACTTGATCGTAGAGAGTAGAGAATAGAGATCATGTTTTGATGATCGGTCTGAGACGCTTTAACGGGCAGTGTTTGGAGTGGTAGTGATGTCTTGTAGAACTTGTTCTGAAGGTGGCATATAATATTTCCTGTTGGATATGGGTTGCGCCCAATATGCCACTCGGTCCAACAAATCTTTTCAATTGTGATTTCGGCCCAACATAATGTTGAGCAAGTCATTAATAATCCGCGGAGGGTAATCTCGAGAATTCACGACGAAAATTCTAGGGAACCTTCGGTCAACAGTCCACTATATAAAGAAACAAGACTCGTTGGGGAATAGGGATCTGACTCGTGTACAATACACTGAGAGCAATACTTTGCGTCTAAACATTGTTATTGTTTTCTGTATAATTTATGTTAGCTTCCGAGCTCGTCATTGTTAACTTGTTAGTTCTCCTTTGAACTGACGAGCTCAATCTTGACTCGATTTAGTGACGGCCTCACATTATTATCGTTAATAAAGAACCAACTTCACTTTTCCCCCAAAAATCCTTATTTACTTAGTGTCATGCAATTCCTAGTACAAACATTTCCCATCCACCACTTTTGTCTTTGCGTATGATGAAGGCAAACACGAGTTCATCTAGGTAAAGTACGACGATTTGCGCTAGATTATCTCAACATTAATTGAGTGTTAGGGAAACTTCTTAATAACTTAAAAAATCCACATGTTGATTTTTTTGATGAACAGTGAAATGAAATTATTAAATTCTTAAGTATCATGTTTCTAAGTCTTACTTACTAACCTACCATGTTTCCAAATCAACTAAAATCAATGAACAAATAAACACTTTAAGATTAATATAGTTTTATAAATAAACACAAACTTTTACAGTCCATTTTCTTGTGACATATGAAAAAGAAAATCGCTAAGGGATTACTGTAGCTTCTTCTTACATCTTTCTTGTTGTGTGATAATTATGGATGTTTATTTCAATATCAAAATGGATAAGAGTTGAGATGAGTAATAAAAAAAAAAAAAAGAAGTAATTTTATATGGAGAGTATTACTCAAAATACTACCAAAAAAAAGAAGAACAAACTTGAAAGAATTTAGGCAACTTAAACACATTTTTTGAATTTAAAAAAAATAATAGTGGTAAATGTCAATTAGGAAAAATGTGTTAATTGAGGAGGATATTTAGAAAGATTTAAATCTATATAATAATGGCAATCTAAATAAATACCAATTACAGTTGTGATTTTTCGCCATACCTTAAATCATATGGTTGCATCTGTTCATTGTAGAGTTGTTTCATCTACAAATAGTTGTGACTTTTACAAACGATTGTGTCTACTCAAATATTCACATATTTATAAAATCTAAATATTTTTTTCTTTTGAGAAATTTTTTAACTTTCGTTTTAGTTCAAATATATATGTTCCCCTTTAGATATATATATATATATATATATATATTTGTTTTTCTTTTGAGAAATTTTCAAACTTTTTTTTTTAACATAAATTTTATCATAATATGATGAATCAAATAATTTTTAACATCATTCTTTACTCTCTAAATTGTTAAAATGATTTCTCATTACTAAAAGAAGTCTACTGAAATTTTGATTTATTTTATAAATCGTTATAGTATCTAATTATATTTGGTCTTTGAGTATAATTCTTCATAAATTATTTATATATTAAAATATATTAAAGAAATTATTCTAACCTTTAATTGAACATTACAACATTTGATATATTTAATAGTTTTTTTTTATCAAACTGATATATTTAATAATTAAGATCACATGACTCAGATAAACTTTGCAATCATTTACCACTCATGTAATTGCAATCCTATTTATGTTTAAGTTACTTAGATAACATTGTTTTCATTTATTTATATTAATAGTTCAATTGATCCAAATTTTTAATAACCAACCAACCATTTGTAAGTATTTTAAAAAAACTACTAAAAATGTATTTATAAGAATGAAGTTTTGTAAAGGATTACTGATTTAACTAAACGTTGTGGATTTTTCTTAAATAATAATTTTATTTTTATTTTTTAATAGAGTCATTTAGTTTGTCTCATCTCTTGATTTTAATTTTTTATTGTATTATTTTCAGTAATAATTATTTTTTCCTTTACAAGTAGTAAGTATATTTATTGTGCGGAGAAAAATAAATAGTAAGTACATTAAATATTAGATTAACTGTATAAATAATCTATTATAATTATCAAAATGTTTAATATTTTTAGTTTTTTTTGATATAAAATATGTTTTTCCTATAAAATGATAGTCTTTATTAGCAATTCCGCCTCCATGAAAATATATATATATATATATATTCATTTTTATTAATATATATTATAAGTGAGTTATAAATGAAATGTGTGATAAGTTCTGTTTAGTTATATTCAAATTTGAGATTGATTGGTAATCTTCTTATTGATTGACTGAGTAGTAATATGTCTAAGAAATAAGGTTATTAATTTGATAAATTTTGGTTTCTTATGAAATAATGATTGATTTTGGAAATATAAATATGTAAACATGTTCATTTATATAAATATGTTTGAGTTATGTTAAAAAAATCAAATAATTAATTAAGTGAATTCAAATATTTAATTTGAATGATTTAGCATTATGTCATTTTAAGAGTGGTCCTCAATTAATATTTTTCAATTTTTATACAATTATTTTGGAAATTTATATAGTTTTATACAATGTATTTATATTTTTAGCAATTGAAAAAAAAATTTAAACTGATAAAACAAATAAATCTTAAGAAATATAGAGTTTATTACATATCTTTCAAATTAACACTTTACCGTATATGATGATCGAACCATTGCTAGAACCGTGGCAATATCTCGGATCTGCAAAAGTTCACTTTTACCCCTCCTTTAATTTGTCTTTAACCCATGAGCAATGTACAGTCTATGCAGGACAAAAAGGTCATTCAAGTCATCGACATGTAGCAAAACCAGCAACTCAAGGCATCTAGTTTTTCTCTTTTGTTCAGTTGGAGTTTGCGGCAGTTTTGTCTTTTTTTTTTTTTTTTTCTGTTATGTTATAAATAACCAGTCCATTCCAATTCTAATTCATCGGCAAATGTCACAAACATCAAAGCTAAAAAGAAAACAAAAACCAAACAAAGCAAAGCAAAAAAAGAAATAAAAGTGTTATAAATCTGAAGATGAGTGCAACGAGCAAGACATGGATGGTGGCTGCGAGCATTGGAGTCGTTGAGGCATTAAAAGATCAATTAGGCGTCTGTCGGTGGAACTACGTTCTCCGCTCTATGAATCATCATCTCCGTAACAACGTCAGACCCATTTCTCACACCACGAGATTCTCCTCCTCCTCCTCTGCCACTTCCGCCGCCGTTACTTCCGTCGGTAATTCGAAGCAAGCGGAGGAATCACTCCGGACGGTCATGTACTTGAGTTGTTGGGGTCCCAATTGACGCTTACAGATCGACAAGTTTCTTGACATCTCTTGCAAATTCCGAATCAGGTCACCGAATTGGAGAATTCTGAAAACCATCCCTATTCGTCGAGCAAGAATCTGGAGGAGTTTGCAAGAGAAATAGGTCCAAGATGGTCTCAACAGGAGTTAAAAGAGTCACTTTTTGTTTAGTGGCTGCAATGTATATAGTATACTCTCTACTTGTAAAGCCCTAAACGGCTCTTTCATCAGTCGATTCATCTAATCTCAAAGATCACAGAATTGTTTCATCTTGCTTTATTCTAGCTACCTGCACAATTATGAGTTTATTATGACTATAAGTACTTTGAATCATCACTTTGACCGAGCGGAGACGCAATTATCACTCAAAGTCCTTTGATAAGTTACAAGGTTGATCCAATACTGAGAGTGCTTAGCTTAATTTTTTTTGTTGGCCCGTGTGTTGTATGTCCAATCCTCTTATCTGAGATTTACTGCATCGTACGGGGGGTTCCATTAACCGCTTGACATCCCTTTTGTTACACATTGCCTTGCTTAATATAGAGTCTCTATTGAATGACAAGCTCAAGTTTACAAATGTTGATGATCTGCAGTCACTGCTGGAGAGAAACGTTGCACATACTTTTACAAAAGAATCAAGTCTGATATCTTCATAAGAGTGATATAACAACCTTTTTGATTTGTGAGCTGCAGAAACTTAGAGGAAAAAACATGAACTGACAAAACTAATAACACTTGTCATTTGAAGTAGAGAATTACAAATGTTTTACACGGTCCTATTTTCCTTTCTATGTAACAATTCAACTTTTTCGAATCTGTGTAAGCTAACATTTTTTTATTGTACAAAGCGGATAACCATCCTCTTGCACTTTTATGAATGCTGTTCTTTACAAAATAATCAAGAAACTCTGCATGTTAAAACCCTTCTTCTCTCATTATATATTACAACCGCATTGCCCTCGCTGAGCCCACTCTTTCGTCCACCTGCAAATTACGCCCATCAGGTCTGAGTAGTTTTTATAGCCAAGTGCAGACACAAGTAAAAGTGTAGTAAAGAAACAGATGCGACTTATGTTGGTAAGAAACATAAGTACTAGCGTAGCGCTTATTCAACAGACTTTCAGAAGAGTAAATATCTGACATCAACCGCCACATAACAGTTTATATCGACTCAAGGAGCAGTCATACCGTTGCTTCTGTAGCATCTTTCGACTTGTTCTCGCTGAGGTAACGTTCAAAAGCCCCGTCTCCTTTAAGTACTTTTGCTGTGCAACCACGAGAAGCCTCCGAGCCTGTTGATTCCTCATCTACAATAACCGCGTCGATTCTTTCATCTCCCTTTTTATCATCTGGAATCTGAGAAAATAAATGAAAAAAGAAGTGTGAAGGCAAGAGTCATTTAGTAGCTAAACAATATTTGCGGTAGCTGAAGTACCTCAAACATGGCTTCAGTTAGAATGCTTTCAAGTAAGGCTCTTAGTCCCCTCGCACCTGTGTTCTTCACCATCGCTTGCTTGGAAATTATCTCGAGCGCTTTCTCAGTAAAATGCAGCTTTACCTGAAAATTTTGAACCAGATCATGCAGTCAGAGACCAAAAAGGTCAAGTTTAAACTTAAAACTGTATACTTTTTGCATGCAAGTCTTGGTGAGTGTATAGTTCCGGGAACGTACGTTGTTCATACTAAATAGTTTTTTGTACTGTTTCCCAAGAGCATTTTTGGGTTCTACTAGTACCTGTAGGGAAAAAGCAAAAGAAATATCAGCTACACTTTCAGAAGGTGAAATAGAGCAGCAACATGAGCAATCAAAGAAATGCACTAAAAGCTACATGATCAAATAAGCTATGGATTTTTTTTTATTAAATTACCCGAATGAGCTGGTCTTCTGTTAGAGCTGACAAACTAACTAATATGGGAAAGCGTCCTACAAACTCCGGTATAAGGCCGTATGCTGTCAGATCGGCACTCTCAACCTGAAATTGCAGCCGGCATTCCAAAACTAAAGCTCCTTCCAGGAATGAGAAGTGCTTACATAGGGAAACAGAGGCTTAAGAAATCTTTATAGTAATTACCGATTCTAGCAAAGATGACGTTAATGCACCACTGGTCACTCCACTGGTAGCCATGTTCGCACGAACAGGAGCTCCAAAACCAATTGATGAGTCTTGTCGTCTGGCATAATATTTGAGATGATGATCAAAGTCAAAACAGAACCACTAATGTATGTTCAACAAAAAGGAAGCATAATGAATTACCTATCCACAATGGTCTTCTCAAGGTCAACAAATGCTCCTCCACAGATAAAGAGAATATCTTTTGTGTCTATCTGTACATCATATGACATCCAGCATTATCAATGGGATAATATGAGTAAACAACACCTTCAGATGCGTAAACAATTATAGGTCGATGATAAAGTACTAGTTCTAAACCTGTATATGGTCACCCCGTGGGTGCTTCCTTGCTCCCTTTCCTGGAACATTTACAATCTGGAGAAAAAGAACAGAAGAAGATGCAATGATCAATAAAGAAGCAAAGATTGAATCCAGAACAATTCTCTTCTGGAGAAAGAGCCTCAAAATGCTAACACATATGGGTAAATAGATTAGTAATTTATGTGCTGTTGCATTCATTGAATGTCTTATTAATAACCTTCCAGTCTCTACTGTGCTATATTGCAAACACCTATTAATGAGGATCACTTCTAGAGACGTTACTATAAATGACTATGCAAGTGCCTTATGTCTAGTGAAATGATTCCAGTAGAAACATCAAAGTGTAAGAAAGTAATCCACTTACAGTGCCTTCTAGTAATTTCAAAAGTGCCTGTTGGACACCTTCACCAGAAACATCCCGGCTAATATTTAAACTCTCAGCCTGCAAAAGGGGAGAATCCAGGAAACGTAAAGCCCAATCATCTTGTTCTTAACGAGTTCAGGAGTTATCATGTCATCCGTACTGACCTTTTTCGTTATCTTATCAACTTCATCAATGTAGACTATTCCCTGCTGTGCTGCTTGCACATTGAACTCAGCGACCTTCAAGTCATAAGGGAATTTTCTAAAACGCAACAAGAGGGAAAGTGTTCTGGGAATATTAACCGCGACTTAATAAGAGTAATACCGTTAATAGCTTATGAAGGATTGATTCAACATCATCACCAACATAACCAGCCTGTAAAGACACCATACATGATACAACAACTAGGTCAAAGAGCAACATATGAAATCATATTCCAGGAGCTACACCTAATATGTTCAATTTAGATTCCAAAAAGCCATTGAAAGATCACCAGCCCAAATCATTGTAAGTATCGAAAATCAAGAATCTACCTGAGTCAGTGTAGTTGCATCAGCAATGACAAAAGGAACATTTACAAGCCGAGCTAAAGTCTTTGCTAGTAATGTCTTCCCTATTGTTCAAGAAACAAATAAACAATCATGTCAGAGTCAGCAAGGAGAGTGCATATGAGAAGTAAAGAATCTGATATGATCACAAACACGCAAGTTCGTACCAGAGCCAGTAGGCCCCATCAAGAGAACATTGCTCTTATCTAATTCTACATTATCGTCATCATCAATTGGTTGTGCTGCTGACCTAGTATTCAAGGTCCACAATGTTAGATTCCAAAACAAACCCTTATACACACAATAAGCCATAACGGACTGAACGGTTTAACTAAGCCTGGTGGAATCAACAATGGATGAGAGAGAACCAACCCTTTCTTCATAGAGGTATGATATATTCTCTTGTAATGGTTATAAACAGCGACAGAGAGCACCTACGATCAAAGTCAAAACCACCATGTCGTAAGTACTAAGTAAAAAAACTGATGGCAGAACATGATCAGTATATCCAATGTTTAGGTGAAAAACAAGAACCTTTTTGGCACGGCTTTGGCCAATGACGAACTTGTCAAGCCATTTACAGATTTCCTTGGGAGTAGGAAAGTCTCTGCCTAAACTAGCTCCACCCCATCGACTAACGTCATTAGCTGGATCAGGTAAAGGAGAAGTATCCATTTTGACGGCACCGTTAGTGGCTGGAGCAATGTTGGTAGAAGGAGAAGCGTTCAAAGGATGATGAGGAGGAGGAGGAGGAGGAGGAGGAGACCAATCTTCAGGTGGCTCAGCACCGTAAGATCTGAGCGTATCCCAAAAGGAAGATCTAAGCTTGTTTCTGTAATTGAATCCTTGATTTGGATCCTTCGAATGCTGTTGTTGTTTCCTAGTGGATTTGGAAGTAGTAGTAGGATTGTTCGTAGTTGGTGATTGAACACGACCGATCTCAATGAAGGTACCTTGAAGAGGAGAGACACCACGAGGGTTGAATCCATAAGCAGTTTTACAAGTCGGACAGAAATTAACAGACTGGAAACTGGTTTTACTATCTCCGTCGCCGTCGCCGGAGGAGGAATCAGATTCATCAGGGCGTTGAAGAAGATTAGAAGAAGGGAACTGACGGTTGGAGAAGAGAAGATCCATTTGCTTAGAGCAACGTGGACAATTCGGCTCTGCTCTCAATTTCCGTCGTGTCACAGGTACCGGAAAATCATCTCCTCCTCCTCCGCCACCTTGTTCCGATTTGAATCGTTCTTGAATACGGCGACGAGGCGATGATGATCCCAATTCAAGAGAATGAAGACGCATTTGAAGAGGTGAAACAGAACGAGCATGTAAAGCTAGAGACTTTAGATTCCTCCATCTCCAAATTCCAGACATTTGTATTGATTTGATAACCAAAAAAACAGAGATGTGTATTTGTGTATGTATGTATACCCGTATGTGTCAAACAGACAAAACAGAATCAGCAACGCAAAAACCCAGACACGAGATCGGAATCAAAGAGATATGTCTTGTCTGCATCAGCTTTTTTTTTTTTTGTGTGTGTCGTATATATATATATATATATATACACGTTATTGTAATCTGTCTGAAGAATTTAATGAAGAAGCGTTAGGTTAGAGATTAGAGATCGAAGTGGGGAGACCTTTTAAATCCATCAATTTGGAGAAGAGGCGATAAAAACGGAGAAAAGTGAAGACGAAAGAGAAAACGATAGACTCGGAGAGAAAAAAGACGAAGCACACACATCTATCTCATCTCTCTCTCTCTTCACGTTTGGTGGAAGTGCGTGCACATGGGGACACGTGTAACACAATTCTCTTACTACCTCCACGCGCCGTCGTCGTCACATTTGGCGGAGCAGTTACTGAATCAATTCGTCTCCGCCGCGATCTCAAAGTCGACGCATTTGAAGCATTTGAAGCAAGTTCAGAACTTTCTGACAGTTTCGGGACTAAAGGATTCACCTTTCCTCTGTTTCAAGCTTCTTCGTTTTTGTACTCTTCGTCTATGTAACCTCTCTTACGCTCGGTTTATCTTTGATCGTTTCTCTTACCCCAATACGCATCTCTACGCCGCCGTTTTAACTGCATACTCTTCTTCTCTCCCACTTCATGCTTACTCAGCTTTCTCCTTCTTTCGTCTTATGGTTAGTCGTTCTTATCCTCGTCCTAATCACTTCATCTACCCACTTGCTCTTAAGTCCACACCACATCTCTCCTCTGCTTTTTCAACTCCTTTGGTGCATACCCACTTGTTTAAATCCGGGTTTCATCTCTATGTCGTTGTTCAAACTGCTCTTCTTCACTCCTACGCTTCCTCTGTATCTCACATTCCTCTTGCAAGACAACTGTTCGACGAAATGTCTGAGAGAAACGTTGTTTCCTGGACTGCTATGCTTTCTGGGTATGCTAGGTCTGGTGATATCTCCAATGCTGTTGCTCTCTTTGAAGATATGCCTGAGCGTGATGTTCCCTCCTGGAACGCTATACTTGCTGCTTGTACTCAGAATGGTCTTTTCGTTGAAGCTATTTCTCTATTTAGAAGGATGATCAATGAGCCTCATATTCGTCCTAATGAGGTAACCTTAGTTTGTGTCCTCTCCGCTTGTGCTCAAACTGGTACCCTTCAGCTGGCTAAAGGGATTCACGCTTTCGCATACCGTCGTGATCTTTCTTCTGATGTGTTTGTTTCGAATTCTTTGGTCGATTTGTATGGAAAATGTGGTCACTTGGAGGAAGCAAGCTCTGTTTTTAAGATGAGTTCAAGGAAAAGTTTAACAGCTTGGAATTCTATGATCAATTGCTTTGCCCTCCATGGTAGAGGCGAAGAAGCTATAGCAGTGTTTGAAGAAATGATAAAGTTGAACAGTAATGGTATCAAACCAGATCACATTACTTTTATCGGTCTTCTCAACGCATGTACCCATGGGGGTTTGGTTTCAAGAGGACGTGCTTATTTCGATCTCATGACATTAAGATTCGGTATTGAGCCACGGATTGAGCACTATGGCTGCCTAATAGATCTTCTAGGCAGGGCTGGTCAGTTCGAAGAAGCTTTGGAAGCTATCTCCACAATGAAGATGAAAGCAGATGAGGCTATTTGGGGATCTTTGCTCAATGCTTGTAAGAAATATGGTCATTTGGATTTGGCTGAATTTGCTTTGAAAAATCTGGTTGCTCTGAATCCTAACAATGGAGGTTACATTGCTATGATGGCAAATTTATATGGAGAGATGGGTAAATGGGAAGAGGCACGCGAAGCTAGAAAGAGGATCAAGCACCAAAATGCTTATAAAACCCCAGGCTGTAGTTGGATTGAGATCGATGAAGAGGTCCATCAGTTCTATTCTCTTGACAAATCGCATCCAAAGAATATAGAGATATATTTGATACTTGACAGCCTCATCTCTTTCTGATACTTTTGGAAGGTCTTAAATTCTCCATATGACTTGACAAAGCTGCAATCTACTTTCTAAAACCAAAGCTGGTAATTATGTACTCTTTTGCTGTGGTATAAGAAGAGGATCACTGGTATGATACTCCAGCAGAATATATATGTTGCTTGTTAAGAAAGTAAGTCTTTCAATTTCACTCTCACTTGTTAGTTGTTATGAAATGGATTTTTCTGTGATTCCAGCTAGAAACTATTAGTTCTTTTGATTTTCCAGGTCCATGGAAGAGTAAACATGGCGAGAGGGGAAATCTCTTATATACTATGCATCGGTACTTGTTAGTTATGATCTTTACGCTTTCTAACATTTTCTTGTGTAAGATAAAGAAGTGTTATATAATTTATTAGCGTTTTCGATTACACAGATTTTACGGACATCAAACACAATCCTGGATTCAACCAGAGTTCGTTTTGTGACTACGCAGAACTGAGTTTGCCAGTTTGATCCTCTTGGAACGCAATGTCAACAACCCTTGGACCCTTAACTTTGTCTGGGGAAAGCTTGTTTATGGTAATGGTGAGTACTCCGTTATCAAGCTTGGCCTTGACGGAGTCCAAATCCACATTATCAGGCATCCTAAACTGTCTCCAGAACTTGCCATGTGACCTCTCCACTCTATGCCAATGATCTCCTTCTTTCTCCTCCTCTCTTTTCCTCTCACCGCTTACTCGCACAACTCGATTCGCCTCCACTTCTATCTTCACCTCATCCTTCTTCATTCCTGGTACATCGAGCCTGATCACATGCTCTTCTGGTGTTTCTTTCCAGTCCACTCGCACAGGAGACAGAGCCACGCTCTGATCCCTCTCGAGACCTAATGGGATTTGCTCCAAGACTCTGAAAGGATCAGGAAACCTATCTCGCCAGAGATCAGCTAGTAGACTTCCCGGAGTGTCAAATGCAGATGGCAGGGACCCTTCAGTTGTTTTGATCCTTCCGAGGAACAGAGTTAAAAAGAAAAGACCTAACATAGGAAGATAGATTTGCTTCATGTTTTGGTCAGAGCTTGCTTTTCTTGTAGAAGGGGTAAATGGAGAGTTGTTACAATGGTTATTACTGATGTTTGTTCTCTTCTCTATGAGGGTTGAGGAGCAAGTCTGTGGTCAATATATAGATGCGTCTTATGAAGTGAATAATGCTGCAGATTCTCGAACACTCTTGCGCTTTATTTGTTTTCCTTTTGTATTTACTGGAATTATTGATAGAGAAATTGAGAATGTTCGACACAAAAGCTTGGTTTTAGACTTCAAAGGTCTTCTCTTCTGTAATGTTCCAGACACTTCATGTCAGTATAGTGAAGTCCTTAATGCACATAATTGGCTTTTTGTAAAAGACCCAATACAGGCCCATGATGAGAAGTATGCTCCATTTTTGGATTTTTTTAGGTATGCTTAATATGCCTATTCTTTGGTCTATTGTCTTATTCTGCTTTGCGTGGTCCAAAAGACTCCAAAGTTCAAACTATACATTACTACAAAACAAAACTGTACTGATAAGTTCTCTGATTCTTAAATGTACCATATCAACTAAATGTACCAATTTTAGAATCAGAAGACTTAACAATACAAGTTTGAAGTGTACTACTTATCCTTTCTTTTGCTCTTTAAATTTGTAACACTGAAACTATAAGTTAACCAAATCGGATATGCACAAAATTATCATATAAAACCCGGAGAACCCATGTATATGTTGCTATTATGTAAATTGATAACAATAGTATTTATATAATTGTTTCTCTAACTGAAACATGAATAAAAGACACAATCTCTCTGATCAATGACCTCTACCTCTGCCTTCTGCAACTTTCTTGTACTCCCTGTTGAAAATATGAATGATCAACATTCGTATGCCTTCTCTTTTAGCTTGTCTGATTCTTCACTGTCTTCACTGTCAAAAACAACCCAAACCATACTGATTTTGGTCTCCGCTGGAAATAAGAAAAGACTGGTCGATGAAAAATCGGCGCAATGGTTTTCTTGTTTTCCTTCATCGCAGGTGATTGGATCACTTAGGTTGGTGGAGACAGAGAAATTTCTTTTGTCTCCATAGCTTGAGCATTCCTCTAGTGCTATGATATGAGCCATTGTAATGGCTTGCACAGATGGGTAGTCCAAGCTTTTCATACCGGGGAATCCTCTACACTTTTCATATAGTACGCGGAGATCTTGAATCTGCTGAGAAGCTTTCTTCAACATTCCGCAAGCTAAATCTCTTGCGGGTCTTGAAAGATCAAAGAGCATGTTAACCAGTGCGGCTATCCCATCGGAATACGTCATGTAGACTTGGAAACTCTCTTTCAAGATGTTGCCTGTAGCTGCTTGAACCAGGTTATCTATAGGCCAGGCATAATGAACCGGTGTACACTTCAACACCTGTGCAATGAACTCCTGGCACTTTGGTAAGATGTGGAACACCAGATCCATGGATTTCTCTTTGTAACGGCTAAATTTTGTACCACCAGACATAACAGGTTCGAGCTTACCAGCTTGGTTGATGATCCATCCAACTCTTTCTTGGAGATAAGCTACATAGTTCTGCAGAAAAACAAAGGATGGAGGATCTGAGCTCATCATGAACCAGCAACAACCTATTTGGAGATGACCAGAGGTATGTGCAATATGCAATTGCTGCTCGATACTTCGACTGCTACCACGCAAGAGACGGTGGAAGAGTAACAGAGTTTTCGCCGCGACTAAGCAATCTCTTGTCTTGGCTAGACGGCGTGAGACCTGCTCAGCAAGAAAAGGAATGGAGCCCGGAGTGTTGGAGACAAGAAAGAGTATCTCGTGCATGGTTTTGTCATCAACAGGACAATCATCATGGCTAGTGGCTCGAACCACTGCCACTTCAATGTCAAAAAACGCTTTTTCATTGTAGTTTTGTACAATAGCTCTGCCAATAGATGCATGATCCTTGGCGAGGCCAAGAACTTGCCGAAGCTTGGCAGATAAATCAAGCCTCATTGATATCTACAAACTAAAAATGACACTATTGGATGTCGCAAGTCTTATTAGAACTGTTTCTGTAGTGAAGTCTATATATATACATGATTATACGATTAGACAGGAGAGACAAGAGGAGAAAGTTGCCAATAAAAGAAATAAATACCCCAAGAAATAGTGGTGAGGAATCAGATATTTTCTTTCAACTTAAAGTAGGGAATTATCCTTGCAAATATTATTAAACAGGGCTTAGGTCTCATGAAAGTCAAACTCACTTTAGACAGATGCTCTAAGAGCTTTATGACTCAAATAGAACATCCACAAACATATGTTTCTGCTTTCTTATTTAAGAGCAGAGTGACTATGGTATCAACATGAGATTTTTTTACCAAACCTGATCATTCACTATAAGAATTTTAAAAATTTGCATGTACGAAAGCTGATCATACACTAAGATTTATACCAGAGTTAGATATAAAAGGGAAGGGCGCTGTTCACTCCATCAGGAGTCAAGGAATCTCACTCTATCGAGCAGACCTTCAGAATTCAGATCCATGTTTAAAATATATAAGGAGTGAGTCAGAATGCACCCACGAGAGGCTCTAACTCTTGTTGTTCTCTGGATAAAAATGAATAAACAACATTTCTCAAGAGTCAACTCCATAAAAGTTATTTCTTTTCCTGTGTGGGGGAAGAAGAGAACCTCATTCTACAAGAATCTGATTCTGCATCAAACCCTTTTGCTATTTTCAATGTCCAATATACCTGAGGACATTCCTGCAGGCAGTGACCTGTTTTTCTTCATTGGTTTCGTTGACCGAAAGTTAAGCGTGTCATATACGTGTAAGTAAAGTCACTAGCTAAGTAATATCAGAAATAATAGAAACAGATGCATACCCAAGTAGCTGAAGCACGAGTGTAATTTGATTGCCATATCACAGTTTAAAAGGGAGATACCCTAACTGCAAGTAACTATCAATTGAAAACAAAACTTGCACGTGCTTCATTGTGTAAGATACAGCCATGAAAGTCTGAAAGGTAGGAACATACCAAATAGCCACTTCCACTTAACATCACCAACGAAATTTACTTACTTAAATGGGGAGAAAATAAAAACAAGAACAAAACAAGGAATATAACTAATCCAAAATGGTTCCAACATAATCATAACAAATGTGCAAAAACTTACAGCAAACATTTGAACAGCCTACAATAGTAATCATCTCAAATATGTGACTATTTTTATGATCGTAGAAGTACAAATGTTAGACTGAACTCAACATTTCACCTTTGCTTTATATACAAAATATGGTGCAAGAAATGGTAGTCACTTGCTGCAGTAGCTACCCAGATACAGCTCGTCAAAGGCACATCATTTTTCAAAGGCGATACATCCCAACTATTTGAGAGGCTTCATTCCCTGAAAGCTCAGAAATTTTTTTTTAAAATTTAGAAACTATTTAAGCATGTTGAAAAAGTCGAATAACAGTGACAATATACCAAACTAAGCAACAGCTACTGAAACCAAACCTACAAATAATGGTGCAACCACCGCCTATGAATATATAAAGTAACGGTAGAAGTAAGGAGGAAGATGGGAGAGAAGGAAGGCAAGCAAACATGCATAACCAATAAAAGCATGGTTTCAGATTGCTTTATCCTAAGATAAAATAGTAGTCTAAGGACCTTTCAATGAAAAACAGAGAAAAAACTTTGCGCCATGACTACTACCTAATTGGCATAATCCTGATAACAGAGGATTCGGATTGGTACAAGAAGAAATACAATACCTTGGCTGCTCTCATGCTATTGACTGCCATACGAAGACCATCATGGGAGAGTATCAAACGAGATAAGCCACCAGTGCTCAAACTTGAAAAAACAAATAGTAAAGTTGACTCAAAGTTAGGCCAAAGACAACTACACTGTCTCTTAGAGAATTACACATACAAAGAGTGATTTGTTACCCAAGCAATTTGGCAGAATCGGCAATAGAACCGTCAGAAGCAGAAATAACATCAAGCAAAGCTTGCATTCCCTGTAGGCAACAAGTGTGTACTTTAAGTAAATGGGCAGCTAAGAGCAAGAGCTAAAGCAAGAAAAAAAAGATTCATCATACAGGTACAAATTTAGGATTGTTGGGACCAATCTGTGAACCAGAAGAAGTTCTGATAGTGGACTTCGGAGGTAGAATCTGAAGAAGCTCAGGCGGAGGAGCATACGCATCAAGGTCCACTTTGTTCCTCACTGAAACAAAAAAAAAAAAAAAAAAAGATGCAAAATTCAGAATCAAATTGGAGAAGATAAAGTTCCAAAGAATGAAACACTGAAGAGAGAGAAGGTACCGAGACCTTTGATGGCGAGGAGCGTGCGAAGACGGTTCAAAGCAGAAGCACGATTCTTGTGCTGCGAACGATCCTCGACTGCCTGAGCTACAATTCCGGTGGGGAGATGTTTAAGACGCACGGCGGAGTCACGCTTGTTCCGGTGTTGTCCTCCAGGTCCTGAAACTCTGAATGTCTCTAATCTGCATTGCTTCATCAACTCTTCATCTGTATACTTCAAGTAATTAGGACTCTGAACATCCGAAACAACGCTGACGGAATCGTTAACGCCGGTTAAATCGCCACTGCCGCTTCCGTCGCCGTTGGACGACGAATAACGGAGAATCGAGCGTAACCGATTGCTGAATCCATCGGATGGAACAGTCCTTCGATAGTAGATAACAGAAGACGGAGACGAGATAGACGGGACAGTGAGACGTAGGAGAAGAGGGAAGCGAGCGGCTATGGCCAGGATCGCCATGGTAGAACCACGGCGACGGGATTGGTTTCGGGATGATGACGTCTCGTAGTCTCAGCCCGGCCCATTAAGTGGATTTGGGCCCATTTATGTAACACTACTCACATACTATTTTGTTAAATATGTTACTATTTGTAATGTACAGTTTTTTTTTTTTTTTTTTTTCCATACAAAACTGTTAACTGTATCAAAAATTCCATTTATCTATTTGAATTCATCAACATTATTATGTACAAGTAGAATCATTGTTACATCTTCTAACGATGGGTACATTAGTTAGGACCCCAACAGCTCAAGTACATAACCCGTCCTAAGAGACTCTTCAGCTTGCTTGGCCTTGTGATCATTAACGGAGGCAGCAGCGGTGGCTGACGAAGAAGAGAACATGTTCGCCTGAGAAGCGGATCTCACGTTGTTCTTGATACGTTGATTCACAGATCGGATCAAGTAGTTCCACCGGCATATGCCTAATTGATCCATGGACGCTTCCAAGGCTCCGATGCTTGCTGCCACCAACCATGCTGTGGACACTAGGTTTCTATAATGAATTTGTTTAAGAGGGGAAACAAATTCAATAAGATAATCTCTCTAGAAAATAGATTTAAACCTTGTAATTAGAAGTAAAGAAGAAAAACTCAAAGAAATTAGGGTTTATTGCTAAGAACAAGAGGAGAACTTGATTATTGTATTTTATTGTGGATGCCTTACAATGGAGAAGTCCCCTCCTTATTTATACATGAACACAAATTGTTTAATATATTAACTTTCCTTATCAGACGAAGTAAAACATGGAAAACTGCCTTACTGCTTGAGTCGGCCGCCGTGCCGAAGTAGAAGTCGGTTTCTTCCTCTTCAAGGTAACACTTCGTCCGAATTGACTTCTTGTTGACCTAATCAAGCCCTTAACCGGTTTTCTGGTTAACTAATCAATTAGTGTTTCTGGTTTAGCTCGGTATGTCGGGGGTGCTGAATCCAACACTAACACATGCTTTACTAGTTGAACTCATCTTTTTTTTTTGTTTGGAATGGAGAAAACTCTTTAGTTTATTAAGTTTTATAAAAATGGAGAGTTGTGTTGTGTGTTGTGAAGTTAGATAATGAAGAAGATGAGATATTGATGGGTCTTGTTATATACAATGAGAAGCTGATAAAAGAAGCCGCAAGTTCAAGTGAAACCAGATGCTTTCTCCCACATGTATTTTTCCAAAGTACATGTCGTGTGGGCACGTGAATTAGTTGCTACTTGGTGGTAGTTTACCTTTGTGTCCACATGAGAGCAAAATGGATAAGGGTCATTATTGACTCTTCAAAGATTATGGGTATTATACCACAAGTGTCGGGCTACGCGCACCTTGTTTCGCTTACTATTTAGCCCTCACGTTTTTTGTTCACCTTAAGAAATTTTTAGCTATTCAAAAAATGGTAAAATTTGCAGACAAAATAATAGTAGTAAAAACTAATAATTAGATCCATTTACATTGTTGAAAAGGAGGGCATAATGAGGTTGTTTTTTTTTTATGTTCACACAATATAGCTAGATTGCATTATTCATTTATACAAAATAGTTCCCAAATAATTCCCAAAATGTGCCAAAATGGCTAAACAAAGATAACAAAGGTGCTGTCAAAAAGAAAAAAAAAAAAAAGATAACAAAGGGTTTGTTTCCATCATCTTTTTTCAATCGAAAACCCTCAATATATATATGGCATGGCAAGCTAACACAAAAAAAAAAAAAAAACAAAAAAAAAACACATACACATACACACACAACACAAACACACTCTACCAAATTGTCTAAACATTTTTATTTAGTCTCCTTTAAAATAATTCGAGAAATTCATGTATATAGATTCTTACAAGTAGACTCGCATATATTTTATTTTTATTTTTAAGAACTGTTTAGAGAATTATATACCTTATGTTTGTTAATTGCTTTTTCTTTTTTTGAAGTATAATCAAACACTTCAAAGTGAATTTAACTATTATGTAGTTAAGAATTGAACCGGAAAAAATTGTTACAGAGGTTTGTTTTATACATCTGATAATCAAAGATCAGGACCATAACAAGAAAACGTTACGATCTCCTCCACCAAACAAAAGGCTCCACGCTCAAACAGTATCCAGGTTCTGATAATAAAAAAAAAAAAAAAAAAAATTACTCAGTAATGATTCTGAAAGTGAAGTAGCAATGAGAATTAGTAATCATTTCATTCTCTTGAATTGACATGGCCGTAAGATAAAACAAAATAAAGGTAAAGGAGCACCAACTTCATCTTTCTGCACAATTATATGTGTCAGCCACATCACAGGAAAAAGATTTAAATGCCTTAGGGCATCTCCATTGGTAGGATATAGCCTGAACTCTTATGCCAAATGTGATTAAAAATAAATCAGAATTGATAAAAAAAAAATAAGAATCAACTCTTATTTAGTGATTTTCAGAACCGACTCTTATTGGATACGATGTCACCAGTTGGGTTGAGTGTAGTTTTTTTTTTTTTTTTTTCTCTCGCAGTCGGAGCGTTGAGTCTCCACCAAATAAATAAAGCGTTTCCTTCACCATAGTTGGTAAAATATGGGATCCTCTTTTAATATATCACAAGTGCAATGGTGTTCGGAGATTGTTTCCCGGAGCCTCTTTTGATCCTCGGTCGTGCACGTGCCGTCGCTGGTTGTAACAATCGCAGGAGGTTTGTCTCATCTTCTCTCCTTAATTTTGAATTTTAAATTCAGAATTGCGATAGTTTTCTTTAGCTCTGGGCAATAAATATCTTCAGTAGATTCTGATTTCTTCAGCCATGATTGGATGAATGTTTGGCTTTGATAACGATAATCATGTGTGTGTGTGTGTGATCTGAATTAACTAGCTTCCCTTAATTCAACATGCGGAAGGACCTGATTTTCATCGGCTTCCTTTTATATTAAGTGGTGATTCTCATGTAGCTTGACTTCTTTGCTCTAATACTTTGCCTGTTTTGTTTGGAAGCTATAATATTTAGGTATGTGCTTGGTTTGTGAAACTATGGATCATGTGCCCTGTAACCCTTGTCATAGTTTATTTATGGTTTTGGTTTTTTTTGTAAACAGAATCAACTCTGCATCTTGTTCTGAGGCTTAGGGGAGGTATCATTAAGCCTTCTTTGATGGCTTTGGCTTGTAAGTATAATGAAGACAAGATGATCTGTCGCAAGTAAGCTTTTTTTCTTTTTTAACCTCTCTCTTCTGCTTTCTTATTCTGAGTGTGCTATGCTTGATGGGGAATTTACTACCAGTTAGTCTATGTCATGTGATTTTTTTGAGCCATCCTTAACCTTGTATTGAACGTTGCTCTTATATATCTTTAGAGCATGAACGCGAATTTCTCTGTGGGCTTTACCCCATTCAATGTGACATAAAAGCTTAAGTTGTTTTGTCTAATTAAGATTAGTGCCTTTGTGTAAAGATTGTCTCATGTTTTGAGTTGACATGTTGGTTGGTTTATTAGGTGTTATGCTCGTCTGCACCCAAGGGCTGTGACCTGCAGGAAGAAGAAGTGTGTGACCCCAGTAACCAGTTGAGGCTAAAGAAGAACATCAAGTCATCAAGTGACCTGTTTCACCAATCTCTTTTTTTTTTTTTTTTTTTTTTTATATATTTTTGTGTTTCTCTTGAGAAAAACACATTTCCATTGTTCTGAGATAAACATTGTTTCAGTGGATTTTGATCCTAAGATTATTATTATTATTAGTAAACCTTGTGATTGGATTTTTGATTTTAGTAAATTCTAAAATCTATGAAATGCAACAGTTTCATAAAATATAAAATGTTTAAATATTTAAAATAATTAAATTCTACTTAAAATTATTTTTATTTTTATCAAATAAGAACCTCAATTAGAGTTTACCATTGGAGGGGATAAATTTAATTAACTTTTTAAAGGTTCTTATTTTGAAAAAGTACAGAATTTAATGTTAAAAAAAAATAAGTCTAAGAATAATGATCTCCAATGGAGATGACCTTATAGTCTCCATCCAGAAATTGGAGATCTTGAGGCTCTTCTTTGATATTTTACAAGCTAACCTGCAAAATCAAAAAGCAAACCTTGGGCAAGCCTTACCACCAATCTGACATGTAACTGCCCTTCACAGTACATTCTAAATAAAATGTATGCATGTCTAAAATTTAAAGAAGTGTAATTGTCAAAAAAAAAAAAAAAAAAAAAAAAAAATTTAAAGAAGTGTACATGCGGACAAATAGTTAAAAGACAAGTGTGAGAAAAAAAGAGAATACAAAAAGAAGTATATAACAAAATTAATCAACAATCGTACACCATTTACTTTATTATTTTATTATTTTTTCAACCAATTGTACACCATTAATTATTTTTTTAATTTTAGTGAAAAAATCCTAGAAAATCAACATTTGTGATAGAGAGGAAGAATACAGTATCGTTGGCTTTGTTCCAAAAAACTTTTGAAGAAACCCAAGAAGAACTGCGTAATGTACGCATCATATAGCTCATGCATCTCCAATAGATGGCTCAAACTATATGTCAAATGCGAAGACAAATGGAAAAAGATTGGACTGACAAAATTAAATAATACTTTATTTGTTAGAAAATTATATTTTCTTTATTCGTACATACATTCGGTGACAAGCGTTTAATAATCGTGTAGAGTTCTTCAACACAATCTTCTGTGGTGATGTGAAATCTAGGTGAGGAAAATGACAGCTGAGTGAGCAGAGCCACAAGAGAAAAGACACTAGTCAAATACTTCAACTACGGTTTGCTCAAAGAAGTTTAAAATCCGAATTCATGAAGGAGATAGTAAGATGCGTTGGCAAAAGATCTCACGAGGGTACAAAGCTGAGACCAGTTAGAAGCTTAGATTGTATATAATACTCCCTCCATTTTAAAATATAGGATGTTTTAAGTAAAGCACGTAGATTAAGAAGATTTTACTTTTAACAAATTCAACCAATCAGAAACAATACTGCATAATATAAAATACTAAACTAATATAAAAGTTGCATTAAAATTTGAAAACAACCTATATTATGAAACAACAAACTTCTCTAAAACATCCTATATTTTGAAACGGAGGGAATATATGCGAGTTATATATGTTAGTTTTATATCTTTTTGTTTTCAAAAAAAGAGAGTAGTCTTGGAATCTTGAACAAATAGAGTTTTACTATCATTTTATATGATTCAGATGAGACTGCTGTCTTATATAATTTTTGGGAGAAATTGGATGATACGTTGGCTCATCGTGTTTATAAGATTGAGTATCCTAATAGATTTTGTAATATAGGAGCTTTGAATCATCTCCATTAAAATGAAACAAGAATCGGAATCAATGTTTAGAGTTAGAAACCTTAGACCTTCTTTATCAGGGGTTCATAGACGAGCACTTAGTGTTTTATTACAAAAAATTAAATTAGAACAAAAGAAAAAAATGTAAGGTAGCCTCTTATATAGTATACTCAAACTTGGTTTAAGAGACGCTATGTGTCACGGTTCTGTTGGACGAAGAAAAAAAAATTGTTTGCGAGAGAATTTCATTTGTTTTCATCTCTCTCTCTTTCTCTCGCGATCGAAGTCCCAAAACGACAAAGATGGAGTTCACCAAATCGGAACGACAATCGGCAAGTTTGTTCTCTGAAAGCGTTGAGTTGTTCACCAAATCGAAGCGTGGAGTCTTCCATTTCTCTCGTGTCCTCCTCTCAAACTAGTCAGGTTCGCCTCAATTCATAGTTTCTTAGTTTCTCATGATTAGTCATGTGAAGCCCTTGTAATAGTTTGGGCAATCAAGCCAAGTTTCTATTGATTCGGGTCATTGCAAGAATGGAAAAGAGAGTTCGCTTTAGGTAGCTTGAGAATTATGTTGTTCGAGGTTTAAGTTAAACTAGAAGCTCTATCTGTGGTTCTAGTCATGATTGTTCTGACTTCTCAGCTTTTGTTCCAAGAATTTGAAGTAGCTGCCTACAGTTTAATGATTGTTGACTTGAATTTATGAAAACACTTGCATGCTAATAATTGTTGAATTGAATTTGTGGACTGCAACTAATCCAGAATTTGTTCTTGAAGAGTGATCTTCTCATTCATTAATCAGTTTTGTGTCCTTGTATGAATCTGTTTTGTGTCTTTTGTGTCACGAATCTGTTTTGTATCTTTGTTTTCCTTGATGTATAGGATTCTACTCTCAATCTATTCATCTAGTTGCAGGAAATGGTGGACAAGATGGGTTACGAAGTATGTCTCATGGTTTCAGTTTGTCCTAAAGATCAATCTAACATGATCTCATCTTCAGATTGTTTTATACATCTGTCTCCTTGAAAGAACCTGCGGATAAACACAAGCCAGATGGGGGAACCGAAAAGACTCATTCGTGGCCGCTATGAAGAACACATGCGTATAGACGAGCTATGAAGACTTCTTACTAATGATGCAAGGTAATTAAGCGTCCATCCGTACTGACTTTGTGAAAGCTTTGTGTTGAGTAAATGGTAAAACAGAATCAGTGAAGACTTTGAGGCTTTAAACGTTGTTTTTTTTTGTGTTACTTTGAGAAATATCTTTGTTCTGTTTTGTAATCGTTGAATTATCAAACTTGTAGGAGTTTTAAGGAGTGTCCTCATCCTGATGAGAAGAAGAGGAATCAACTTAGCAGCGAATTGGGTTTGGCTCCTAGACAAATCAAGTTCTGGTTTCAGAACAGAAGGTTAAAGCTTTGGTATCGATTTAGGAAAATATCTCAACCAGTGTATCAAAATTGCTAGTTGTTTGATCCTTTGATTATGAATGCTTGATTATGAATGCGGGGAATTTGGTTTGACAGAGAGTAACAGTATTTTTACTTGTCATTAGTATGATGTTCATCTATTGGAGGGTTTGAAGAGAAGAAAAAACATTGTTGAAGTGAATGGTTTGCGTATGATTTATCCTGTGTTTTATTGTGTTTCTTTTAGATTATCTTGATGTATTCATATTCAGATGATCATTCCATGAGTTTGTTTTTAGGTGGTATGCTTAAGTTTGAGCTCCTCTGATGCACATGGCTGGACATGTGGTTTAATTATTCAGGTGTGCGTTCCTCTTTCCCTTTAGTAATCTGATGATTTCCCCTTTAGTAACCTGATGCACAACACCATGTCTCTTCCCCCTCTTTTTTTCTATGAATCTTTCATGCTGCACATATTTCTGTTTCTTTGATGCAGACCATCGAGATTAATGTGGTGAGGGTTGGAAGAAAAGAAAGAAACATTGTGAAAGTGAATGGTTTGCGTATGAAGCTAGAACCATACAAGGAGATTGTGTGTGCTGCTTTGTTTGATATTATAGCTCAGGTTACAGTTTCAAACACTTGTCTTACCAGTTTAGTTCTGTAATTGTAAGTTTACTCAGATTTTTGTGTCTTTTTTCTTCAGGATGCAAGCTTTTTGTAATTACAGTTTAATCATTTATACTACTTCTAATCTATTTAAACTTTTAAAATTTCAGAAAACTATATTTTCAAAATAAGAGACCCATAATTATATACTACCATTGGAGGATAAAATTTTAATTAAGAGATCAAGAGTTCTTAGAATTTAAACATTACACAATTAACTCATAAAAAAAATCAAACAGTTTTTAAGATCTTCATAATATGAACCTACCGATAATCTTGCTCTTAGTTTGCTTTTCTGATGTAATAAAACTTCAAAGAAAGAAAACTACTACACATTGATTGAAACATCATGAATTTATTGTTGGGTTCTTTATTGTTTTATTTAATTATATTTTATGGTAGCATTTATTAGATAAGATATATAGTAATTTTTAAAAAATGATTTGTTAGTGTATTCCAATTTTTTAGATGTTATTGTTTGTTTCTACTTAGTGTTTGTCATGTGGTAGCTGTAAATAAGCTCGAATTAATTGGAACAACAGTCAAATTGGTAAATAGAGTTACAAACTTAGTTTGCAAAAAGAATGTTTGTGCAAAAAAAAAGTTTTACAATAAGGCAATGATCTATCGCAGTTTATACAACAAAAAGTATGTTCATTATAGTAGCCCACTTTTTTTTTTTTGAATGAATGTAAAATTATATTCAAATAAAAAAAGAGTCTTTTTTACAATAGATGCATCTTTGAGCCAAAAGGTTTGTTAAAAGAGTTTTAGAAAGTAGTTAAAAAGTGGTAAAAAAATAACTAGGTGCGAGTAGCCAACCAAAGCTGCAAACCATCCCCCCACTTTGATGTTTGCGTCTGCATCGAAAAAAGCTTGTTACGAACTAGCCGATCGAGGAACCGGATTAGTTGATCTGAGGTGCATGGAGTGTCCCCATGCCGACGCTTATTACGTTCCAGTGAGATAGAATGAACCGAGGCGTGAAAAAGAATACGCAGAAGGAAACAGCGGGTACCCTTGATTGTTCCACCGAAAGCAAACTCAAATTTTGAGTAAAGCAGGCTGAGACATGGCTAGGCATAAGTTTCTGAGATAGAGCCTGCCACACCAGAGATGTGAATGGACAGGTGAAGAAAAGGTGAGACAACGTCTCCATTGGTGCGCGAAAAAAAACACAGGAGGGATCAACCCCTCTGTTCCATGAAACCATACGGTCCCCTGTTGCAAGTCTGTTCCGAGCTGCTAGCCAAAGAAAGAAAGAATGCTTAGGGATAGAGAGCGGAAACCAAACTCCCATGTACCAGTTTACCTGTAATCCAGGCCGACGTAGCTGCAACCAAGTCTCAGAAGTTGAAAAAAGAGGCACATGATTAGCTGAAGTTCGCCAGAGAGCAGTGTCGATAGAAGCTGTGTGAAACCTGTTACGGAGCTTATCAATTTCCAGTTCAATCTGGTTGAGCAGAACAGAGCGATGGCGGCGATTGGTGTGTGACTGTAAAACGGTCAAGACCGAGAAAGCAGACGGAATACCAAGAGCAATATATCCCCAACAAGATCATAGAGGCACCCCATGGGAGACCAGTGATCATGCTAAAACGAGGTAGAAGCACCATCCCCCACCACCATCTGATGGAAACCTTTCGCATGTGGTCTATATTTATGGAGCTTCCGCCACATCTAAGACCCTTTTGGAGGGGATTCTTTTACAGACCAAAAAGAAGCTGAACGGAGCAACTCCCGCTGTATCCAATTCACCCAAAGTGAGTTAGTGGCCGAGACAATACGTCAGATCAATTTAAAGCAGCTAACCTTGTTCACCTCTACAAGTGATTTTAGCCCAAGTCCACCTTCCATTTTAGGCAAGCACACATCCTTCCAGGCCAATTAGTTTTTGGATGCATCGAGGTCAGGACCTGACCAAAGAAACACTACACAAATTTGCTCAATCTCTTGAACACAACCACTCGGTAACCGAAAAGCAGAAATTCAAAAATTTGTCAGGTTTTCAATAACCGAGCTCAGTAGCTGCAGTCTCCCAGCAAAGGAGAGAAAATGGTGCTTCCATGAACCAATTTGAGAACGTATTCTTTCTATTAGAGGGAGGCAATCATGAATCGTCATTCTCTTCGTAAGGAGAGGCAGACCCAAATATCGAACTGGGAGGGTGCCAGCAGCAAAAGGAAACTGAGTGAGTAACGCCTCCAGTGAACGACTAGAAACTATGGCAAGAAATAGCGTCGACTTCTCCAAGCTAAATCACAAACTAGTGTAAGCAGCAAAGTCCTTAAACACTTGGAGTATACCTTCCATAGATGAGGCCTGGCCATCCGAGAACACCATGATATCATCAGCAAAGTAGAGGTGAGTAAATTGTAGACCTTTACAACGAGGATGATAGCCAAAGTGTCGGCTCTATCCAGCATAGCCGATAAAACATTCATACAGATCACAAAAAGGTATGGAGAGAGAGAGCAACCTTGGCGGAGACCCTTTGCACTTCTAAAGAACCCTGCAAGTTCTCCATTGACTTGAACAGAAATAGAGGCGGTGGAAATGCACAAACTTAGCTTGGAGGTTTAACGCCGTGAGGACATTGAGAAGAAAAGAAAAGGCCACTGCACCGAATCAAATGCCTTTGAAGTGTCAATTTTCATTGCACATCTAGGTGAGATTCCCTCTTTTTGATAATCCTTCACAATTTCCGTTGCAAGCAAGAGATTCTCCATCAAAAGCCTATCCTTTATAAATGCAGACTGGTTTGGTGCAATAAAATCATAAAGGATTGCTTTTAGTCGGTTCGCCAATAGCTTTCAGATGATCTTATAAAGAACATTGCAACAAGAAATTAGGCGATAGTCCTTCATTTCCTTTGATGTCGTTGTTTTGGGTATAAGAGCAAGAATTGTAGTGTTCACACCTTTTGGCATAAAACCAAACTGAAAAAAAGACTGAACAGCCTTTCTAAGATCAGCACCAAGTACAGACCAATTACTCTTGAAGAACTCCACCGTAAATCCATCCGGTCCCGGTGATTTATTTGATGGCATCGAAAAAAGAACTTGCTTCACCTCCACCCCCGAAACATCCAAGAGAAGTGCATCCTGCTGTGACAGGGAACACCGAAACAGTAGCAGGTCCTGCAATGTTTCCGTAGAAAGTCCTATGAAGTCAGGTGGCCGATGAGTGAGCAAATGCGTAAAGAACCGCATCCCCTTAGCTTTAATATCATCCATAATTGTGAGACAGCAACCACAAGGATCAATAACCTCATTGATAAAGTTCAATGATTGTCTCTCCTTGATGGCATTATAGAAAGCCTGATTGTTCTTATCACCCACATGCAACAAATGCAGTTTGGATCTTTGTTTCAAGAATCTCTCCTCCAAACCAGCAACGTGCTCCCATCTAGCATTTTCAGAGGCCTCCTCTGCAAGGTCTTGAGGCGTAGGATGTGCATGAACAGCTAACTGCTTAGCACAAAGATCCTCATAAGCAGCAGTAGCTCTACGGGAAATGTCAGACAGCTTGTTACGACTTAACTCTTTCAATAGCGGCTTTAGCTGCTTCAGCTTCCTACTCAAACGAAAGAGAGCTTAGGTTGAAGAATACAGTGCTTGAGTTTGTCGCCAGAAGTCTGCAATAGTGGGTAAAAACTCTGACTGAGCACCTATAAGATTCATAAATTTAAAAGGCCCCTTTTTTCGCTGCAACCCTGCATCTAGATAAAATTTTCTCCTCAAATGATCAGAACAGCCTCCAGCCTCCATCACATAGTATGAATTAAGGAAGAAACTATCCCAAGCCACACTGTGAAGAACTCTGTCCAGCTTCTTGCAGATAGGCCCATTCTCCTGATTATTACACCAAGTGAACAGAGGACCCGTTACCTCCGCCAAAGAACAGTATCTCTGAGTGTCCTGAAAATCACGCATCCCCGAAGTGACCACTGGCGTAACCAAAAAGTTTGAGTGAACCTCAATATCAAGTGTTTCATTGAAATCGCCCATTAAAATCCATGGTTGCTGAATGGGTCCTCTGTTCAGAAACTAAATCGTGTTGTTGCTGAATGTCATGCCAAAGCTCTTTGCGTTCCTCTACTGTATTACGGGCATAAATAAAGGAACACCAAAACTCCTCAATTCCTTCTCCAAGCTTTACAGAACATGTTATCAACTGTCCACTTTTAAAAACAGCCTGAAGTGTTGTTTTACGGCTCCCCAGCACCCAGACTCTGCCAAACCTACTGAATTCATAATTTGACACCAAATGTTCTCCCCAACACCCTACTAACATTTTTCTCCTGAACCTTGGTTTCTAACAAACAACCAAAATGAAAATTATTCCTTTGGACCCAATCTCGAATTATATCCTGCTTACTTGTCTTGTCTTATGAATAATGTACGTATTTATAAATTAAAGTGTCATAAAATTCAGTTCATATATTTAGTAAAATACTCTTTAAAAAATAAATATGTTCTCGATTTTTTTACTATGAAATACATAACTTTATAGATTTTTTCTATAGTGAAGTAGTATCAAAGTTTGGTGTAAGTAGCCAGTTAGAAGCTTAGATACAAGTAGAACTACTATATGCGAGTCTATGTTGGTTTTACCTCTTTATTACTTGTGATCATATTTTTTTGTTAATTTATTCATTTTAAGCTTGAGGCAGGATAGTCGTGGAGTCGTGAACAAGTAGAGTTGTTACTATCATCACTAGGATTCAGATGTTGGCTCGTCAAGTTTCTAATATTGAGTCTCCTAGTGGAGTTTGTGATGTGGGAGTGTTAAACTCGGGCTTTACTGTGGGTTTCCAACTCAAAACCAATTGGCAATCAGTGCAAAGGCCCTAACCCTTTATATATTACTTAAATCCTTTCATATCTTTCCGATGTGAGATATTTTACACTAACACCCCCCCTCTGCTCAGGCATGACCATCTGAAGCGTGGGCATATGTGGGAACAACATCCACGGGGTAGCCCAACAATTTACCTGCTTTGATACCATGTTAAACTCGGGCTTTACTATGGGTTTCCAACTCAAAACCAATTGGCAATGAGTGGAGAGGTCCTAACCCTTTATATATTACTTAAATCCCTTCACATCTTTCCCATGTGGGTATTTTACACTAACAGAGAGCTATGATATTATCTACATGAAAATTGGAACAACTATCATGATGTCGTGAAAACTTGGCAACATGATCTAGCCATAGGCCGATAGACCGTTTATGGCTCACCGTGTTCAGTGGAAACAGGGCAGGTGACGATGGAGTAGCTTGCAAGGAATCAAATAATCTGATTAACTAACCTTTAATCATGATGATTTTTTTTCATGTTACAGAAAGAAACAATTAAAGAAGGAGAGGAAAGGCCATTTACGGCTATATTGTCGAAGAGTCCAAGATCTATGGCTGCTATTTAACTTTAGGAACCATGGGAAGAACAGCTTCTAGCTGTTTCAAATTGTCATGTTAACAAAACAAAATCACACTTAACTCTAATTGGTTACGTTAATGCTTAATTAGTAGCATCATCGAATTGTCATGTTAACAAAACAAAATCACACTTAACTCTAACTGGTTACGTTTGTGCTCAACGAGTAGCATCATCAAATTGTCATGTTAAGAAAACAAAATCACACTTAACTCAAATTGGTTACGTTAATGCTTAACAAGTAGCATCATCAAATTGTCATGTTAACGAAATAGAATCACACCTAACTCCTAACTAATTACGTTTATGCTCAAACAGGTAGCATCATCGAATTGTCATGTCATCAGAGAGTAACTGATTTACGTTTATGAACAAGAATTGGCATCATCAAATTTTCATGATATCAAAAACAAATTGTGAGCTATATATAATCGAAAGACCGTTCCATGGAAACAGATTTATACTTTGATTTCTTTCTCTCTCAACACACACCATACAAGATTCAGTTAACCTTTTTTATTGCTATGGAGATCCAGACAGTTGAACGAGAGGTTGAAATCCTCAGATAAACTACTGCAGAGAGAAAGAGAACCATGACTTGTGAAGAGATCCCTTGCGGATTTTACAGTGCCGAGGACAACTCCATGTCCAAGAAGAAGCTCTCAGTTTCAATCATTCTCTGTTTAGTCTTCATGAGCGTTGAAGTTGTTGGGGGCAAGAAAGCGCATAGCCTAGCCATTTCAACGGACGCGGCACATCTATCATCCGATGTTGTGTGCTTTGCCATCTCCTTATTTGCCTTATATGCATCAAGGTGGGAGGCAACACCAAACCGGACCTTTGGATACTTTAGAATCGAGATTCTTGCGAATCTTGCTTCCATCCTGCTTACTTGGGCACTCAATGTGTGGATTGAGTGTGAAGCAATCATAAAGCTCTGCCACCAGAACAAAGAAATCAAAGGATCTGATGTTTGAAGTTGCTTGCTTTGGAGTCATAGTTAACTTCGTAGTGGTCTTCCTTCTTGGCCACGGTCATCACGGACACTCCCATGATCATGATCATCATACGGAGCATACGGAGGCCGAGGGAGAAGAAATGAATATAAATGTATTAGGAGCATATCTTCATGTTATTGGTGATCTGCTCTAAAATGTAGGAGTGATGATAAGTGCTGGACTTATCTGGTGGAAGCCAAAACTGAAGATCATCGATCTCATCTGTACACTCATCTTCTCTGTACTGGCTTTGGTAAGAACCTTGAGTACCACACGGAAGCTACTTGACATTCTGATGGAGACTACTCCAAGAGAAATTGATCCTATTAGACTTTCAGCAGGTCTATGCGACATGGATGAAGTCACGGCGGTCCACGAGCTTCATATCTGGTCCATAACCGTCGGGAAAGTCTCTCTATCATGCCATGTTAGGATCAAGTCTGAGGCAGACACAGACGCTACGCTTGACAAGGTGATTGAGTATATTAAGAAAGAGCATAAAATAAATCATGTAACTATTCAAGTAGAAAGGGAACAGAACCCTTAGTTCTGACTCTGTATTTAATCAAAATATTACATAATTATAATTTAATCATGTAACAAAGTTATTGTGCGCTGTCGGATGTTGTATATATTAGCTACACATACACACAAGACAATAGACAACTGAGCCACCAAAAGAGCCACAACATCACGGTAGCCGCTCTAAACAAATAGTGAGAGCCGTGGCCATGAGCGAATGAATATATTAAGATTGAATTTTATTGTTAATATTGGGGACACGAAGATGGTTTTTAATATTTTGTTTCCTTATTCCTAATACAAAAATATATATTTTAAAAGATAAAAATTATCAAAAAAAATCAATAAAACAAAACGGTTCGTCGTAATTTCATGTATTAAAAATGTTTATTATAAATATAAAAAAGAACGAGTCATATATATTAAGAAAAAGGAGTGTCGTCTGTGGAAAATTTAATAGGTTCAGAATAAATTTTTTGTGGTAAATCGTCTTTGTAATAGTTCTCATAATTTGTAAGTAATAATAAATCTAATTGTTAAAAAAAAAAATTCAGTATTATACATTTATACTATATACATTTTTATTAAAAATATTATTAAATAACTCAACAACATATTTTAAAAAAAACAATTAATAATTCATTAAACAAATTAAAGAAAAGTGTAGATTGCTAAAAATAATAAATTTAAATTTAAAACATTTATAGTAAACAACATATTTAATATATATTTTACATGACTACATAATTATTATAAATAAAAATTCCTAAAAATACAAAACTCCAAATGTCAAGCTAAACTGAACTGAAATATCTTCCTACCAAGAAACAAAAATCATAAATTCACTTTATCAATTAATCATAAAGCGAATTTCTATATTTTTTTTCATACTAAAAAATGATGTTAATCTAGTTGAAGATAGTATCTTCACTAAATTATATACACACAAAAGCACATCTTTAATTAAGATAAATACATCAACCACACTTTTTGAACCACACTTTTGTTCATACAATATGATAATAAATACATCAAACCACACTTTGTAGACGCTGCACACAAGATAGCATCATCATCTTCCAAACAGATCATATATGTAGGTGATATGATCAAAGAGAAGGGTCTTTATCGCTAAAGAAACGACCAAGAACCTTTTCTTCAAGAACAGTTAAAGCCTCAGAAGATTTTATGCATAAAGGTGTCTTGTATTGAGATATCGAAGAACCTTTTGAAACGAAAAAGTCCATGAGGGAATCGAACGTTCCCTGCTGCACCACTCTTATCTCAAGAGCTCCAATTGATCCATCTTTACTCCTGAATGATTTATAAAGAGGACTTAATGATTCCTCCATCACACAACAACATTTCACCAATACTTTGTTATCAAGTTCAACACCATCGATGTTTTTGTTGTTGAGTTCCCAGTAAAAAACATAGTGACCTGGATTCGTAGAGATATCTTCATAGCATGTGTTACCCATCAACATCAAATTCGAAGATTCAAGAAGGAGTGTGGCATGATACAACGCCTTTAAAATATGCTCTTCAGTTGTTATCTCAGTCTGAATGCTTAGAACCGTTTCTTTTCTACGTATGAATCGAAATTGAGGTGTGCTATTATAGAACCCAGTCACCTGTAAAATATCTCCAATGTTATGCCTGTGTAAACCTAGCAAAACAAAAAGTAACAAAATTAACTCTTATGACCTGAGTCTAGATTTATATTTCTTAGAGTAAAAACATATCCACATAACTTACCAAAATAATTTGTGACTAGTAGCTCATAGTAGCAACCAAGCTTAACGTTCACTAGATCAACAATGTTATCCTTGTTTTCCTCGTCAATCTGTTTGAACTCAAAATAAGACATATTGGGTAGACATGTGTATGAGACATCTTCTAGTTTGGATGACGGGTCGACGTTGATCCCAAATATACTTTCCGATGACGCATAGAGAACAGAATATATAGGAAGTTTGTTGGAGTAAAAATCCAATGTAGGGATGTACTGAGTCATCGATCCTGTAACAACGCAATCGATATATTTGACTTTGGGCCAAAGCCGTCGGATTATACCTTCCCATGATTTTTGGTTGCATTCGTACTCAATAAAATTTGCTAATTCAGGATTAGGCCCTCCAAGGATGATAGTCACAGAGTCCCTGCATTTTTGGTCTGTAATCCACTCGCTAACATGACCATATCGTATGTTACTACACAACTCTTTCCAGTGAGTTTCAAGAAAATTGATGGCACGAACCAAGATAGAAACAAAGTAAGCACTCGTACTTGTTATTTCGTTTCTCTGGACGAGTCCACAGAGAAGATGACAATACATACTTTGTATGTTGTCTGGGCATAGTGTGACATCGATGGGGCTTGAATACAGCTCTGATGGTTGGTTCTTGAAGTAATCGCTCTGTAAAAAACTCGAAACCCCTCCAGAAACTGGCAAACCAGACGGAGTTTTGGATAATGGTCTAGTGAAACCAAACATCATCTCCTTTTCTCGCTTGGCCCCATCCATATACCTACAAATCATAATTAAGGAGAACAATATATAAACTATGATATAAACTATGATATGGGATGGACATCATCTAGTGGCAGTGTTTGGCTGGTGAACATTTTCATTTTTGTGAATATGTCTAAGCCATAAATATGAATATATACCTCTTTATCATAAAAAGTGTCATTCTACAATTTTCATATATATTAAGAAAAATGTAAAAATATAGGTTTATAATAGATATTTTGTTTGTATAATTTATGTTGGAAATACAAAGTGGCTATCGTTGAAACAAAAATATAAACCTTTAAATGACATTTTTTGTGAAATCGAATTGAGTGCATTATTTAGTGAGTCTCTAAGCCAGAGATCGAATCCCACCAGCTATATAAAGTCAGTTTTAGCTAGTAGTGTAAACGTCTTTATTCATTTCCAAAGTCTCGAGACATTTACTTTATGACTTCGACGTACAGTTTAACCAATTATTGATTTATGATTTGTTTAATTAAGGATCGTTCGCTACGTCAAAAAAGAATAAATATATGTAGCAGAGTCGAGAATGTAAAAGAAAAATTATTGAAAATTACTTACTTGGATACAAAGGGGGACGAAAGAGCTTTGTATAGCAATAGGTTCTCAAAAAAGATGTTGTTCATAGGGAATATCTTATGTTTTCCTCCTGATGTTCCGGAACTACATGATCCACAACCATTAGTGGAAAAATGTATAATAGCTTCATCGCCACGTAATCAAAAATAGACATTTACCTTAGGAAAAATCCAGTGATGGAGTTGCCTGAAATGACATTTGAAGGTTCTCCGTTGGCAACACGTTCGATATAAGGCCTAACATCTTCATAGGTAATTATTGGCACGTTCTTTTTGAAAAGCTCTTTATCAGAACTTCCATGGAGGTAGCGTTGGAGATATTCAGTGTTGGCGTTAAGTGTGAGTATCTGCTTCAATACATCGTCTTGTATTTGCTTTGCATTCGATGTTAATGCCTCTAGATCCATGCAATCAAAACTTGGACTCATATTTGGTTTGATCTCTCTGATCGCCTGAAAATTAAAAGGTTTATTTATTTATATGATTTGTTTAGTAGGTTTATTATATAAGTGACACACCTTTTATCTTTCGACTCTATGGACTCTAAAAGAGGTAGACGAAAGCTAACAAAACCAAAGACACTCAATTTTGGTTGAGAACTGAGAGAGATAAATAAGCGTTGAAGTGAAATAATGGATTTTTTTTTGGGTCAAATAATGGATTATATTGCTAAAAAGGATCAGGAGGCAGTGGGACGACATAAAGAATGGTGCATGTCCGAAAAATGGATGGTTTTACTGACATAATGGACGCATGTCCGTCCGTGAGACAACACATATCTCTCTTACTTGACACATCACTCACTTGGACAAAAAATGTCCAGATTAGCTTTGACTCTCCCTACTGGTAATGCAACCTATATAATTGAACACATACACATACACATACACATACACATACACATGCATGACTAACTTAACTTGCTTGTTTTTAACGCCTGATTTAACAACTTAATATCTTTAACTAAATCAGATGTAATCCTTATGAGTTATGACATAATTAACAGAAATCCTATAAATCCTTTTTCGTTTTTACTTTCTCTCGATTGGAATTTAGCTAAGTATATTTTAACATTATTGATGTCGGCAAGTAACGTTACCGACTCTCTTATTATCTTTGTTTCATTTTTAATTTTTTTTTTTTTGAATCATATATAATACGTAAATTAGTTAATAAAAACTTATCTTATTATTATACATGCCAAATAGAAAAAGACGAAAAGATATTACTTATATAGTAAACAAAATAAATCATCATTTTACTATTTTGGTAACACTTTTGATAATAAAATATTAGGAATGTCAAATTGATTCAACTATGAATAGAAAACATTATCCCCGAGAGTGAAATTCTAGTTAGGTACGTAAAACATGCATAGAAGGTAACCATGCATTCCACGTAACTATGTGGTATTGCAAAAAAAAATTCCTCACGTATTTTTATAAATTATGTTTTTATTATTTCAAAGAAGGTAAACAAAAAAATGTTGATTTCTTATATAGAAACCTTAAACATCAAACTATAAAAATACGGAAAGAGTATTATTCAACCAGTGGTGATATATAGAAGATATATAATATGCGCAAGTCCAAAATTACAGTTTTATTTGCTGTTGTCTAACTCAAGAGAAAATTGTCTTTATAAATTATCCCTCAATCCTTTCTGACTTCTTTTTCTTTCAGGTCCATATAGAACAGCTAGAGAACCTGAGCTTTGATACATGGAGACCAACTTAGGTATTTAGAAGATCTGGTGGAATCGAGATATAAACATTTTTTAAAGATGAAGCGATGCATAAATTGATCAATATATAGGAATACACACCAAAAAACAGAAGCTAAAAAAACATTTTCATTTGAAATTATTAAAGTTTGTTGAAATAGAAATAAAACAAATGGTACACGTGTTTGTGAAATGTTTGGGAAACAGCTTCGTTTACAAAACATCAACATTTATTTAGATGGTATCAAGAGCTTGAAGAACGTCAGCCTTGATGTCATCAAAGTCTTCAATACCAAAACTAAAACGAACTAAGTTGTCCTTGAGCTCATATTTGAGCCTTTCTTCTCGTGGTACATCCCTAAATCAAACCCCCAAAACATTTGTGTGTGTCAGTGTAATAAGAAATAAACAAATTAAACTATCAATGTTTTAGTTGGAAATTAGATACCAGTTCCTTGTGGCAGGTTGGTCCACGAAGCTCTCGCATCCACCAAAAGATGTGGCAATGTAAGGGATCTTCAGAGAATCGATGAACTTGATTGTCTTTTTGAGATCTCCAGCAACCTATTTGCATATATAAAAGGAAAAGAAAAAGAAAAACGCATTTAAGATTAAGAAGATTTCATGAAAGGTAATGAATGTGATAAGTATTGACCTCGAAAGTGACTAGACCACCAAAACCAGTCATTTGTTGCTTGGCTATGAGATGTTCGGGATGACTCGGAAGGCCCGGGTAGTAAACGCGACTTACCTAACACGATTACAGTGAATCCATTTATGATAAGATATGATGATCCACTTGAAAAGGCTATCTAAGAAAATGGAAGACAAAGTATGGAGCAAAGGTTATGATGTTTTTATCGTTCAATTTTATATGTATGTGTTAAGTTCCACAGTATGGTTCATATAAGTGTGTGTTTATGTGTAAATACTGGAGTCGATCATCTGTAAAGACACCTCAAAATCGATCAAGTAACATCTTATAGTACTGTAGTCTTCTTTTAATTTGTTTTTCATTTCTCAACTTGCTTGGCAAGAAACCTCATTCCAAATTTTTTTCCTTTCTTGCAGAGGAATTAAGAACTGATTATGAGTGCTTAATCATAAATTATATGGATTTTTTTTTTCACATACCATATATTAATAATGGGTGCAACCAAAATTAAATATATTATATTATATAGTACCCTGGTGAAAGATATAATACCTTGGGATGTGCTTCTAACACTTGAGCCATCCTCAAAGCATTTGAATTATGTTGTTTTACGCGAAGATGCATCGTCTTCATGCTTCGGATGAGTAAATATGCGGCATTCTGTTTCTCGCAAAGACACAGTTGTCGAAAGGTTAGAATATTGATGAATAGGACTGATACTATATAAATCAATAAATTAAATAAACAAAATTGTCCCAAACGCCAAACTGACACAAAATGAAATTTCAACAGATGTATAAAGTGATATAGCATTGAAGGGGGATCAAGCATTTTTACAGGATTAAGCGTGCCTCCCAAAAGTTGATGCAAAATCCGAATCTTAGAAATCAACTTCATTGAGCCAGATATGCATCCAGCAAGAACCTGGGAAGACACACGGAACAAATAATCATTTTTGGTAACCAGTTTTCTAAGCACTAAGAAGGTTTTGCGTTTTAAGTTACACACATCATTGTGGCCTCCAATGTACTTAGTACCAGACTGGAGAATAAGATCAGCACCAAGAGCAAGTGCCTTTTGATTCAAAGGTGTTGCAATGGTACCGTCTATACAAACAAGAGTTCCTCTTTTGTGACAGATTTCTGACACTAACTTAATGTCCACACATCGAAGAAATGGGTTTGTTGGGGACTCAGTAAAGAACATAGAAACCTGTAGAACAAACCACAATTCGTATAATGCTTTCCAACTTTTGAAGTATGCTAGACTTATTGTAAGTTATAATACATTATGTTCATTCACTACATCTTCGAGCTTTGCGGTATCAGCAGAGTCAATGAAAGTCACCTGGATGACATGAACACACGCACATAACAAAAAGGTACGCGATGAGTCGAAACAAAACAAAATTAAAAGTGATAAAATAAGATTCTTTTCTTACGGTGATTCCCAATTTGGGAAGAAAAGTCTCCATGATCATCCTTGTCTCCTTGTAACAATCTGTAGTTGTCACGATATGACCATTTGTAGGAACCAATGCCAAAAGCATAACACTAATTGCACACATTCCCGATGCCACTACTAAAGTTGATTCAGCACCTTCAAGTGCACTAATGAAGAAAACATAAAATGGACAACTAAGAACAAAAATCAATTGTGGGACAGTAATCAAAGACATCAAGAGAGTGCGAGACCTAATCTTTTCTTCAAGTACCATAGTTGTTGGGCTTCCATAACGAGTATACTCATGACATACAATCCGTTGCTCCTGCAAAATTGAAAGTAAATCTATTTTCGTAAAAATAGTTGATTAACTTAGTAGTCAGCAACACACTATTTAAAGTTCTTTCCCCCCGATATTTATCCCTAGAAGCATATATATATAGACGGACCTTGAAGTCAACCAGCTCGGAAGTGTTCTTGAAGAAGTATGTCGTTGTGTTTACTACAGGGGTCGTGATCGAAGTCGTATTTATTTCACGGCATAATCTTTCACCTAATTATAAACCCACAACAAAATCCATTATTTTCGATTCTCCACTTACGAAAAGGCGTGTCTTAAAACGCTTGCTAGGCGGTGAACGTTGTTTACTTACATTTTCCTAATTACGTCCATTTTCAAAGATAGTGGTCGATCGGTAGAAGTAAATATTATATTGTACATGCGCTCTAAGGAAAGGTGCTAAAAACCAAAAGCATATACTATACATGATTATTTGTGGCAGTGGGGCATGCATGCATTCCCGCGGCTCCCTTAAAAGAAAATTGTACATTTTAATATATAAAAAGATATCATGTATTTTGTCCAAACATATACCAAATTTCTAGTAATTAAGAGGTGACAAGAAAAAAAGAAAAAAAAAAAAATCAGAAAGGGTCGACAATATGAACGTAGGTAAACGTACCAGCATGAACAGCCAAACTCCCATCGGAGCTCAAGAATGAGGGTTTCAAATTGTTCATCTCTCCCATCGGATGAGCTAGTTCCCTCTTTCTTTCAAATACAAACCAATTAAGATTTTATTGAATAATTTGGGTTAAACATAACAAAATTAATTTTGACTAAATTTGAAACGTGGAATAACATCCTATAGACATCATGCAACACATAAAATCAAAAGCCTAAAAATCACGAAAAGGAAAAAATAATTAAAAACAACTCATTTAATTACTTCTTTTTGATCAAATTGAATTCACTTTTTAAACCTAAGAATATATAGCATGCAAGGTACGGAATGTGTTAAGAGAAAGCTTTGAAAAACGTTTTTAATATCCAGCCAAAGCACGACCTGAAAACATCATTTGACTCATTCGAGATCAAAGTGGTGAATCAAAAGAAGACTTACGTGTGATCTAGGAAAGCTCAGAATGATATATTGGCCTCTATGGATTCTTAAGAGGAAGACGAAGCTAACTAAGACCAAGAAAAAAACACTCACTTTGGTTGAGAATTGAGAGATATCTTTAGCTTTTTATGGTTTAATCTTTAATTGTTTTTACGTGATACATGGAAGGGCAAGCACGGAATCTGACATTTATAGCTTTGGCAATGGTATACTACAGATTATCACGGGGAGAAATTCAGTTCATCATTCACAAGAAAACACTGAGACTGAGACTTGCGTTTTCTTCATAGGACACACGTCCCCCCAGAAGACAACACAACTGATCTCTCTCACTTGATACATCACTAACTTTGACAGAGCGTCCATACAGCTTAAAGCCCTTATGGCCATGCAACCTATAGGAATTGAACACATGACTAGCAAATTAACTCTTAATCTTGATTAATTATATGCCTAATTCGATTTACAATTCAATAACCTTAGAAATTTACTAAATCAGATGCAATTATTATCACAAATCGGATCCTTTAAATTCAATTAAGCCTACTGACCAATAAAAGTCATTAATAAATGAGATGGATGCATTTATAAAATTCATAATGTGAATCGAAACCTCTGGAAGATAAGAAAGTCTAGTGTTAACCCCAACGTTACTTGAATCACTAAACTCAAACTCTGGAATACTATTACTTGGGAGTTTCTTTTTTTTCTTCTAAATATTCACAAGACATTTCTTTGTCCTTACCGTCTCAGATTTTCGGGTAAATTCTCGTTCTAATGTGTGTGCACGTATGAGACATGTTTGGGTCGTTTAATGCTGATCAGACTGCTGTATTGACCAGAACTTGACTTGATATATGTTGTGTGAATTGAATTGACCTTGTCGATTGATGATCAAGTCTACTAAATTATGATATATCATTATATCATGTGTGCTTAAAGTTGAATGAGATGAAGATTGAATCTGGCTTGTGCAACAGATGAAATGTGGACATGTGATGGGCAAGTGCCACTAGACGTTGGCTTGTACACTTGGGCATCGATGCAAATGAGTATTTGAATGCGAATGAGATTACGCCCGTGGTCGATGTAATGAGATGGATGCATTTGTGTTCTTATAATTATTTTATACATGCATATGGTTTGTAATCTTTTGCAAATATTTGTGTTAATAAAAAAGATGCCCAAGTCTAACAACGATGAAGAAATCTCAGATGCCTTGCCCGTCATATGCCTTCCATCTTTCTATTACCACCTTGTACTCATCATCCCTTCTCCTTACCTAAAACCATAAGTTACAGAAGTCGAATCAGTATCTGTTGTTGTCGTATAATTCTCAACTGATATTTTTGAGTACTACTATATACCTCAACCATGGGATTCCTTCCGCGAAGCAACATATCAACGCTCTTTTCAGTCTGGACGAGAGTGAAAGATGACAAGTTTTGTTAATACATATGATCTTTGATATTGAATGAGTGCAGGGCAAAGGCAATAACAGATTGGGTTGTGAAACAGAGGCTTACTTGATGTGCAATCCAATAATCTCGTTCCCTCATCTCTATCAAGAAATAGAAAGTCGGTGGAGCTTTCCTCTCGAGAATACTCTTCTGACTCCTTCTCGCCCTTGCTTCTTCATCTCCAAGAGTGACAGTCTCGATACCACCAATCTACAACCAACAAAGAGAAGGTAAAGAACATGAGAAAAGCTTTCTAAAAACTAGAAGCAAGCGATAACAAAACATTCAGACAAGCAGTGAAAAAGAATATTACCAAATCTGAAAGGGTAGGATTCTTGATGATGTTCTGGAGCTGCTCCCCGTGAGCCGTGCCAATTAGCATCACTCCCCTTTCAGCAATGGAGCGACAGGCAAGCGCTTCAGCTTCTGTGCCGATCTCATCAACAATGATCACTTGAGGCATATGGTTCTCTACTGCCTCAATCATAACTTTATGCTGCAAAGATGGCTTAGGTACTTGCATCCTACGCGAACCTCCAATAGCTGAGTGTGGAATATCGCCATCTCCTCCTATTTCATTGCTGGTATCAATTATCACCTGAAAAAAACGCAAATTACGCATACTTGATCACTTAAAAAGAGAGAACCATCAGGCTAAGAATAACTTCAAGGATAGGCAAGACCCACCACTCGTTTCTGGAATTCATCAGACAAGACACGAGCAATCTCTCGCAAAACAGTGGTCTTACCAACACCAGGCCTGTAGTTAATTCGATTTAAATCATCACCACGAAAACAAAGATGAAGCATTAGGAGTAGTGTGTAAAACAAGTACCGTCCAACGAACAAGATACTTTTGCCATAGTGAAGGAGATCATAGAGCATATCAATGTGACCACTCACTGCTCTCCCAACCCGACAAGTTAAACCAACAATGAACCCTTTCCTATTACGAATAGCTGATATCCTGTGCAATGTACCCTCTATTCCAGCTCTATTATCAGCACCAAATTCACCTACCAGCTCTTGAGCATCCTCTAGCTCTTCCATGGATACCTAAGCTAGTGTTTCCATACATACAAAGTATCCAAAATTCAGAAGACAGAACCATAACTCCAAGTCCCACTAAAAACACAACTATCTTTCATCCCTAATTAGTTTTACCTCTATGTTCCTAAGATACTGGCCTCCAGGTTCTCCAAGATAACGTGCTTCAGGTGGTCTTCCCAAATCCAGAATCACCTAACCAAGATTTTCAAAAACTCTCATTCCATTTTTTAATAAAAGCTTTTAAAAATTAATCTTCACGAAGAGTTAAAACAATAACCTCTACAAGCTGGTTTCTTCGAGAATCATTGAGGAGACGATGACGAAGATCTCGTGGAAGGATCTACAAAGACGAAAGTTTTATTATTTCAGATCAAACTGTAATAAGAACAGAGACTGATTTTACAGTAAATTAGACCTTGAGAAATGCGCCGAGATTGTCGTCGACGATCATAGAGGAGGAATCTGGAAGAGCGAGGGATGATACGGTGGAGGAAACCGGAAAACGCCGGCGAATTGGAGGGAAAAAGCGACATGCTCCGCCGCCCCAAGAGACGCACACTCCGGCCATCTCTTTTCACTGCTCCACCGAGCGGATAAGGAAGATTCCTCAAAACCATCACCAAATTATTAAACGTATGGGCCTCTGGGTCTTTCGATCTTTGGGTCTTTGGGCCTTTGGGCCTTTGATACACTCCATATTATTGCTTTGTCTAGGACCTAGATTTTCATTATTTTTTTTATCATGTTTTTTTATTGGTACTTTAATTTTAATCTGTGTTTTGTTGCATTTAGTGTAGAAGAGAAGAGTTACAATGTTTTTTTTTTTTTTTTTTTGGGTGTTTTTTACATTTCAACTAGTTGAAACATACGATTCTTATTAACGTTATCAATGAAGCAATTTGCTTCCTAATCACAAAATGAAATAAATGGATACATATGTATTCAAAGAACAAAACATATAGAGAGATGCATATATATATATATATAAAACATAATTAGCATCTATTTAAAATAGCCCGAGAAATCCATTTTCACCGCTCAATGAAAGCAGATTCGAAGGTGGCTGGACCGTAGATGAATTGTTGTTGCCTTCATCTTCAAACCTCATAGCTCTAGACGAGTCCTGGTCATGATTCCCCATGTGACAATTCACCATCCCCCATTCACCAACTGTTTTGCATGTGCCGACCTCAACCCCTGCTGGCTCACACGCTTGCTGGTACTCGCTTTCCCTTGGAAGAAGAGCCAAGGAGTAGTCATATCCAATTGAAAGAGGCTTCTGATGAGGCTGAAACATTGGCTGTTGAGGATATTGATGAAGACCAATTTCTTCAGGCTTGTTAAGCTCAAACATTGAGATTCCGTGGTAAGAGCTCTCTCTACGGATGAAGCTACTTGCCTCATGTCTATTGTTGTTGATGCTTGAGCTAACATCATTCCCTACTTTGAACAGATTCTTCTTCTTGAATACTCTACAAACAACCCATCCATCTTCCTGCATGTTTATTATAGATTGCCTCATTTAATTTTAAAAAAGGAACCGAATTTAACAATTTTGTAATGAATAAGAAATAGATACATACACTAGCATCATCGTCAGTGTCCTCAATACGGTACTCGTGCATGATCCAATCAGTCTTTTGGCCATGAGGAGCTCTTCCTTTGTAGAATACAAGAGTCTTCCTCATACCTATCTTCTTGTAACAGTTTCTTATGCACTTGTCACGTCCCGTGGCCTTCCAGAAACCCGAGTGGGTCGCACGGTTTGTCCTTGAACCTGTCGGATATTTCCTATCCTTGTGGCTGAAGAAATACCACTCGTTTTGCGGCGTTGATCCTATTCTGCATCTATCTACACACACAACAACAACAACAACAACAACAAAAACAATGTTCATGTATAGTAATTAGAAAGTTAAATCCCAATGGTATGTTTATTAATCAATGAACGTACCTTGTAAATCCCACGGCTCAATCTTGTTCAAGTCAACCTCCTTGATGACTTCCATATCGAACTTTTCATAAGAAATCTTCTTCTTCAAGTAGTAATGAAGAAGTTCTTCGTCCGTTGGATGAAACCGAAAACCGGGTGGTACTCCTCCGTTAGACGAACTCATTTTTCGGTTTCGTAGTGATCAATGTTTGTTTGAGTACAAAGCTATATAACTAGAGATCTTGATTATACAATGATCTTCCTTTTGATTAAAGCACTCTTCTTGATCTTGGTTTATATATAGAGACGTTAGAGAAAATCCTAAGAGACATCACACACACGTAATCGTCAACTCTATTATCACAAATTAAATAATCAAAAGAGTTAAAAGTATGATGATGAAGAAGTTGACGGCCGGTGACAACGCCGCCGGAGAAGCTTCGAAAAGCTATTGTGAAAACTGATAAGCAAGACTCTTCCACAGCATTTAAGCCGTATTACACTTGCGTGAACGTTGACCCTAGCTACTTGTTTATTCATTTTATAAAACGAATGATCCCGGTGAATTTGGAAATATAATTATCATTATCATTATGTTATGTTATTAATAACGAATCCGTGTTCAATTTGATTGTTCCGTAAGCAAAGGTTAACGTCAAAGTAGGAAAAAAAAATGCCATATGGGGAACTCCAATTCTGATTATACGGTCTATTTTGTGTGTGTATATATGTGTGAAATTTGGTTAGCATTTAATATGAATCTAATTAAGATGGCTATAGTATTATTCGATAGGTGAATTGAAAAACCATGCATAACTTGTGATATGACATGCAGTGGACAATGGGGCCAATTGACCAATTGTATTTGTGACCTTTTTGCGATATTTTCGGATTTGTTTGGTTTGTCTAACTTTTAAGCATTGATTATTTGATTCATTGTTCATTGACTTAAGCAAGCAATATATAAATGGATTTATAAACTCAATGAAAAAAGAGTTTGAAATTGTGAGATACTCACTCTGTTTCATATTAAATGTTATTTTAGATTGAAAATTTTATTACAAAAATAAGTGTCAATGACACTTAATATGAAATAGAGGGAGTAATTTAATTAGCGAACGATTAGGTAAATCCCGTGCATGCATCCCACATGGAAAACTTGCGGTGATGGTATATGTACGTTGACATACGATTAGTGTACTACTTCTAAGTTCTAACAAATGATGTTCGTGTCGTGAGTAAGTAATTTTTGAGATTGAATTTGAGTCTAATTACATAAGGGTATTCTAATTATTCTTTGGAAGTTATAAATATGTTGGTTTTAATGGTTAAACATGTTCAGATTTTCATAATTTTGATGATAGTAATATGTTTTGTGGTAAAGTGTTTAAAGTTTTAGATATTTTAATGATAAAAATACTAAATCAAACATTACATGAAATAAGGGTATTTATAGCAATATTGTATAGCGGTTTTGAAGAGCTATAATTAAGTTTCCGAAAAGAAATTATAGCGTTTCCAAAAAGGAAAACGCTATGATAGAATGACCGCGAAAAAATTTGATAGTGGCGCTTAATTTTTGATTCTACTATAGCATAGATGAAATGAAAACGTTATCTTAGAGATAACCGGGAAAATGCAAATTTCATTGCCTTCAAAAAAATTCTGAATAATGTTAACAAAATAAAATAAAAAGTATAGGAAAAATATAACTAAAAGAGAAATAGATCGATTAGGTTGAATTACTCGTTAAACAGCCACCTCTTCTCTTTACTTTCGCTATCCTTTCTTCTTCTCTCCGACTTGAGTTATTCGGTGATGGGAGATGAGAAGCCGGCGACTGTGATGGCCAATCGTGGAAGAGATCGAGAGCTTTTGATTCTCGTTGCTGATACTGACGACAAAGACGATGGTTCTTCTTTCGAAGCCTTCTTCTTCTTCCTCTGCTTCTTCTTTCTTCTGTCTCGCTGAAACTTGATTGAACCCGTTCTAAAACTCGATTCGAAACCCGATCTAAACTCGATCCCAATTTGTTTGTCACATCTTTCACTCTCGATCCCTCTCAGTTTACAATCTCTTCTGAACTCGTCAATGGCGGCTTCCCTTCTTCTCAATCATATTTGGCAAAGTAGTAGCTCGATCTCTTTCCGTCGGGTCGTCGCACGGTTTCAGGTCCTATCTGCTTTTGATTTTCATACTCGATTATTTGCTTATCACTTATCAGACTTGCTATTGTAAGAACTCTTGTTGATTAGAAGTGATGACATGCCTTTTAGATTCTGTGTGGAGTTGTAAGATGATATATTTCATGAGTACAATATGTATTGAAAGTGACTTGTATCTTGTTGCTCATGTTTCTTCTTTAAATCTCTGATTTTGGTTTCTCATTGTGAAACAGGGTGATACATTCAACAATTCTCATTTCACAGACTCAAGGAACAAATGTCGGTGACTCTTCTTCTTTTCCTGTTGAGAAAATTATTCGAAAAATTATATGAAGCTTTGTTATATTCTTGATGGTGAAAAACTGATAATGTAAGCCATGGCTTAAACCGTGAGTCTAGCTTTGCTGATTGAGAATTTTGCTAGATTTTGTGGTTTCTCTATTCATTCTTGTTTTCGATTTTAGTCAATGATTCCGAGTTACTATCCAAAATTTGGCAACATAAGTTTATTGAGGCAATGAGATGGCAATGGCTATGATATCTGTTGTAGTTTCTAATTGTGAAAGTTCCAATTCTAGATTAGATTAAGGTCTTGTGACTGTTAACTGTAGGATAAGAAGTCGAGTATAGACTTGGCATTCACTAGCCTTGTTCTCATCCGATGGATCTGTGATAACATGGATTGAAATCTTGAAGCTTTGTTATGGTCTAGGTTTCGAAACAAGAAAAAGGCTTCGGCATGGTGATAGCTCTATGCAACATCATTTGCCAACCTTCGTGAGTGTTTCTTAGAGTTTACGGAATTTCCAACTTAGCACATTTAGTTTTGGATTTTAACGGCTTTTATCTACTGATTTTGAAACAGGAACACCATAAAGAGAGTGAGTTCCTTTAGCAAAGAACAAGAAACACTTATTAAGGAACTACACGAGAAGTAAGTGTCAAATTTCGCCTCATCTGCATAAACTCTTTATGTGCAACAATTTTAATGACTGTTGTTTTTCTACTGTGTCTATATGCAGGTTCAAGGACCAATACTGATAGGAAAAACTTGTGGCTTTACTTTAGAAATTTAAGCTTTGGATACTTGATTCAGTGACTACTCCCTTTGGATATTTTTTTTTTACATTAAAATGCTAAGCTTTAGATACTTGATTCAATGGTTTACCCAAGTTAAGAAAAAAAAAAAAGAAATACTTAATTCAATGTTTTACCCATGAAAAGGAAAGAAAAAAGATACTTGATTCAATGGTTTACCCAAGAAAAAAAAAAAAAAAGATAGTTTGATTCAATGACTACTCCCTGGAATATGTTTTGACAATGTTTATTTTTATGGTTTTAATTTCATAAGGGACGTTCTCTATTTATATGTCATTGCTAAATAGCACCAACTTAAAAATAAACAAATATATAACGTTGCTAAAGTAAATATATAAATTAAGAATACTCAATACATAATTATAACTATAAATAAAACTTTTATTTTGTTCATAACTATTCTCATACATTCATTTGTTCAATCTTAAACATATTTTATTAATTAATTTCTTAATTAAATTAATGAAATACAAATAAACCATGGAACACAAAATTTTAAAATATATAGACATATATATATATATATATATAATACAGAACACAAAAATAAAATATATAAACAAGTAACAATGGAATATACAATTGACTAATGTATCATATAATCGAAACATATATATATATATATATACTAATGTCTCATAGGTTCATAATTTGTAAACATAATAATTTTAATGTTTTATTTTTCATTAATTTTATTTTGTTAATTGAAAACAGTAAAATGTATTTCAAGATTGAACCATACACCCTTAATGGTTTAGGGTATAGGGTTTAGGGTTTAGAGTTCAATCTTAAAACATAATTCATTATTTATAATTAACAAAATAAAATGTACTAAAAATTTAATTTGTAATAATAGTAACATACAATATGAATAAATATAATATTACAAATATACAAATTAATTATAAAAATCAGTAAGGTGTAACATATATATATATATATATATATATATAAATACATTTTCAATCTTTACTTTTATATTTAAGTCTCTAAATTATCAATTCAATTATCCTATATATTAAAATTCTCAATTCCTAAAACTTAAATTCCAAACCCTAAATTATAAAGTCTAAACCTTTAATTTTATACTCATACATAAATAAAAACCAAAAAAAACGAGGAAGCCTCTTATTGGCTAATTCATAGAGACGCGGATTGGACTTTGGCTTATCCTCCACCGTTGATGAATTATATCTAACGGCTAAAATCTCTTCCTTTTTTATTTTCTTTTGGTTAAAACTCATTCCCCTTAGTCTCTCCCTTTATCGTCTCTTTCATCTTCCTCGTCTTCTTCGAAATTCTTCGAAACCCTACCCAGAACCAAAAACCTCCTATCACGATGAGCTTCCACCAAACCACCAAGCAGCAAGAGACGGATTCGCCGTGACCAACGTTGGCGGGAGCAGATCTAGTTTCATTGAAACATCAACGAGAAACCCTTTTTCACTAGAGCAGATCTTATTTCCACAGATCTGATGGTTTGTCTACACTTAATTCTACATTCTTTCTTGAATTTTCATCTTCCATTCTGATTTCGTTTTTGGTTTAATATACATATAGGTTGTCTTCGATCTCAAACCACTTGATTCGAGTCTCTCTAGCTCTTGATCTCTAACAAGGTATTGTAGGTTTCTTCTGAACTGTTTTATTGGATCGAATTTTAGGCTAGGGTTTCTAAAATGCTTCTTCTGATTCGTGCTTGCTTCTTCTGTCTAGTGTTAAACAATTGAAAGGTTTTTGAATAAAGGCCCAACTCTGCTGCATTTGCATAAGCGGGAACCTTCTCAATTGCAACTCAAGATTTCAGAATTTTCTGAGGCTTTTATCTCTCCGTCGAGTCAATTGTTAGCACTACTCTCCTATCACTCCGAAGCTTTACAGCTTTCTCTTGTTGCAGGTTATAATTTGTTTCGTATAAGCTTTTCATTCTACTAGCGTTGTTCAGTTTTTTTTTGTTATGCCAGTAATGTTTATATGTTAACATTCATTCATTGGTTATTTTTTGGCTGGATGTTAATGTTCTTATAATTAATTGCACATATGGCTAACGGATGAGTAGAGTGACCAGAAGAAGAATTCTAAGCTGTTGAAAGAGAACCACAAAAGCTGAGAGACGAGTTTTAGAAAATATGTTTTGACGCAAAAGTTTTATTAAGTGTTCTTATAATTATCAAGTGTTTTAGTGACAGAATTACAGAATATAGTAAAAAGCCTAATGGGCCTTATGAAACCACAAAACAATTCAAAACAAAAAGCCTTTTATTGGCTTAGTGTAAATATAATTTATATATACAATTATGTATAATCTTTGTAAAATTAGTTTTAATATCAATAAATATCAGCATTTTATTTTCAAATTTAAATGAGCAAATTAATAATATATATAGCTTGTACAAATACAGTATAAATACAATCTCTTATACGTACAATATATAGCTTGTACAAATACAATAAAAATACAATCCTATATAAATACATAAAACTGTCTCCGTATTACAAAAATGCAATTATCAAATATATTAACAGCAATTAATATTCGCTATTATTTATTTAAAGATTGCGTACAAAAAACTGCTATATTATTGAATATCCCAATAGCGTTTAATAAAAACGCTATGTAAAGTGTCATACCTACTATAATGGGAGCAGAGATAGCGCTTTCTACACCGCTCTAATATCGTACAATAGCATTTTTCCGATGCTAAGAAAACCCTTATTTCATGTAGTGAAATTATAATTTCCAAATTTCATATTGAGAAATATACATAAGTTAATAAAAAAACTCGATGAAATTTTGATTTGTGCAATTGATTAAGATTCATGTAATGTTTTAACTGATAAATAGAAATTAATACATAGACGATATGTATAATACAGTAACAAAATGTCAATGTGCATACAAATTTTTTTTAATTATAAGATACTACTTTTAAATTACTTATTAAACAATAAAAAGTTAATTGTTGATAAGTATAAGAAGTGCGGATTTATATATTTCAATTTCCAAACGCATAATGTCGAGAATGAGCAGTTTATTTTGTATTTACACTGTCTTGCAAGATATCTACCATCGGAGTTTGTTAATAATGTTGACAAAGAGTACTTGATGTTGCGAGTCATGAACTCGAATTTGTTCGAACTTTATCTGATACATCTTTGTCTTGATTCATTTTATTTCTACCTCACGAATAAAGTTTTAAATTTATCATCATGTATATTTTTACTTTTTATTAATTAAAATTCTATAAGGAAAAAGAAAAAAAGAAATTTAAGCCAAATAAAAGACTTTTTAAAAGAAAACATATGATATTTTTTTTTTTCTGTCTGATAGAAACAAAAGTTTGGAAAAGTTTACAACGGGGAAAGCTATAAGACACAGACTAATACCCACACTTGATACTGAGGTCAATCGATCCTACAAGTGAATCAGGTAACACAAGATAAAACAAACCAGGCGGTACCAATCTCCAGTTCCTACCTCCACTGTCTTTTCTTACTTGATCCTGCAACCAGGAAAGACCTCCAAGTAATAAATATGACTGAAGCCTCCTCTCTCGCGTAACAATCTGGGCTATAGCCAGCGCCACCTTATTCGCCGATCCAGCCACATGGTGGCACTCCCATGTTAGGAAAATATTAGAAACTTGGCTATAATAATAAATTTATAACAACAAATTTATTTTCTGAATATATATATGAGAATTTTACCTTTTTTCATCACCTTTAAAACCAAATAACCAAGATTTAGTACAAAGTAAAGCTTGAACATACTTAGGAAGAAGTCAACTCCGGTATTTGTTAAGGACACGAGAACCGATACTGAAAGATGACTCTGAAGCTACTGTAGTAATAGGAATCTGAGCACATCTAGTGCCATACGTGATAAAGCACCAAATCGATGACTATTATCTTTTCAGTAATCCAAAACACACATGTCAGGAAAGTTCTTCATCTCTAATTTTGATTCGTCCAGTAAATATCCAAGAGTGACTTTCCCTCATCCGTAACACTAGGGTCTAGGAGCATCATCCAAATTAAATAAGTCCTACATTATGCCAATGTCAAACATATTATTATATAAATTATATGACTGATAAATAATATAAAAAAAGAAAACTATGAATATTAAAACTTACGTCATCAAATTATTCTCTACCACGTTTATTGGAATGATGATGATGAGAAGAAGATGTCGTTGTAGAGTTCGTGGGCATCGGAAACTTGCACATGTACTCGACAAACAACGTAGTCATTTTATCTCTCAAATAATTTACCTTTGCTTGACAAGTACTTGGATCGAGCTCCTCGTAAAGACGGGTCAAGAGCTTAAACTTCATTCTAGGATCAAGAACAGCACCCATTGCAAGAATAACACTATATTGTTCCCAGTACTTATCGAACTTAATCTGCATTCTACAAGCCATTGCTCTGATAAGCTCATCACCATTTGTTTCATTCTCTTTCAGCAAACGCTCAATCTTCCACATATGCCCAAAATATAGATTAGATGTAGAGTAGCTTGTACCGAACATTAGTTAGTGTGGTAATCTTGTAGAATGGCCTCAAAATGTCACATATTTTTTATGCTCTCGCCCATTCTTCATTCGATGGACAACTCTTGTAGCTTTTATCAACCATCCAAAATCTATTAAAAGCTCGTTGATAGTTTAAAGCTTTCTCGAGCATCAAAAAAGTTGAGTTCCATCTAGTTTGAACATCCAGAGACAAAACCACCCCGTTGCCACCTTCTACGCATTGCTCGAATGTAATCCCTCTTGCTTTTGAAGCTTTGACATACTTGACACTATCTCTGATCTTGGTTAAAGCACTACTAATAATCTTTAGTCCATCTTGCACAATAAGATTTAGGAAGTGCGCACAACATCAAACATGGAAAAATTCACCACCACATAACAAGTTGTCATCCAAATTAAGCCGCTCTTTTAGTATCTCTTGTATTGTGTCATTCGCTGAAGCATTATCTAGAGTAAGAGTGAATATCTTCTCTTCAATTCCCCACTCTTTTAGAAAATCATGGATTTTTAGTTGCCAAAGTATCGCCCGTGTGTGGAGGAGGTATGTCACAAAATGACAAGATCTTGCTATTCAAAGTTCAGTTTTCGTCGACGTAATGGGCTGACAAAGATATATAACCTTCACCAGAAATTGCTCTACAACAATCGGAAGTTAAACATATCCTACTATGAATCTTTTCCAACTCCATCTTCAGCTTATTCTTCTCGCTCTCCCAAGTTTTAACAACGTCCATTGCTGCTGTGTTTCTAGTGAAGTAGTTGTAATCTGGATTCAGATATTGAAAAAACCCTCTCAGCTCTTCATATTCAACAACAGCAAAAGGAAGATCGTGTCAAATTATAACCCTACTAAACTTCTCCCTAACAACACTCTGATAAATCTTTATTCTTCTAGTCTTTCCATCTCTATCAATCATCATATCAGCTACATTCTTATTTTTTTGGCTTCTTAATGCATCTCATATGATGACGCTTCATAGGAGATGTTCCTGTGGTAGATTCAAACACAAGTTTATCACCACAATAGTTACACTGAACTCGATTCTTGCCATCGGCACCTTTTCCAATGTGTGTAAAATGTTACCACATTTTTGAAGTTTTTCTCCTTGGTTTACGAGATTTTTCTTGAGGCTCACCTCCAGTTTCATCACCTAATGATGGCTCGTTGGTTAGATCAATATCATCATCGTCATCCATCATCATATCTTCTTCCACAGCCACGTATGACTCCCAATCTTCCATATTATCTGTCCAAAAATAATAATAAAATATTAGTCAAAAATAACATGCATGGATTTAATTCAGATAAAAAACATGCATGAGCTCAAATATAACATAATCTATCGGTTCCAATACAAGGACGAACACAGGATTAGCCAGTCTATTTTGTTTTTACGTACATCATAACAGATTAGCATGCATGCATAGGGTGCCAGACACAAATATGATTATAATCTAGTAATACTACAATTACAGACCCTTAAACGGAGACGTTGCCATGCTTTTGAATTCGGAATCAGATGACAAGAATGAATAAAGCAAGAAGAATGAGATACCAGAACGTCGAGAAGAAACTTACGAAGGAAGGAGAGAATGACGACTCCTATTTATAATAGTAATACATGAGCAAAAAAAAGAAACATTTAACATTTATTTTAGATCATTTACATAAATTAGTTACAAAAAGAAGATATTTTACATATTAATATATATACATATTATATTATACTATATTATATGTATATATATATATATATTATTTTTGTTTTTTTTATTAATCCATGGGTAACACATAACCCTAATGGGTTTACTCTGTTAAACCCATGGACCTATTGGACAAGCCCATCAAAACCCATTTATTTATATGAGTATAAAAACTTAACCCATACCCCTTTAAATAATAGACAAACAGGGTAAACCCATGGGCTTCTACCTATTTTGACACCCCTACCAATAGTCAAAACTTGATAAGATCAGTTGTATATCTTGCAACAACGATTCATAGCGCGGCCATTTCCCCGAATTATTAATAGCTGCAACCCCTGCAGCATTATCCATCACCAGTTCTACTTGAGTAATATGCAAAAGCTGCAGCACCTCCAGAACCCACAAAAAACACCGGAGACATGCTAAAATTTCAGTGTTAGATCTCTATAAAGCAGCTCTCGCATGATAAAGAACTTGAACTTGATTATCTCGAGTAATACACGCTCCTCCAACCATTGAGGAGCTCTTCCGCCAGGACACCGCTATGTTACACTTAGTGATTCCAGGCATTGGTTTCCTCCATGTAATCTTGAGAGATTGTTGTCTCACTGTCCATCGTTGGTTTAACTTGCCATCCATAGCTTATGCAGCAAACCAGTGTGAAGAGTGCGTGAAAGCTTTATCCACCATCTCCCGTATATCTCCATGCTTCCCCTGAAATACAAGTGTGTTCCTCCATATTCATACTTCCCACAACAGACAGGGTATCGTTTGTTTAATTTCCTCCGGAACCCTCACATCCTGCATTACAGGCAAAAGGATAATCCCAATTCCGCACCAGACCAAACTCAGAAAACCCCTCAGCGGGCAGAGGGATATTAGCAATAGCAAACACTTGTCGTGCAACAGGACACACAAACATCATATGACAGATTGTCTCCTCGCTATGACCACAAATTGCACAACTAGTGTCTAATGTTAAACCTCTCGAGGCAATCCTCTCTGAAACAGCTAGAGCACCAGAAAGCATTCCCCATAGGAAAGATTTAATCTTTGGTACCGTCTGCAGTTTCCACACCTTCGCTTTCATGTTTGTTACCTTGATCATATCTTCTGTTCGAGGCTCATAGAGTGTAGGTAAGGTCTAAAGCAGCCAGTACCCACTTTTAACTGAGTAAGCTCCAGAAGGCATGTAAGGCCAAGTCTCTCTTTGTTGTTGCAATTTTCATAGAGAGAATCTGCTTACCATCATCAGGTGGAAACAGGGCATGTACCTTAGCTGTGTCCCATTGACCATCCATTGAGGTCCGCAGCTCCGCAACCTTCAGGTTGACATTGGGTCTCAGGTACCAGAGACGGAAGACATATTTTAAGCCTAGTACACAGCACTTTAGACACGATCTGATTAAAAAAGCAGATTTGCGGGTTAGGGTTTTGGCAATAGTAAAAGTTGTCCTATTAGCTTGTGCATTTTCAAACATCACCTTCTAATAAGGTTTCATCATTGTGTGTATATCGAATGAGAAAGCCATGAATGACATATAACATGTCGTGCATGCGACCCGAAGCATTAAGTATATTTTATAGTTGTTGGTTTTATCAACTTTTTAGTCTTTTGTCCACACATATCTTCATCTATCACCACTATTTCTTTGTATACTTATAGACGACATAGTTTTGTCTGGAAAGAGTGACAAAATTGCTCAACAATTTTTCACTTGTCTTGCATAACATTTCTTGATCAAAGATTTAGGCGATATCAACTAAAGATGTATTGAATGGCTGAAGTAGTGTCTGTGTGATTCAAGACGTGATACAAGATTGTTGTTGTTTTATGTGTGTGAGAAGTTTCTAGAAGGTTTGAGAAGGCAACATTGAAAGATGGTTTAAGGATGAATTGAAGAGGAAAACTACTATTTCATTGGTTGATTAAATTGGAGTTTTACAAGGAAAAGGAAAATAGCATAAAGGAAAAAAGCCTTTTCTTATGAGATTTGGAAATCTTCTCGTATTGTGATTAGGAAGTATTGATGGGTATATAAGGAGGTGTTAGGCACGTCCTAGAGAAGCAAGAGAGCTGAGGCATAAAGGTTATAATCTTAGAGAGCTTTCTGTTTGTGTGCGGCTTAGTTTCGCGGTTTAGTGCTTGTGTTGTTCAAGCTTCTTTGTTCGTCGGTGTGACGTGTGAGTGTGAAGGTTGTTCAAGAGAGTTGAAGATCTGAAGTCTAGACTCAGGGGGAGTTTAGCCCAAGGTTAGGTTATCTTGGTTTGAATCTAGGCTTGGTGTTAGTCTAGTTAAGGGTAGAGAATTATCCTTAAGATTTCATGTTATAGAACGGAGAGGTGAATTAAGAGGGTTGTGCTTAATTTACGCGTTTGCGAATAGGTTTTATTTGCTTTCTTGTTTTAGTGGAATAGAAATCTGGACGTGGTCCCGGGGAGTAGGAAAAACCGAACCTCGTTAACAAAGTTCTTGTGTTCTTTACTTTCTGCACTTTATTATTGCCTCATCCTCATTTACAAGTGGTATCAGAGCGGGTTCTCGATAGAGATTCAGTCTTGTTTCGCGTAGATCAAGGGTGAGGGTAGTTCAGAAAGTAAGGCAGAGCTTTGAATCAGTTGTGATAACTTCATACAGAGAAGGCACGTCTATGACAAGACCACCATTGCTTGATTCATCGAATTATGGATATTGGAAGGTTCGTATGCAAGCGTTTATTAGTAACCTTGATGAAGATTGCTGGAATTCGATTGAGCTTGGTTGGGAGCCCCCTAAATTCGTGGATGATAAAGGAGTTGAGTGTCTTAAACCAAGAGATAAGTGGACTACTGCAGAGAAAAAACTATCAAGTTGTAATTCTACAGCCAAGACGGCGATTTACAATGCTATTGATTCAAGCCACTTCAAGTTGATTTCTCAATGTGTATCAGCTCAAAAAGCGTGGAAGTCATTGGAGAATATGTTTGAGGGTACTTCAAGTGTTAAGAGAACAAAGCTGGATATGTTGGCATCACAATTTGAGAATCTAAGGATGGAAGAAAAAGAAACTGTGGCTGAGTTCAGTGCTAAGTTATGTGATATTTCTAATGAGGCTTTTGCTCTTGGAAAGCAGTACAAAGACAAAAAGCTTGTGAAGAAGTTGAAGCGGTCATTGCCTGCAAAATTTGAGTCAAAAATTTCTGCAGTTGAAGAAGCTCATAATTTAGATGAGATGGCTTTTGATGAGTTTGTTGGGATTCTTAAAGCTTTTGAATTAAGCAAAGCATATGAAGCTGAAGGAGTAAAGAAGAAAGATGATGAAGTTAAGGAAGCAATAATGAAGGAAGTTGACAATGGAGTTGCTCTTAAGGTATCATCTTGTGAAGATTCAATGGCTATGTTATCAAGACAATTTGCTAAATTTCTGAAGCGTAGAGACGAAGAGAAGAAAAGTTGAATGGGTGAAGAGATGAAGACTTCATCAAAGAATGTTCAATGTTTTGAATGCAAAGAATATGGTCATGTATGGTCTGATTGTGCCAATCTACAAAAGCATAAGAAGAAGGCTATGAATGTGGTTACTAGTGATTCTGAAACTGATTCAGATGAAGAAGAAGATCTGAAGAATTTTGTGGCGTTTACAACTTTTGAAGATAGTTCTGAATCAGCATCTGCAACAGTGTCTGCATCTGCTTCTGAATCTGCAGCAAAACCTGCAACTGCAACAGAGCATGAGTCTGAGAGTGATAGTGATTCAGAGGATATGAGCTATGAAGAACTTGGTAAGAGTTATGAGAATTTGTATACACATTGGCTTAAGGTAGTTGATGAAAATTCAGTTTTGATTAAGGAGAAGCTCCAGTTAGAGGCTAAAGTCGTTGAAGCAGAGAAACATGCAACAGAGAAGGGAGAAGAAGCATTACAAGCTAAAGTGCAACTTGAAGAAACTCAAAAGAATTTGAGGATGCTTAATAATGGTACAGAGAAGGTGGATCATATTCTGAGTATTGGCAAGACAGATAAGTGTGGCCTTGGATATGAAGGAAAAGTTTCAAAATCGGATCCCGTGTTTGTTTCAAATGAAAAAATCACGTCGGCTTCAAAGTGTACTTCAAAGTCTGCTACAGAGGCTGCTTCAGTTTTTGTGAAAGAGCGGAATGCACCTAGACAAGTATTTCGTCCTGTTTGCCATCATTGTGGTGTTGTTGGGCATATTAGGCCAAGATGTTTCCGATTGTTGAGAGAGAGGAGCCGAATGGAGAATGCTTATGATGTAAGGTTTCATGGTCCTACATGTTATCATTGTGGAGTTCAAGGACATATTAAGAGGAATTGTTTCAGATTCATTCAAGGAGTCAATCATGGAGGTCTAATGCGGAACAAGATTTGGGTTAGAAAAGATGATATCTATGGAGGTGGTGTACTAGGCTATCAACCGCGTATTGCAAAGCGGGGAGAATTTTCCAGTTAGTTTTGACCATGTTGTGACTCATTCAGGGGGAGAATGAAGATGTGTCTGGTGATGTTGTTTAGGTGTTTGAACTGATGAGTTCACAAGCATAGTCAAAAAGGGGGAGAATGAAGATGTATTGAATGGTTGAAGTGTCTGTGTGATTCAAGACGTGATACAAGATTGTTGTTGTTTTATGTGTGTAAGAAGTTTTTAAAATGTTTGAGAAGGCAACATTGAAAGACGGTTTAAGGATGAATTGAAGAGGAAAACTACTATTGTGATTAGGAAATAGTGATGGGTATATAAGGAGGTGTTAGGCACGCCCTAGAGAAGCAAGAGAGCTGAGGCATAAAGGTTATAATCTTAGAGAGCTTTCTGATTGTGTACGGCTTAGTTTCGCAGTTTGGTGCTTGTGTTGTTCAAGCTTCTTTGTTCGTCGGTGTGACGTGTGTGTGTGTGTGAAGGTTGTTCAAGAGTGTTGAAGATCTGAAGTCTAGGCTCAGGGGGAGTTTAGCCCAAGGTTAGGTTATCTTGGTTTGAATCTAGGCTTGGTGTTAGTCTAGTTAAGGGTAGAGAATTATCCTTAAGATTTTATGTTATAGAACGGAGCAGTGAATTAAGAGGTTTGTGCTTAATTTACGCGTTTGCTAATAGGTTGTATTTGCTTTCTTGTTCTAGTGGAATCGAAATCTGGACGTGGTCCTTGGGAGTAGGAAAAACCAAACCTCGTTAACAAAGTTCTTGTGTTTTTTACTTTCTGCACTTTATTATTGCCTCATCCGCATTTACATCAATCTTTTCGCAGCATCGAAGTCACATATTCCACCGGAGGACTTTACCTCATGCAACACGACCATCGATCTTCTCACAAAGACCAAGATGGCTAAAGCCAAAACAACTTTGAAAACCTATGTACGACGCCTTCACTAAAAGCTCACACTCATCCTAGTAGAGAGCACTTCATGGTCTAATCGAATATCACACTGTCAATTAGCTTTTGCTAACCCACTAGATAGACTTTATTAAGGTGGAGCTACAATAAAAGGAGAAATGAGTGCTATTATACATTTATATATGATTGGCATCTCATATCATGGTATCTTCCTTGAACGTAGCAACCCTATAACAATATATAGGTATTTTTTTTGTATCAAGTAGATCATATATTTACTCTAATATATTGGACATGCGCTATACTGTATTATGGTCCCGAAAGAAGCAATATACTGTAGTTGCTTTTTCCACCGAAATCCGACGAGTATCATTTCGTTGCCAATGTCAAACCAAGATTTTGATGGAGCTGCTCCTTTCTTGCAAAGTTGGCCGACACATATCATTTGTTGCAACGAGGTCGGCGCAGCTTTCCTAAGCGTCGTCAATCTCATGTTCCACTCTTACATGAAGGCTCGACTATTACTCCTTTCGTTCGTGATGACGTCCAAAATCTTGTCAGATAATTGAACTTTTAAATCCAAAATCTTGTCATAAAAAGTAGTTTGTAATACCGGCATGACTAATTTTGGTAATTACACTTTCGGTATGGTTGAAAGTTGAAACAGAAACAGAAGTCATCGAATCACAATCATGTTTTTACTCTTTTGACCTTCCTAAATCAGTCCGACCTAGATTCTCTCCTAGATACAGATACAGAGTTGGATTAAACAGAGACTCTCTCTCGCCAAACGTTGCTTTGCTTCTTGGGAGAGCTATAAAAGTTTTTTTTTTTTTTGTTGTATATCGTTTAAGTGTGATTCCTCTCCAACTTCAGCAAACTAATTTCGCCACGAAAGCAAACAGAGTCACATCCTCATGAGTGTTTTGTGTGCTGCGATGATCGTGTGATTGATTCCAAAATCCCTAACTTTTTTCGAAAATTTCCAAAAATCAAAGCTTAACCCATTAATTCCATGGCGATGTCTCTCCGTTCCGCTCCATTCATCTCTCTCCGTGCAAGAAAAAGCTTTAACCTTTCTTCGAAAACTCTCGCCTTTAGGTTATCATGCTCTTCTTCTTCTTCTTCTTCTTCTAATGGGTCTCCCCAAAATCAAAACTTTTCTACACATTTCGAGAAGAAGAGATCATTCGCTGTTGCCACCGGTGAGCTTTTCATCGGAATTGCGTCGAGACTATTGAAGTCTTCTAAGCAGAAGACGCCGACGGTTGATGATGGAGATAGAATAGGTAGTGTGATTGAGGATGAAATTGAGCCAGCGGTGATATGGGAACAAAGGATTAAGGATGTTGAAGCGGAGAAAGAGAGAAGAGTCATTACAAGTCCAGGGTTTAGTTTCTCTGCTGCTGGTCTTTTGTTTCCTTATCATCTTGGAGTTGCTCAGTTGTTAATTGAAAAGGGTTACATCAAGGTGCTTCATTTTCTTGTCCATGAATTGATTGTATTTATTATAAACCATTATGATTTGAGATGATTTTGTTTGTTGTGTGTTGATTCAGGAAACTACTCCTTTAGCAGGATCCTCTGCTGGTGCTATAGTCTGTGCTGTGATAACCTCTGGAGCCTCTATGCGAGAAGCTCTTGACGCTACTAAGGAGCTTGCTGATGATTGTCGACGCAATGGCACTGCTTTCCGCCTTGGGGTAATAATAAGCCTTCTTTCTCAGTAGTCAGTATATTCACAAATATTTAGAGCCATGGAGTTGTATAACTTCCTAGGTGTTGCTGCTCTTTTTTGTATATCAACAAAATCAAGTCATTTACCTTGCTTTAGAATAGATTGTCATACAAGTTTTTCTATGGTTTTAGGCTGTCCTTAGAGAATCCATGGAGAGGTTACTGCCAGATGATATTCATATTAGGTCCAACGGGAGAATTCGCGGTGAGGAACAACTGCTTCTTTCATCAATTTGTATTCCCCATGCCTGACTTGTCTTCGGGTCTGACGTTGTTGATCATTCGACTGTATTCTAGTTGCCATCACACAGGTGTTTTGGAGACCTAGAGGTTTACTAGTGGATCAGTTCGACTCCAAGAGCGACCTGATAAATGCAATTTTCACATCTTCTTTTATTCCAGGGTAAAATATCACTCTTTTTTGCTTTTGAAACTTTTAGAGTTTTCTGGAGAATAAAACTTTAACAACCAGAATTTAAAACGAATGCAGATATCTTGCACCACGACCTGCAACCATGTTCCGTAATCGAGTTTGTGTTGATGGAGGCTTGACATTGTTTATGCCACCAACAGCTGCTGCTAAAACAGTATGTACATGATTGTTGTGTTGTTTTGTTCTCATTTTCTATTTCTTAGGCGCCTGCTTGTCAACTGTTCCTTTCTTATCTTTGCGCGGCTAAAGAGTGTGTGGCCTTTTCCAAATATTGGAAGCCCTTTTATATGTGTTCAATCCGTTTGACTTCTGTATATATTCCATGGAGCTTATTGAACTTTCTGCATCAATCTTTCACAGGTTCGAGTTTGTGCTTTTTCCGCGAGTAATTTCAAACTAAAGGGCATTGAGATCTGCCCAGATTGCAACCCTTTAAACAGGGCAACAGCTAGACAAGTAAGTGCTCAGTTTCTTTTAAATCTCTAGTGAGATTATTATCTTTCTCTATTGAGAGTTAGTGTGTTAATCTTGGTCTTCCTGATACCTAGCTATTGAATTGGGCACTGGAGCCGGCAGAGGATGAAGTGTTGGAAAAATTGTTTGAGCTGGGATATGCAGATGCTGCTACGTGGGCTGAGATGAATCCAGTTGAGGAACTGGTGTATGACGATACCCCCACAGCTCAAGAGATTACTGCTACTTAAGAACAGACGAACTCAATACTATATTACAGTAACCGTAATTAGTCAAATTTATTTGCGCTACACTAGATTCTGATAGTCTCCAGAAGCTATCTGGTTTTAAAAAGTCACACAAAGTTGTAGTTCTTAGATCAAACAAAGCAGATGGTACATCACTTTCAGTTGGAGTTCATCTACTGTTCATGAAAAAAAAAAAAGTGCTTAGTTGAAAGGGAAGTTATTTAGGACCCAACGATGGTCCACAAAATATTAAAACTTTCTCTTTTGGATCATTCAACATCAAACTTTTCTTTTGGATCATTTCAACATCAAACAAAGTCACTAACAAATTCTTGAATGGAGATGCATCTGAAACAAACATTATTCTCTCCACATTAGCCTCACACAGCTTTGCAATTTATTAGCGTTGGGGGAAAAAAGCAAAACTATTCTTGATTCATACTTTTGAGAGCTTTCCTCTCAGGTTATAAGCCAAATGCTCTCATCTAAGCTAAGGTAGAGGTAACGGGTCAGGTACAATTATAGGAGGTAAACTGTCGTGCATATATGCCATTACAAAGAAGGACAACATGCCAACGGAAAGGAGTAGTAGCGGTCCTGCTGGGACTGGTTTCCGGGAAGATGCTAAACGAAATCCTGCAAGAAAGTTGTAGAAAGAACAGAAAATCCCATGCGATGAGAAGAGATCTGTGACATATATGCAAACAAAAAGCACATCTTCGTAAGAGGAGATTACCGAAGACAGAAGAGAAGAGGAAGGCAGCACCAAGTCCTATGGTGTCACCGAGAACTCTAGTCTCTGGCGATTTAGTAAGGAAGTAGGCCTGTATAGAAGAAACCAAAACATTGGAATCCTCAGTTAACAAGTTCGTAACCGGATCAACAGTTGAACAAGAAGATATGGATGCTTTCAGTTATACAGTCATTGGTCATAAAACCGAGACTCAGAGAACAAATAGAAGCAAAAGTGCTGTAAAAGACAAAATTTGGAGGAACACAATCAAGAAGATACAATACACCAGCTAACATAGAAAACATTGATGCAGCTGCAATCAGACAAGCTTCCGAACTTATTAGGGTTGATCAGACCTTCAAAAATAATACTTACACCAAGAGGAGGTCTCATTTTACAAGGTAAAAATATAAGAGAATCATCAAACAACTACTTTTAACAATTCAATTTAATTGTATGCTACATCAGTTGTAGATTCTGACAGATCAACTGTTAAGTAGTTTATTAAGCCTCCCTCTAAAGAGACAAAAACACAAATTTCTCAATGAACTTAAACAAAGCTTAAAGAGAACAACATTTAGCAGAAACAATAACTTCATTAGTGCACTTAATTCCTCACTACCTTCCTCAAAGGACAAGTTCAGATTAAACAGACTATACAGCAACTAGAAACAAAGAAAGAGAGAAAGAGAGAGAGAGAGAGAGAGAGAGAGAGAGATCTTACAGATGCCATAAGAACAGAACCGGTCAAACCCCCAAAGAGAGAACCTTTGCTTCCAGATTTGCTATCTTCAATTTTGAAAAACAAAGTTCAAAATATTTAGTGGAATTGAGCCAAAACAAAACAAAAGTCCAGCTTTGAACCATGAGATCAGTAACTTACAGGCGAAGAGACCGCCTCCTAGAAGAAGAACACCATAAGCAGCAGAAGCGACTGGAGCTAGCTCTGACAGCTCCGCCTTGCAGCAGAGACCATAATTTCGTCTGCTCTTCGATTTTTCCGACAATTTAGTGAGTCCCGACCAATTTCGGCCACCGTTACTGACACTCCGCCCGAGTTTAGTGCTCCTCACCGACACCAGAGACGGAGAAGGTAACGTTAGCGCAAAAGACGACATTGCTTCGCCGCCGAGTGGGTCTCGTCAGTCAAAAAAGAGTATAAAAATGGATCAAATATGACAAAGCTCAGCAGCGTTTTCACTTACTTACGGCTTCGGTTTAAATTTCGGGGTTACTAAAATTCGATTTGGTTTGGTTAATTTGGGCATGTATCGGTTCGACTGCCAATTTGAACCAAAAACTAAATTCGGTTTGGTTTATTATCAACTCTTTCAATAATTTTGCTTAAATTTTGTTTATTTCAGGTAATCTCGATTAAACTAATATAGATTCAGGATACAATTTTGAATAACTTCAGTTCAGAATGAAAATATGGTAATTTTTCTTGTTGGTGGGTTCCTAACCAAACTGGTTTACCAAATTTCAATCATGTCTCGTCTAATAAACTGAATCTGAATTAAATTACCAAAACTTCGGTTTGTTTTGAGCCATTCGGCTAATTTTGTTTGGTTTATGTGACCTACCTCTAATAGTTTTAGTCTGGTAGTTCTTAACCAAACCGGTTGCCAATTTTTTATGCTTCCTATTTTGTATTTTCAATACTGTATGTCTCACCCAATAAACCGAATCAGAGTTGAATTACCAAAGCTTCGGTTCGTTTCGAGCCTTTCGGCTAATTTGGTTCAGTTTATATTCCCCTGCCGCTAATTTGGTTCTGTTTAGGAAGGACAAAGAGATTCTCTCAATCGTTTGTGTTATAACATCATCAAACATTAATGTTTACAAAATGCAATTTACACAGAATTGTTCTCTTTACTATACACATCACTAAGCAGAACCATTTGAATCTTCCATCTTTTTTATTTTTTCGGGTTGTTTTCGACAGAATCTCCTATACAACAAAACTCAAATCTTCTCAGCTCTTTTCGTGTCTTGTACAAACCAACTAGACCTACACACACACAACAATCACTACCTAAACCTCATCGTCTTAAAACACACGGGTTAATTTTATATATCATTCATCTTTTCCACAACCGAAGAAAGACAAGGACGGGATCTTCTTGACAAGCGTTTGGACTACTTGAGAAGCCGAGGGTCTCAACGATGGAGCGCTACGAAGACAGAAAGCAGCCACACTTAGCATTGTCTTAACCTCTTCTAAATCAAGACTAGCGTCCCTAGACAACCTTGGATCCAAGAACTGTCTCATCTTCTCTTCTTCGATATATCCATTCGAATCAAGAATCTCATGGATCAATGGAGCTGCTGTGTGCACCAACATCTCACCTCTCTCAGAGCTAACCGCTTCTTTCCCTGAAACCAACTCGAGAACCACTACTCCAAACCCATACATATCCATCTTCTTTGAAGCAATCCCGGTTCTTAAGTAGTGAGGATCTGTGTAACCTGGAGAACCAATCATCATCACTTGCTTGGAACGTGGTGACATCGTCTTAGAAGGCTGAACCATCGATGAGAACCCGACCTTGGCTGAACCGAAATCACAAAGCTTAGAGTTGAAATGTTTGTCAAGAAGTATGTTCGAGGATTTGATGTCGCCATGCACAATCTGAGGACTACATTTCTCATGAATATGTTCAATTGCTTGCGCAACCTGATACGATATAGCGGTACGGTTTCTCCATGGCAACACTTGTTTGCTGTTGCGGTTAAGCTTCTCTTGGAGGTTACCTTGAGGAAGGTACTCTAGTAAAAGTGCACCAGTTTCCTCTGAAAGATAGACAATAATAACAACAACAAGAGATTAGATTCACACTAACAATCCCACTTAAAAGACAAACGATTTGCAACAGTGAAAAGCGAATCAATTAGGGTAAAAGTGAAAACACTAAATGGGTAAAGAAACGAATCTACATAAGGACAAGACGAGAATAAAGGTTAAAGCTTAGTACTTTATAAAGTATTAGACTTTTATGAGTGTGAATAATTCAATAGGACCAGTTCTTGATTAATCAAATCTTGATGATGAATCAACAAATCCAAGAAATTTTAAAGAATCTAAAGCAAAATCAGGGACCGATCCTTAAAATTCGCTAAACATAATTGACTTTTTAAAACGGGTTTAAGAGAGAAAGGAACCTGAATCGTCAAAGTAACCAAGAAGCTTAACAATGTGAGGATGTTGAAGACGAAGCAAAATCTCAAGCTCAGACCTAAACACTTGGTAAAGACGATGACTACTAACATGAACCTTGAGAGCAGCGTTGATAGAGCCAGACAAACGAGCCAAGTAGATACTACTGTAACCACCTGAACCAATAAGTCTAGAGAAATTGGAAGTGAGAGACTCAACGTCGTCCCAGGTATAACAAGTCACACCGGAGACAGAACCAGAATCTGTAACCGTGGGTTTGTCGTTGTCGGTGGTTGTGGCTGTGGCTGTGTCTGTGATATGGAAACGGACACAACTTAAGAAACAAGACATTTTGGAAATGGTGAGAGAGTTTGAGTGAGGAGGGTTCTTGATTAAGAAGGAGAAAAAAGTGGGTTTCTTGGAAAATGAAGAGGAGTTTTTGTAACAGCCGACAAAGAAGGAACAGAGGAATCAGAGAATGAAGATCTGATTTTTTAGGAATGTGTGTGTGTTTGGTGGCTTTGTGATTAAACAAGAGGAAGAAAGATGTTTAAAACGGTTTCTTTAATTTTTTTTGGATTAAGGAAGAAAAGAGAGAGAGAGAGAGAAGCAGAGTTTGACCAGTTGTGATTAATAAGAGGAAGAAGAAGAAGAAGCTGCACTGACGTTATAACCACTACTACGATTACACTCTATAATAAAACACTTTTTTTTGCCGTTTTGTTTTTTATATTGTCCAATCATTAATACTAATATTTATGGGTATTATTTGCTCACGTATACACATTTTGTTTTGTATTTGTTGTTTTTTTTTTTACAAAAGGCGATTGAACGTTTCGATTTAATATTATACGGTAGCGGCGACTAGTCTCGATCGGTCTTATGGTTTAGTCTTTTCGAAGTTGCCACGCTACCGTCAAATACGAAATTTAAACCGGAAGTTTCAAAATGGGGACCATAATATGTATGTTTGGATCGTTTTGTGAATCATCTCTCACGTGTTTGATAGTTTCTCTATTCAATTTGTTTGTTTGACAAAATTGCATTTTATTTATCAAATTATTTTAAATAACACAAAACTATTTTCGGCTTTCAGAATATTTCTTGCTAATAAATTCGTTTCAACATCTTGTCTCGAAGTTGATTGAGATGAGAATGAAACATACCCACTTTGTTCCCGATTAATTTAGTTTTTAGATTTTTCACACCTACACAACACATTAAAAGTTTATTATAAATATATTATTTTTTGTCTTTTACAATTTTCTATAAATTTAAACCAATATTATTTAGTTATTTTTTTTCTTAAATTTATGAGTTCATCGTCAATTACTATTAAAAAGTCCATAAATAATTTTTAAAATACATTATTTTTTCCTCAAAAACAGATTAATAAGAAACAGATGAAGTGTGAAATACTATAAAAGAAATTATACCATTTCATCTTAATCATTTCCTTATATTTTTACTATCTTATCAAAAAATTACAATAAAACAATATTTCTTCTATTGCAAAAAGTGTTATTTTGCCACTTTTTCTTTGTTACAAAAATAGTATCATTTTATGTTTTCAATGTAGTTTTTAAAATTAAATCTCTTCTTTATCACTATTGTTTGAGTTTATTAATTAGAAAATAAATCTTTTTAATGTATTTATAAAAAGTAAAATATAAATTTAAATGATTTTCTTAATTTGTGTGTATTTTGTCAAAATGGTACTTTTTGTGAGACAAAGAGAGTATATTTTTGCCACATAGCTAAAAAATTTAATTCTCCCTCCGTTTCATAATATAGGATGCTTAGAGAAATGTTTTTGTTTCATAATATAGGATGTTTCCAACTTTTTATACAACTTTTAGATTAATTTTATATTTTATAATATGCAGTCTTGTTTATGATTGGTTAAACTTTTTAAAAGTAATTTTTTCTTAATATGTGTGTTTTAACCAAAATATCATATATTTTAAAACAGAGGGAGTATCACACTAATATAAACTTTAAATTCAATTGCTTATTGTAGATAGATGTATTAATTCTAATTAGTTATCAAATTATAAAATAAAGTTTCTATATATAATTTACTTGGGTAGTACCCGCGCGCACGCGCGGTAATTAGATATTGAAAAAAACAGTTTTAACACTTTAGGATATAGTGTTCTTGGTAAAAGATATTTTAAATATTTGATAATTTAAATTTTTAATATTAAATAGTTGTCATCTTAAGATATAATAAAGGAATAAATGTTATAGAAATATTGTAGGGTAAAACAAATTGTCTTTTTTTTTATCTTGGGTTCCATATCATCTCTTTGTGACACCAAACGGATGGAATTGGAATTTCAGCATATGTGGCTTTTTTGCTTGGGGAGTTTGTGTATTGAATACAATAAATGTTATAGAAATATTGTAGTGTCGTTGAAGGAATCATAATATCATCCATAGGACCATCTTCACTGTAGTCTTCTTTAGATATAATCTATATGATAATTATAAATAAAATGAAAATACATGGAATTATTTTCAAATAATTATATAACATGATTATTAAAATAATTTACATGAAATTACAGCTATAGAAAAATACATACCCGAAAATATGCATGACTATAATCGATCATAGTTTCTTACAAATATGGCTATCAAAGTAAAAAACAAATTATGACAATTCAAAACCATTCAAGAAAAAAAAAATTAATATAAAAATTTAGGTTATAAAAAATAATATCTGATATTAATTAGAATCAAATTTGTTGATCGATTCCTCTGGTCCATGATACCTACGTCAAAGAATTATATATATTAATCTCATAAGATTATAATATAATAATCAAAATTTTAATCTAAACCAAAAAAAAAGTTCATAATAATATACCTCTTTTGAAAGGTGGACTGTAAGCAGAGCTGGTTTTTTTGTAGCTTCGAGTTTATTAGAATTTGGATTGAAATTTTCATTGGCATTTACATTATATATATAGTTTGCCTTGTGAACGATGTCTCTGTTTTATGAAAATAATTAGTTAAATGCTAATCTTTACCCATTATTATGTGTAAATGATTTGGTTTAATTGAAACAGAATTAAAGAAAAGGTCAACCAAACCTCTTTCGTAATTAGGGAACACCGGTCAGACTGAGAAGTTCAAACCGTCATTTTAATCGGTTTAGCGGTTATAGCCTATTAAAGTCTCGTCCACTCAACAAACTTTTTTAGGGTTGGGCCGTACGCGGTTTACAGAGTTACTCAAAGCAAATAGAGTAAAAATATAATTAGATTCCTAATGAGATGTATTTTATATATAAAAATATTTACACAAGTCGATTGTCAAAAAAAAAAAATATATTTACACAAGTCAATCGTAAGACCTCCTTTAAATCCTAAGCCCTTCACTCTTTAACCAAAATACATACATAACTTGCTTTACCTCAGCACAAAGGATGAACATACAACTCATTGGATTCTCGCACTGTATAACGCACTGTATAAATTAGCAACAGAAACAGCCAAATCAATGCCCCCGTAGCCTTGTCCTTGCATAGTCTTCCTAAACAAAACATGTACTTGTGATTGTTATTGATAGCATTTGAAAGTGTTATAAGGATCAAAGTAAGGCTACTTACATCAGGCTTTGAGAAAATACCTCACCCATAAATCATTCTCGGAACTTATATGGAGGGAAAATTTTACATATATTCATATAATTCCATTTAAAGTGCACAATAAATTTTCTAAAAGAGGGTACTTATTATATATGGTTATGTCTTACTTTTGGTTCAACTTATAGGCATATAATATATATGTGCATACTAACCAAACCAAGAATATAATATATACATGATTCAAGTTTTAAGATACTATGCAATCTTCCTTGGCCTATAACTTTCCGGCCAAGATTCAATGGAAAGAGAATCAGCCATGAGCTAAACCAATTTGTCCTTTGTCTAACAGTACTAATTATCTAATTGAAACAAAATAGTTGATATCACATAAAGTTCTAATTCTCAATTTCGAACTGCAGAGGCACTTAGATGACAAAAAAAAAAATACTGCAAAGGCACTTACATGGAAAATGGCTAGTGCGTGAAACAGTAACATGCGGTTTTCAGGAGAAGTAAGTCTTCCGCTGAATAGTCTCCATCTGATGTCAAGATCGCTGATGGAATCTACATCAGTTCTCTCTCGCTTCATCTATATTATTCCCAAAGAAGAATCTGAAAGCTTCTCAGCATCATTAAGAAGTAACTTTTGTAATGTGAAGTTGATCCTCGTACAGTCCAATGGAGCAAACCAAATTCCTTATGGTAATCCCTGTCAGAAAAATCATAATACAAATTGGACAGACATAGATACAAAACGCATCTACCACATCAAAACCTGTGATTTAAAGACACTTCAACATAGACCTGATGGTCCATTAAAACAGGCAATACTTTCTAAGAGACCTAGCGGTTTTCTCAAACAAATAAATTAAGATACTTTTGATGGTCTCAATACAGGTGAACCTTTCAGGTTAGAGTTGTAAAAGCAATATTAAGCAAAAACCACAATGACACATAAAGAGGAAGGATTAAGTCTCAGTTTTAATATTTATCTTCTTAATTTCTTTTTCCTTTCCCTTTCCCTCTGCCTCTTCCTTTCCCTTTCTTCTTATTCGAACCATTCCTAGAACCATTGTGTATTTCGTCATCATCAATTACTTTACACGCATAGCATCCTCCAGCTCCTTGGTTTTGCTTCGCTCGACCTTCCTCTTCTCAATAAAACTAACTACTCCACAAAGAACAATGTTAGTGTCATCGACTTGCATCAGCTCTTCAGCTAACTCAGCAGGAGTAACTTCAGTAGAATCGATCAGCTTCTCGATTTCCTCGCAGAGAGGATGTTTTAAGCCGTCTAAACCAAGGTAATTAGTGTACAATAAGGATCCCAACTTAATCTTCAAAGAGAGAAAAATTCATAATAATATAGCTCTCCAAGAAACCACTACACAAACAGGAAAATAAAATACTAAACTCTGATTTTGGTCGACCCATATATAAGCCTCTTCTCTAGCAAAAGCTTCTTGGCAGATCTATACCATCCACCCAAATAACAAACCATTAGTCATTAAAACACTTAAAAAGGTTTATCATCAAATCAAAGAAAGTGTATTTAACAATATTCATACTCGATTGGGAGTTGGACTTCTGCTATTCCGATAGTCCACTGTGTCGAGCTCTCTTCAAAACTAAGCTTCTTAACCTGAGAATGAAGGTGTTTAGTAACAACATTCGTAATCCCCTGTACCACATAAAACAGTAAACAACCAATGTGTTACATTAGGCAAAACACCTTAATTTAAGATGATCAAGTATCTTATATAACTCGTCTTCCACTCGCTTCAACTCATTCTCAACCTCCTCTGCATCATCAATATTTTCCCCCTCTTCTTAGCCAAATTCTCGTTCAATGTACTTTACCCTAAAGAATCAAAACAACCTTTAAAACACTTGCAAAGGCAGCTCACTCTAGAAAATTAGGTTAAATTTTTAAACGGAGAGAGATTTGCTTACATGTTGGAATCTTCAATCAAAAAAACAGTCTATTGAGCAAAAGTATCTTGTAACATAAGCTCCTCTTTCTCTGCTTCAGCTTCGGCTTTCTTCACTGGTTTCACTTTTCTGATGCTATATTCCGCTGCCGTTGAAGATAAAGCTGGGATCCCTAAACTTCTCTCTTTGCTTCTGCAAAAACTTTACCTCCTCCAACGCCAATTTGTAGATCAACCAAAGATCAAACCTTTTTAACAACCCATCAAACCTTTTTAACGATACAAAGCCGAAAAAAAAATTAAAACCCTAAAAGTGGTGAATTGAAGAGAAGAGAGTTTTTTTTTTCTTTGTTTATGGTGTAAGCAAACGATAGCATTGTATTTATAGTTGTAAAGGACCTATGTTTTTAGGGTTTCCAGTAAGGAGGTGTATTGTCGTCGGGTTTTTTCTTCCTGCAGAAGCCCATTAATTTTAAGATTAGCGTTGATCTACAAACAATCTAAGCCCATTAATTATCTCAAATTTGTAGAATTTGTAGTATAAATCAGAACCATAGTTGTAAAAAGGATATTTTCTAAAAAATATAGGGATATATTTAGCAATTTCTTTTGCAAATAACTTTTTATGCAATTAGATTATTTCTGTTCCGATTTTTGATTTATTTTAATACGAAAAATAGGAAAATTTACGTTCAAAGGTAAAATATTTCAACGTCAGGAGTACTTTTCATTAATAGCAAAATAGTCATTTGTGACTGAGATTGAATGTGGGACGTTTTCACTTCACTTTTAATATAATAGATACCAAAAATCTCCAATGTCAAAAAACGAACATCTCTTATATTCTTCAAACTAACATAACAATTCAATTCAGTAAGGCATACTAGCAAGCAAAAATATCATAACTGTAAGAAAATATTCAAAATTCTAATAACCATTACCGTCGGAACTGATGGTCAGAAAAATATTGACAATTTTCGATCTATTTCAACTTTTTTTTTTTTTTAAATAACAATTAGTTATTGCTATGTTGCTGTTTTCTTGTAGTTAACTATTGCTATATTTAGCAATCTGGTCAACAATTTCGGTAAAGTTACACAGGATTTGCTAATAGTTTTTAACAGCAAGCTAAGAGAGTGTTTCACAGCAAATTAAGAGAGTGTTTTGTCGGTAATTACTAATTAATTGCTTTCGGGGAAAAAACATTGTTTTGCTTTTTTCTTTCTAACAAAAAGACGTAAATTTCTCTTGACTTATATAAATCCAATCATAAGTAAAGCAACTTTTTTTGTAATGATTTTCAAAGAGAACAAAACACATGCTCTCTCCAAACAATGTAAATAAGGCACCGCACTACCAACCGGACTGACACAAGATTGTGCACGGGTACATGCATACGAGTATCTTATTCGTTACTCTCTTAACTCTAAAATTTAATAATACACACAATATAAATATTCTGCCGATGTACATACATTAATTCAACGGCAAAGGAACGAGTAGGAGAATCATTGTCCCAAGTATTAAAATACTCGTTTTCCTAAGTTAAATTAATTTTGAATCCAAAGATGTCGTCAAGTAAAGATGTTAGATGTGATGTCGTTATCTTTCATTTTCTACATACAAAAACGTGTAAGGTGGTGCTCTTCTTCTTGGACGCTTGAGTATTAAGTATTTGTACATTTGTGTGTGTACATACACAATTTTTCTCTAGAAATTGACCCCAATCAACCCAACCACTCACCGACACATTTTTCATGCTTCTTTTAGTTTAATGCGGTCTTTACTATTTGATGCTTTGATTTCCCATCTAATCATTCTTTGCATACATTTTTTCTCTTCGTGATTCGTGCTGGTCCTTTTTGCGAGTTGCGACAATATTAATCACAACAGCAACGAGTAGGTGAGGACTGAGGAGAGTTATTTTTCGGAAACACCGATGTATTGTTTAATGCGAATTACTTATCTCATTGAAGTCTATAATTCTAAATCAAGAAATAGAAAGATCGGTTACTTATACTATATCAGAATTTTTTTTCATAAATACATGTCCTCTTTTACTAAAGTGTCGTTTTCCGACACATTTCACAAAAACTAAAACAAAAAAAATACATTGGTAGTTCCAAAATTAAAAAGTATAAACATATAACCAATATAATTTTATGATTACGAATAGATTTTTTTTCTTTTTGTGTGTGTCAGTTTGTATTTTTGGATTAACGTTAGAGTTAATCTCTAATATTCCCTTAGTTTTATTAAGAATATCATTCTAGCAATATTTTTTTTTCCAAAATAAATATTATTTTACAACATTGATTTTAGAATATTATTTTTTTCAAATTAATTTTAAAAGTTGTAAGAAATATTTTAATATGTTTTCTTAATTTGTGTAAAAAATATCAAAATGACATTTACTATAAACAAAAGGGAATATTCAATATTGCATCAAAAAAATTATTATTACCTTTCAAATTGTTTAAAAATTTGTGAAAGTTTTTAGACAATTGCTTTCGTGAATTTTTTTTTTTTTTTTTTTTTGATTGAATTTTTTCTAAAATTATGAAATTAAGTAAATATATCAATATAATGATAAATTACTAAACATTTTAGTTCCAACTTTATTAGTCTATAGAGGTTTTACTGTATTATGTTGTGAAACACTTAGTGGACTCCATCAGACCGGCCCATCTATTGTCTAGTCTATTGGGTCCTTAGGTCCAGTCCATTAGGTTCATGGGTTCAGTCCACTAGGCTCATGGCCAATGGTCCATTAATACTTTGTAGTCCTAATCGGTTTTGGTCTTTAGGGTTACTCCTTGCCCTATAAATATGTAACCTCGAATTCATTATCATAATAAGAACAAGAGATTTATTCCCTAAACTCTCTAGTTTCATAACACGTTATCAGCACGATAGCCTCTAGCCATAAAACCCTAAAGCTGCCGCCGATCATCTTTTTTCTTAAAACCCAAAAACCGCTTTTATTCTTTGTTCTTACTTCCATCCGAGACTAAAACATTTTCCTGTTCGAAGACCCCCTTGTTCACGAGCATACCTTAGCTCGTGATCAAGTTTCTATCGATAACTTGATCGAGGTTCGTGGTTCGCGGTTCGGGGGTGAGCGCATACGCGAGGCAGAACAAGGAGAGGTGCGAGATCCGTTCGTGGGAAAACTGTTCGCGGTTCGTGGTCCATCAAAGTTCGAGGTTCGTGAGTGAAATCTGAGGTATTTAGCTCCTAGATCAAAACCGGTCAGAATCCTTTGGTGTTTAAGGTAAAAATCGAAAACTCATGGACCATGAAATCGAATTTTGACTTAAAACTATTAAAACCTAAAATCTGCAACTGCACAAACAAATAACATGCTAAATCCATGTTTATCAAAACCCTAAAAAATCAAATTTGTTTGTGACGGATTGCTTGTTTATAAGTTCCGATTGTTTGCTTGTTGCATTCATCATATTAGAATTAAAATCGACCATGTATAGGATTTTCTAGGATCGCTCATGTTGCATGAACCCTAAAATCGAATTTGAGAATTTATTGTTTAGGGTTGTTAAAATCGAATCCTAGAAGAAAAGGGAAATTTGCAAAAAGGAAATCCTATCTAGAAATAAAGAAATTATTGCATGCATTATCTATTTGCTTTTGTTGTCTTGCATGCATGAATTTAAACCGAAAAAACTATAAGAGGCAAGGCATGTTTCGGTCTCAAATACCGCATGACCTAAGGCATGGTTCGGTCTCAAAAACCGCATGACCTAAATTAATGTTGCATGGTTCGGTCTCAATAATCGCATGCTAACTATCGGTTGTCTATTATGCAGATGGCAAACCTTAAGAGCCTAGACTACCCTATCTTGCAAGCTTCTGGAAAGAACTACTTGCAATGGGCACAAGACACCAAGATCCATAGGAGATCGAATGGCATGCATGGTTGTATCGATGAGGAAGTTGAGAGCACTGACAGAAACAATAACAAGTGCATCCAACACATGCACCATCACCTTGCCGAGTGTCTCAAAAATCAGTATCTCTTTATAGAAGATCCTTCCGTCCTTTGGAAAGCGCTTAGCCGCAGATACAGACACCAAAAGACGGTGCTCCTACCAAAGGCCGAGTTCGATTGGAAAAACCTAAGGATCCAGGATTACAAATCCGTGGATGAGTATAACTCTGAGCTTTTTAGGATTGTCTCACTCCTTAGGTTGTGTAGAAAAGAGGCGACTGAAAATGAGCTGATAGAAAAGACTTTATCTACTTTCAGTCCTAACAACATAGTCCTTCAGCAACAATATCGGCAAAAAGGTTTTGCTGACTATGGGCAACTCATTGAATGTTTACTACTAGCTGAGCAAAACAATGAGTTGTTGCTGATGAATAGTTATATGAGACCTCCTGGTACAGCCCCATTACAAGAAGCATACAAGGTTGATTTTGGAAAGAAAGGTGTTGCAGAGCCTAAAGAGCTTGATGAGCCTAAAGAGACCAATTATGTCCACAGAGAAAGACACTACGGCCGTGGCCGTGGTGGCAGAGGACGTGGTGGTCGAGGAGGCCAAGCTAGCCGAGGAGGTCGCGGACGTGGTGGTAGGGGCCGTGGGTCCTTTAAACCACAAACCAAGACCAAATCGACTTGTCACTAATGTGGTATGACAAACCACTGGGCTAAGAACTGCAGGACACCCAAACACCTCATTGATGCATATCAAGAAGTTTTGAAGAAGAATTTTGAAGCCAACTATGTGCACATGGATGATGAAGGAGACTTCGATCATGAGAATGACGACTTACTAGGCTATGAGACTTCCGATTGCCTTAAAGAATGATGACTGAATTTTGTTTTTATTTTGGTTTAATTTCAATGCTTCCTATGCTTTAATTTTTTTTATTCTATGTAATGGATAATTATTTTTAATTCAAAGGTTTTTCTTTTATGATTGTCTTGTTAAAACATAAAATTATTGTCCTATTTATAGAAATGGCCGAGGACATGAGTGTGCTAGTAGTGGACAGTGGTTCCAGCCACACCATATTACAAGACAAAAGATATTTCATAAATCTTATAATGAGAAATGCCAATGCTAGCACAATTGCGGGTATAGCAAGTTTAATAGAAGGCCACGGCCAGGCTCACATTTTGTTGCCTAACGGTACACATATCGAACTAAGTGATGCCTTATACTCACCCAGCTCTAAGAGAAGCTTATTGAGCTTTAAAGATATAAGATCAAATGGTTATCACATTGAAACCAAGGGTGAAGGAAATAAAGAATTCCTATACATTACATAAATTGTTAAAGGACATAAGAAGGTCCTAGAGACTATATCTGCCCTAGCCACTGGTTTATACCATGCTAAGATCAATATGATAGAAGCTAACCTGGCAAAGAATAAAATGTTCAATGAACAATTCACTCTATGGCATGACTGGCTTGGCCATCCGGGTTCGAACATGATGCGTAAATTGATTAAGAGTTCGGATGGGCACAACCTTAAAGAAATAAAAGTTTTCCCTAAGAATCTTACTTGTGTAGCATGTGCACAAGGAAAACTTATTATAAGACCTTCACCAGTCAAAGTCACAAAAGAGACTTTAAATTTTCTGGAAAGGATACAAGGTGATATATGTGGACCAATACACCCACCATGTGGGACATTTAGATATTTTATGGTTATGATCGATGCATCAACCAGATGGTCTCACGTTTGCTTGTTATCCACAAGGAACCTAGCATTTTCTAGGCTGTTAGCTCAAATCATACGATTAAGAGCACACTTTCTGGACTTTCCACATAAGACTATACGTCTAGATGGTGCTGGTGAATTTACATCCCAAACGTTTAATGATTACTGTATGTCCATGGGGGTGAGTGTGGAACATCCCGTGGCACATGTCCATACACAAAATGGATTAGTTGAATCATTCATTAAACGAATACAATTGATAGCTCGACCATTGTTAATGAGATCGAAGCTTCCCATGTCGGCTTGAGGACACGCGGTCTTACATGCAGCAGAACTTATACGCATCAGGCCATCTAGTGAACACAAATATTCACCATCCCAACTATTATCGGGTCGAGAGCCAGACTTGTCCCATCTCAAAACATTCGGTTGTGCAGTATATGTACCGATTGCTCCACTACAGAAAACTAAAATGGGACCTCAAAGGAGGATGGGAATATATGTTGGATATGAGTCTCCCACTATTTTAAAGTATCTTGAGCCAATCACAGGAGATTTATTTAAGGTCAGATACGCAGACTGTCAATTTGTTGAGTCTGAATTCCCTATGTTAAGTGGAGAGACTAGCAAGCTGGGTAAAGAATTAACATGGAATCAAACATCCTTAAATTGGCAAGATCCTCGGACTATGGCATGTGATGTGGAAGTCCAGAGAATTATTCATTTGCAAAAGCTAGCTAACCAATTGCCAGATTCCTTTGTTGATCCAAAGAGAGTAACAAAATCGTACATACCAGCTTGCAATGCACCAGTACGTATTGATGTTCAAAAGGAACACAATAATCAAGTTGCTACAGAGTCTAAACCATGTTTAAAACGAGGTAGACCGGTAGGTTCCAAAGATAAGAACCCTCGGAAGTCTAAAAGTGCAAAACAGACCGAGGCTAAGGGAATTATAGATAATTCAGACATTGTCGCAGAAACTCCTAAGGTACCAAGTGAGGGTCAGGACGCTGAACCTCAAGAGCCTGAAGGAATCGACAATAATGAGATCTCAGTAAATTATATTATGTCTGGAATTCAATGGAACCGAAAGAATGTCGACATTGATGATATATTTGCATACAAGGTAGCACTTGAGATAAATGAGGATCATGAACCCACATCTATATTAGAGTGCACTCAAAGCAAAGATTGGCTTAAATGGAAAGAAGCTATTGATGTGGAGTTAAACTCTTTAAAGAAGAGAAGTGTGTTCGGTCCGATCATAAGGACAACACCCGAAATTAAACCAGTTGGACATAAGTGGGTCTTTGTAAGGAGAGAAATGAGAAAAATGAAATTGTAAGATACAAGGCACGGCTTGTAGCACAAGGATTCTCTCAAAGACTTGGCATAGATTATGAGGAGACTTACTCCCCTGTGATGGATGCAATGACTTTTAGATATCTAATAAGTCTGGCCGTAAGAGAGAAACTGGATTTGCGGTTAATGGATGTTGTAACGGCATACTTATATGGTCCACTGGATAATGAAATTTATATGAGATTACCAGAGGGTATAGAGCTCAAAGATAAGAGTGGTTCTCGAGACCAACACTGCATAAGGCTAGACAAATCGCTTTATGGACTAAAACAAAGTGGTCGGATGTGGTATAACCGATTAAGTGATTATTTAGCTAAGAAAGGCTATAAGACGACCCAATCAGTCCATGTGTATTTATAAAGAAATTTGTGAATAAAGGATTTGTGATCATAGCAGTTTATGTGGATGATTTAAACATCCTTAGGACCCCTGGAGAAATCGCCCAAACAGTAGAATATCTCAAGAGAGAATTCGAAATGAAAGACCTAGGCAAGACAAAATTTTGTTTGGGATTGCAGCTTGATTACAGGAACAATGGGATCCTTGTGCACCAAAAGGCATATACAGAAAAAAGTACTCAAGAGGTTTAATATGGACCAAGCTCACTCATTGACTAGCCCAATGGTTGTGAGAAGTATTGATGTGAAAAAGGATCCATTTTCTCCTAAGAAGGAAAATGAAGAGGTCCTTGGTCCAGAAGTGCCTTACCTCAGTGCTATAGGAGCGTTAATGTTCTTGGCTAGTCACACTAGACCGGACATATGCTTTGCCGTGAACCTCCTAGCAAGATATAGTTCTTGTCTTACCAAAAGGCACTAGAATGATATTAAACATGTCCTACGTTACCTACAATGGACGGTGGATTTTGGTCTATTTTATACTAACTATAACAAAGAAGGTTTAGTTGGTTTTGCTGATGCAGGTTACTTGTCCGACCCACACAATGGCAAATCGCAAACTGGCTATGAGTTTACACATGGTGGTACTGCAGTCTCATGGCGTTCTATGAAGCAAACTCTTGTGGCCACATCTTCAAATCACGCGGAGATCCTAGCCATCCATGAAACCAGCCGCGAGTGTGTATGGTTGCGGTCCATGACTCAACATATACAGAGAGACAGTGGTATGATCGAAGACAAGAAAGCAACGGTCATCTATGAGGACAATACAGCCTGCATCGCACAGCTCAAGGAAGGTTACATCAAGGGAGATCGGACGAAGCACATATTACCAAAATTCTTCTTCACTCATGAACTACAAAAGGCCGGAGAAGTTCAAGTTCAGTCATGCGACAACTTAGCCGATCTCTTCACCAAAGCATTACCGACAACGACATTCAGGAAGCTCACGCACCAGATTGGAATGCGGAGGCTTAAGGACTTAGAGTGATGTTTGGAACAGGGGGAGCAATGTGTGCTGTACTCTTTTTCCTTCACCAAGGTTTTGTCCCACTGGATTTTCCTGGTAAGGTTTTAATGAGGCAGCATCCCCAAGCACATTGCAGAGATCTCTTCCAGCATAGGCACGGTCAAATCGTCCAAGGGGGAGTGTTGTGAAACACTTAGTGGACTCCATCAGACCGGCCCATCTATTGTCTAGTCCATTGGGTCCTTAGGTCCGTTCATTAGGTTCATGAGTTCAGTCCATTAGGCCCATGGTCAATGGTCCATTAATACTTTGTAGTCCTAACCGTTTTTGGTCTTTAGGGTTACTCCTTGCCCTATAAATATGTAACCTCGGATTCATTATCATAATAAGAACAAGAGATTTATTCCCTAAACTCTCTAGTTTCATAACATATTATGTTTTGTTCCCATGTTTTAAAAATTTCCGTCTACCACCAATTGCACATCGTAAAATCGCTATACACATTCTCTCCGTCCAACATCAATTATCCAATTATGTCTGTCTAATTTGATTAAATTCGTCTTATCCGGTTACTTTTCCCTAAATTTTATATATAATAATTATTTTGTTGCCAAACATAAATTAAATATTTTTTTTTTTGTTATTTAGACATTTGAATTAAGAGTTTGTGATGTTTTACAATTATTAGTGTACAAATTTTTAATAAAAATTATAAAAATTTATTTTTAAATTATGATTTTATGTGTTTACCGTAGTTGTAAAAACAATACAATAATTTTATATTTTATTTGATTCTTTAAAAATAAATAGAATTTTACAGATATTTAATATTATATAGTTTTGTTTTATTATTAATTTAATAAAATAACTTTAAAATTAATTCTTGATTGGTCCCATTTAATCTTTGGTTTCTTTCTAGGCAATAGGCATTTTCTGACCCATCCGACTAGCAACCACCAATTTATAAAACAAAGTTCCTAAACTCTTTGTACACTCGTTTTTGATTTCACACGATTGCTTAAAATTTTATGCTGCCGCCCTATATAATACTCCATATGGCTGATTCAAATATTTTAAAATTGTAGTTTTTGAAACTGTTTTTCATTTGTTATGATTTTGAGAAAGAAAAAGAAAAAACGCGTTTCTACGAAGAAATTAACGTAGTGATTTATCTGATGGGATAACGAATCTGATTTTTGACATGACAATGACAATGACAATGACAATGACGGTCGTTGGGCTTTCGATAGTACAATTATATGCCACCTGGGAACTGAACTGAAGTGTATCATATCATATGAGAGATATGGTCACTACACTGAAACCGTACTACTACACTGTTACCCTAATTGGGCCTTTATTAGGCCCATTTATTATATCCCCATTAACTATAGACCCATTTGTTTTATTTTTTATTTTTTTTAAAAAAATTTCTTGGGGGAACTTTTTTTACCAAAATCCGCCCCCAAAATTATGAAAATCAAAATCGAACCCTTAAAGGTCAAAGCGACGGCGAAGGAGAGAGAAAAATTGGAGACGGTGGCGATCGAAACCCTGTGCCCTAATTCAATCGGAATCTTGATTCGCCGCCGTACTACGTCGTCGCCCGGCGGCGGAAATGTGCGGTTGGGGCGATGCGTTTAATCGTCACCGTCATGTGCTCATTCATCCCTTACCTTTATTCTTCTTCTTCTTCTCCTCCTCCTCACCGTCCTTGCTCTTCTCCAATCTCTCGCTCTCGAAATCGTCGATGTCGTCTCACTCGTTTCGCCACCGCATTACTCGCTACCTCCGCTCTTCTTCTCGCCTCCGTCGCTTGGCTGTCTCTAGTCTTCTCTCCGACCACTTCTCGTTGCTGGCATTTCCTTAGAGACAATCATCTCTGGAACAAACGGTACCATCATACTCCGATTGAGGTTCATCCTCCTTCTCCGCCGTCTCTTCCTTTATCCGAACATGAATTTAGAAATCGTAGTCTCTCGGAGGTTGATCGGTTGTCTCTGCAACACTTGATGTTTGGTATTGCTGGATCTTCACAGCTTTGGGAACGTCGTAAGGAACTTGTGAGGTTATGGTGGAAACCTTCTCAGATGCGTGGTCACGTTTGGCTTGAAGAGCAAGTTTCTCCTGAGGAAGGTGATGATTCACTTCCTCCTATTATTGTATCTGAAGACAGTTCTCGTTTTCGTTACACTAATCCCACTGGTCACCCTTCTGGACTTCGCATTTCCCGCATTGCGATGGAGACTTTTCGGCTTGCTCTCCCTGATGTTCGGTGGTTTGTTCTTGGAGATGATGACACTATCTTTAATGTTCACAATCTTCTTGCCGTATTAAGCAAGTACGATCCTTCAGAGATGGTGTATATTGGAAACCCTTCGGAGAGTCACTCTGCTAACTCTTACTTCAGTCATAATATGGCCTTTGGAGGCGGTGGCATTGCCATAAGCTACCCTTTAGCGGAAGCTCTATCGCGCATTCACGATGATTGCCTCGATAGATACCCTAAGCTATATGGCAGTGATGATCGTCTCCACGCCTGCATCACCGAACTTGGAGTTCCTTTGTCCAGAGAGCCTGGCTTTCACCAGGTATGTCTCATCGTCTGTGATCTCTATTGGATCGTCGATATGACAATGCTGATTTCATGGTTTTGTGGCAGTGGGATATTAAGGGAGATGCTCATGGTCTCTTGTCCTCTCATCCCATTGCACCTTTTGTTTCAATTCATCACGTTGAAGCTGTTAATCCTCTCTATCCGGGATTATCGACATTAGATAGTTTGAAACTCTTGACAAGAGCCATGAGTCTGGATCCCAGTAGTGTTTTGCAGCGATCCATTTGCTACGATCATACACTCAAACTGACATTTTCGATATCTCTTGGTTATGTTGTACAAGTTTTCCCGAGTATCGTCCTACCACGGGATCTTGAGCGAGCTGAACTTTCCTTCTCTGCCTGGAATGGGATAAGTCAGCCAAGTGAGTTTGATCTTGACATAAAGCTTCCAATTTCATCTCTCTGTAAGAAGCCTATCCGCTTCTTCTTGAAAGACGTAGGACGAAAAGGCAATGCTACACTCGGAACGTACTTGAGATCCTCGATAAAGGATGATCTGAAGAGGAAGCTTCTATGTTTTCCACGCTCTCTTCCTCTGCACAAAGTGGAAAAGATCCAGGTCCAAGGATTTCCTCTGAGTAAAAATTGGCACTTGGTGAGGTTTTTATATTGATCTTTTGATCACCTAATGTTTCTGTTCTTGTTTTAATGATTTGCAATTGATGATTCTTCCTCTGTTTGAAATGTTTCGATCAGGCACCACGACGGTTGTGTTGCAGAGCAACCCCAACTTCTACTAATGAGCCTCTCAGATTAACAGTTGGGCAGTGTGGGAAGGTAATTTTGGGTTCCACGATCAGTTCCCAATGAGTTATGGTGGATACTGGATCTCTAAGCATGTTGTTCCAGCTCTATCCTGTGCTTGTACATAGGTAAGATCCAGTACCTTAACTGTTGTCTGACCTTAGAATGCTAATCCCCAAATTGAATTTGTCACTCTTTTGTTTATTCCACTTTAACTTTTTGTTTTTGTACATCCGAGATTTCAAAACTCAACTCTTCCTGTTGAGATAACGAGTGTAATGTGTACAACAACAAATCTTTCCCACTGAACTCTATCTATCTGTGTTAAGAATGGTTTTGTATTGTTTTTTCCCCGTCTACTAAATTGCCAATCTTGATATAGCCACATAATATATGTGGGTTTACTATGTTTAATATATTAAAGAAGAATATATCCACTAGTAGTAGGGGTGAGGTAAGTGGTCCATAGGTTTATGGATTTAGTGCGGATTTAAGGAAAGGTCTTTGGTTGGATAGATTTTTTAAGATGTGTGTGTGTGTTCTAAAAACTGTGGGTTTAATCAGAGTGTTGTGGTGTGTGAGTTGACTTGTCATGAACTCTCTGACACACTGGCAAGTGAGCCCAGGTTATGTTACTTGTTTGTCGTAAACCTTTGAAATTGACATTATGATGAGAGAGCAGTTGCCTCATGGCTTCTATTTAAAGGGGTCGCATAAGTTAATGCGATGATCAAAATATAGCCCCCAAAGTTACTACTTAGTGTAAGCAATTTCTTTTGGCTTTGGCTTTGGCTTTGGCTTTGACTTTGTAAGGTATTTATTTGCTGCCACTAAAATGTAGATATGATATGTAAGAAAAGAAAAGAGAAAAAAAGTATTCGTGGATGTGAAAATTCATGGAAATTACAAGGACCATTGAAACTAAAATGTTGTGTGACCCGTCAAAATGATGTTGACTTGTTATCTTTTGGTAAGTCCCTCCCTCGTATGACACAAGTTGGGAAAGTAATGAGTTTGACAACTTGTGTCCTAATGAGATCAGATTTATTGGTAGTAGAGCGAGAGAGACGTTAAGATTATTAGTGGTTAATCAAACCCCCCGCCCCCCTAAGATCTAGATCTCTATGTAAGAAAGGGAGATGGGGTTTATTAGAGAGATTCAGAAATCAAGGAAGAGACTCCGTGAGCATGTTCTTACCACCTCGTCGTCGTCTGATTATACTACTTTGGTTTTTATATATATATATATATATATTATTACCAATAATTAAGTGATGAAAAGGAAAAAAAGAAGAACACATCACATGTAAATAAGTAATAAATAAGTGAAAAAGGAGAGGCATGTGAAAGTGGGGAAGAAGAAGGAGAGAATACAGCTGTGTTTTTTTTCCGCCGCTCCCTCTCTTTCTTTCCCCTTCAAGAAAGTTCTCCACTTCCACCGCCCACCTTCTTCTTCTCCTTCTCCTTCCTCTACTCTTTTTTTTTTTTTTTTTTTTTTTATTCCTTTCTCTAACCACTATTATTATTAGCATCTTTCATTCTCTAATTTTAGATTTTGCTTCAAAAAAGTTATAAGGAAATCATAGTATATATTATACCATTTGTTCATATTTTAAAATTTACTACTCAAAAATATCACCGAATTTTATAATAGTTTTCGAGAAGTGATTTCGCTGTATACTATTAGCATATCAAAAAAAACAAAACATAATTAATCTACTTATAAAACTAATATTTCAACATTTTTATAACTATTTAACGAGGATTTTAATCCAGTTTAATACGTTCCGTTAACCATAGTTCAACTATTTTGTTATAGTATTTTGTTATTGCCTGACATATCAAGCATATAGTTTATTTTCCTTTTCATATATAACTCGAAATCAGCTGTCTATTTTTGTGTAGCGTGTAATCTGGTAATATGAAAATGAATTGTGAATTTTTTTTATTATTATATGTGTAGGTGAGAGGTATTTAAGAGTTGTATAATGTGACAGTGTGAGTGTCTGCATCAATGTCTTCAGTTTGCAACTAATTTTAGATATGAGGCTATTCAATTTTCTGTTCATCACTCCCTCCTATCTTTTATTCACCACACTCATTACTACCTCTAATGTACTTACCCCATTATTTCACCTAATTGTTATGAGGTTTCTTTATTACATTGTAGTATTTGTACTTTTTGCTGTCGAAAAATCTGTGTACCAAAACAAATATCATCATCGTGACTTTTTTTTTTTTTTATACATATTAGTTAGCTAGGGAGGAACTGATGAAATGTAATAAAAGAAAATAAACATACCATAGTTTCATCTTAAAAATCCAAAGGACTCAACTTTTTCTAATAATGTTAGACATACACCAAATTAGAAAAGAAAACAAAGCACAGTAGGTTCAAAAACATTTAAGGACATCGCATTTTATTTACTTTTTAATTTTTTTTTGCAAACCAACGTTTTTGATTGTATGCCAACATCCAGAGAACACTTACTAAAATTTTGGCATACAAATGAGTCTCTCCTGGCTTTGTTACCTAGACTAAAATCAATTCATCTATGTTAAATCCGCTACAAATTCAGTAAAAAAAATTGTTGCTAAGGACATAAGATGATAGTGTTTGTAGTGGGTTTGGCTTTTTATTTTCCCGTTTTAACAGATTAATGTCAAGTTTTAGATACACACAAAAGAAACTAATGTATATGTCATAGAGGATTTTGATCGATAATAAAAAGGCGCATGATTATTTAATGGTAAAAAATTGGTAAATAATGTTTTAAGTAAAACACGCAGATTAAGAAAACACTACTTTATAAAAGTTCAACCAATCATAAACAAGACGGCATAATATAAAATACTAAAATAATATAAAAGCTGCATGGAAACTTGAAAACATCTTGAAACACTAAATAAACCTCAAAACATCCAATATATTGAAACGGAGGGAGTATAAAATAGTAAAAATTGGTTAAAATAGAGATATATATAAAAAAAGAAAATGTTATTTAATTAAATTTTGGTTTAGAATTTTCAAAATGATATATCCTATACCGCAATATTGCAGAATTAGTAAATCAAATTAAAAAGTTATCAATTCGAGTATTCGAGAAACCTGGATAATCCAAATTTAAAACCACTAATTTTTTACCAAATTTACCTGGCCAGCTATAAAATTATTGAGATTGGATTGAATTAACCATAGTTTTCCATTATTATTATCTCTTTGTTTTGGCATTCCTATTGTTAGTTCTGTTTCTACGACTGTGTATATATTACACAAAATGAAAAAAGAGGGAGAAGGCTGTTGAATTGGAGAGGAAAGAGAGAGTAGAGAGTAGCGGGGGGAGAAGATGTCAAGGCTGGTCCAGCTCAAATCGGGTAAAAAAAAAACTATTTAAATTCCAAATTTGTCCTTCCCTCTTCCCCCTAAAAAATCTGATTGTCACATACCCTACCAATTAGACAACGCCACGTGGACACCTTAGACATGATGGTGGGAGAGGACAACAACATGGGAGGCACATGATTTTGTGTTTATTATATATTTTTTTTTTTTGCCAAACAAAAAAAGAAAGAAGAAAAATTAACCCCCAAAAAAAATAAATAAAAATGAATCAGATCACTAGCAATGAGATGTTTGCGGATCCAAATTTAACTTTTAAAGCGTTCCTTCTATAGATAATAATAATACACAACAAAAATCGGATTTTAATTTAATGTAATAATAAAAATATGTGGACCTTTTTCTCTAAATAATAATAATAATAATAATAAGAATAATGAAAAAGAAAAACAAATAAATAAAGGAAAAAGGGGGAGAGTGAAGAAAAGTGGGTTTAACAATAATTTGCTGCAAAGTTAGAAGAGGGCTTCAGCTTTATTAACTTCTTCCTTTGCTTTCATTCTCTTTCTCTCTATCTATCATCATCATCCTCGTAATCCTCATCATCATCTCTCTCTCTCTCTTTCTCCATACCCTCGCTACTTGCAGTTATTTATAAAAAAAAAAAAAAGGCTGCTTAGCTTTGCTTCTCTTTCTTCTTATTTCATCATCATCAATGGTTTTATCTAGCTAGAGATTAAACCATACTGTGAGCTCTAGCTAGAGAGAAAAGAGAAAGAAAGATTGGCGAAACCATCAAGATTGGTTAAATCTAGAGATATGGAGCAAGTAGGAGGAGGTGGAGGTGGTGGTGGTAATGAAGTGGTTGAGGAAGCTTCACCGATTAGTTCAAGACCTCCTGCTAACTTAGAAGAGCTTATGAGATTCTCAGCCGCTGCCGCAGATGACGGTGGTGGTGGAGGAGGAGGAGGATGTGCGTCTTCTTCATCGGGAAATCGATGGCCGAGAGAAGAAACACTTGCTCTTCTTCGGATCCGATCCGATATGGATTCTACTTTTCGTGATGCTACTCTCAAAGCTCCTCTTTGGGAACATGTTTCCAGGTCTCTCTCTCTCTCTCTCTCTCTTTCACCTCCATCTCCATTACATTTCTTCTTCATCAATGGTGTTTCTTGCAGAATAAAGATCCATTTGCATGTGTTTTTTTTTTTTTTCTTTTTTAGTATATATATATTTTTTTTTTTTTTTGGTGTTTGGTATATAAAAATAATAATATATTCGAGATCAAAGCATCTTCACCATCCCCAAGAAAAAAAAAAATTAAAGAACTGTTTGTTTATTACAGAGTTGGCTCTCATGAGTTTCTGGGACGTTTTCGATTTTGTAAATCCCAAGACTCTCTCTTTTTTAAAAAAATAATCCGATCGAACAGTACCCATGAATTTTTTTTTTTTTTCCAGCTAATAATATCGACAACCAAGAAAAAATTAACACAGAATCTGAATTTTTAATGTTTTGAACAGGAAGCTATTGGAGTTAGGTTACAAACGAAGTGCAAAGAAATGTAAAGAGAAATTTGAAAACGTTCAAAAATATTACAAACGCACTAAAGAAACTCGTGGTGGTCGTCATGATGGTAAAGCTTACAAGTTCTTCTCTCAGCTTGAAGCTCTCAACACTACTCCTACTCCTACTCCTACTCCCCCTCCTCCTCCTCATCCTCCTTCATCTTCCCTCGACGTCACTCCTCTCTCAGTCGCTAATCCCATTCTCATGCCTTCTACTTCTTCTTCTCCATTTCCCGTATTCTCTCAACCGCCTCAAACGCATACTGTCACTTTTACTCCTACTCCACAGCCGCCTCCTCCAATGGCTCCGACCTTTCCGGGAGTTACTTTTTCGTCTCATAGCTCATCGACGGCTTCGGGAATGGGGTCTGATGATGAGGACGACGACGATATGGACGTGGATCAAGCTAACATTGCCGGTTCAAGTAGCCGCAAACGCAAACGTGGGAACCGCGGAGGCGGTAAGATGATGGAACTATTCGAAGGTTTGGTTAGACAAGTGATGCAGAAGCAAGCGGCTATGCAAAGGAGTTTTTTGGAAGCACTTGAGAAGAGAGAACAAGAACGTCTTGATCGTGAAGAGGCTTGGAAACGTCAACAGATGTCTCGGTTAGCTCGAGAGCATGAGGTCATGTCTCAAGAACGAGCCGCCTCTGCTTCTCGTGACGCCGCAATCATTTCTTTGATTCAGAAAATTACTGGCCACACTATTCAGTTACCTCCTTCCTTATCATTTCAACCGCCCCATCAACCGCCTCAACCGCCACCAGCTGCTAAACGTGCTCAAGAACCACCGTTATCAACAGCTCAGTCTCAATTACAGCAACCAATAATGGCGATTCCACAACAACAGATTCTTCCTCCTCCTTCTCATCTTCCTCATCAACCAGAACAGAAACAACAACAACAACAACAACAACAACAACAACAACAACAACAAGAGATGATGGTGAGCTCGGAACAATCATCATTACCTTCATCATCAAGATGGCCAAAGGCGGAGATACTAGCGCTTATAAACTTAAGAAGTGGAATGGAACCAAGGTATCAAGATAATGTCCCCAAAGGACTTCTATGGGAAGAGATCTCTACTTCAATGAAGAGAATGGGATACAACAGAAACGCAAAGAGATGTAAAGAGAAATGGGAAAACATAAACAAGTACTACAAGAAAGTTAAAGAAAGCAACAAGAAACGTCCTCAAGATGCTAAGACTTGTCCTTACTTTCACCGTCTCGATCTTCTTTACCGCAACAAAGTACTCGGTGGTGGAGGCGGTACAAGCACTTCTGGTCTACCTCAAGAACAAAAGCAGAGTCCGGTCTCTGCCACGAAACCGCCTCAAGAAGGAGTTGTTAACGTTCAACCTCATGGGTCAGCAGCTTCAAGTGAGGAACTGGAGCCAATAGAGGAAAGTCCACAAGGAACAGAAAAGGTATAAACTTTGCTTTTCTTTCTCAAAATGTGATTTGGTTTGTGTTCTTTGATAACTGAAATATGATTTGTTGGAATTGAAGCCAGAAGACCTTGTGATGAGAGAGCTGATGCAACAACAACAACAACAGCAACAACAACAAGAATCAATGATAGGTGAGTATGAAAAGATTGAAGAGTCTCACAATTATAATAACATGGAGGAAGAAGAAGAGGAGATGGATGAAGAAGAACTAGACGAGGATGAGAAGTCCGCGGCTTTTGAGATTGCGTTTCAGAGCCCTGCAAACAGAGGAGGCAATGGCCACACCGAGCCACCTTTCTTGACAATGGTTCAGTAAAAAAAAAAAAAACAGAACCATTGTTTCAAGAAAAAAATGTACTTATGTGTGCATAGTTTCTAAACAAAAACACCCAAAAAAACCCAAAACACAAACACACAAACACACACATCTGACACCACAAACTGAAAAAAAAAAAGAATCAAAGGTCTCATCGATCTTTGATTTTTTGTTTTCAGTGAATACAATTCTTTTTCACATTCTTTCCCTTTTGTCTCTCTTGTTTGTTTCTTCTCTTGTTCATTGTTTTCCTTCTTCAACACCATTGTTCATCACACACACACACCCACATGAACAAAAACTCTAGTCTTTTAGATTATTTGGAGTTGTAATTCATCAGCAAGTCTCACACTTTTTTTTTCTTCTTTTTTTTCTTCTTAAAACATTTGTTGATTGGTTAATTGGGGAATAAAGAGTCCTTTTTATTTATTTTATTTTTCTTTCTTGATAAACAAGAGAAACATATATGAATTGATAGATGATTTGAGATTGGCTTATTCACTTTGCTTTTATATTTTTTTTTTGACTGAGAAGAAAGACTCATTCAACAAAAGCCTATAGTTTTGAGAGGAGAAGAGAGAAAAGAGAAGAATCTCTTTGTGTTTTTATGTTTTTTTTTGTTATCCTTTTGCGGCGCCCACAAATACAATCCGATAAGCCATTATTCATTTTGGTGTCACAATCAGTTAAACAGGGTCGCTCAAAGTTTTGTTCTTTTGTTTCAACTTTCTCCTTTATTTTTTTCATTTTTTAGCTCTTACAATCAAAAGCATGTGCAGGCTTTTGTACTTACAACGACAAGACTCGTGCCACTCTCATGTTAACTCGTTGTTCATCCTTCTTGTTTTAATATATTTTTTTTTTTTGCTTTTTTCTTTAAATACTTTCAAGAAAACTGTTTCAGAATTTACTCGTATTAAAAAAGAAGAAGAAGAAGAAGATGGTTATATTTGAATATAAGAGAATATAGAAACATGGATTGAGACAGCATGATCACACCAAAAAAATGAAAAAAAAAAAAAAATAAAGAAGAAGAAAAGAAAAGAAAAGATTCTGTATCTTTTTTGATAGAGAGAGTAATAATGGAGGAAATGGGTACAGGTAAGAAAAGAGTAAGTACCACTTTGATTGCCAACTTGCTTTCACCTCTTTGTGTCTTCTTACACAGCTGCCCCAACGTGCAATCATTTGTATATATTATGTATATGTATCTAATTATACAGATACATTACAATGTAGTTGTTGTGTATAAAATACACCAATGAGCCTGTCCTACCCATGTGCCTTTGTTGTTTTCTTTTATTAATTAGACTCTCAACTTTATATTTATTTTTGTTTTAATTACGTATAATGAGGGTCACCTTATAAAAAAGCCAACATGTAATCTACATTTTCACATGTGATCTCACCATTAACTCAAAAGATTAAGATCTCTGTTTAAGTAACTGATCACATGCATGTGTAGTTTCCTTTTTGATTAGGCTTTGCCTATCTTTTCTTGTCTACAAAACCATATCTCTATTCTTTTGTTCGGTTACTTTTTTTTTTTTCTCTAACCCACGTAAATCCTTAGAACAACACAAGTGTACTACCTACCCAAAAAGTTAAAAAAAAGTTGTATTCAATGTCACGAGTTCGAATATCAACAATGGAGAAAAGACCAAGGAGATAACTTGGTATAAGCCCAAAAAACCTTTGTAACATATATTGATTCTTTCTGTATAGCCATGGAAACCTTGACGAGGAAGTACCCAAGAACAAAGACAAAGATACAAATTTAAGTTCAACACCATTTTTAAGGATCTGTTAACTGGAAACCCAACAAGTGTTAGTTGAAAACACGATTCAATCCATCAAGTCCCACTTCCATTTACACAAAGAAAGGGCGCTCCCTTTTTTTTTTTTTCTTTTTTTTTTCCAGACTCTTAGGTCACTTTTGCCCCAAGATAACAAAATTTATGAAAGTAAAACAAATAATGGGGAGAAAGATCCACAGTTGGAGACTATAAAGCTGTAGTTATATAATAATAAGTTAGCAAGTTTAGTCGAGTTCTGCTCTGCTTTTACTTCTCTTCATCTTAGCCTTAAACCTTGACTTCACCATTAATGTCTCTACTGTGTTTATGAAGTTTCCAATGGCCATTACAACCAGAAGAATGCCACAAACCAATACCTGCCCCAGCATTCAAGTTTTCATCAGAAAACCATTGTGATACACCATACTGTGCGTTTTTTTCTTTTCTAGATAAGTTACTCGTTTGGAAGTGAGAAACAAGATGAACAAGAGACTTAGTTTTCGAATATTCACAAGTTTCCTATATCGATGATATTAGTTCAAGTATGTCTACATCACTATTTTATGCTTTTCGTCAGACCGGTGTGTGAATAAACCAATAGGATAATACACAAATGCTGCCAGAAGAGAGATATATACCTGCCATTCAGCGACTACCCCCATAATTACTGTCCTAAGCAACTGCAGTCCCACATATGCTTCAAAGCCCTGTGTTTCCAAAATAGAATAAAAACATGTTTAGCTACAATCTGATAAACAAGCTTATGAACTTAATAGGAGTCTGAAGTTTCCTTTGAACTGGTGATCTTTCACTGTTTCGACCATCTTACAAGTTTAAGAGGACATCATGAAGTTTGGTTATACTTAGTAAATATCTTTAAAGAGATTTAAGTTCCAAGTATATACTTATGTAAGAATGTATACAAATAATAGCTACCAGTCACCAGCTAACGTATACAACCCTGGTCTTATGGTGAAAGAAATATGAAGCTTTAAGATGCTCTAGCATAACCTTCTGTGAAATTGATTAAGAGTAAAATTGTTACCTGTAAAGTGAACAAAATAGGAAATAATAGCAACAATTGCCCATCTACTCCAGCTGTTTCTCCCCATACAACGTCCATCCTTTTAGCCTGAAAACGACCATAATGCACATTTTTACAGCCATTTTATTGTGGCAAATAGGATTCGGGCCAGAGAAAAATGCAAATAGTATGGCACCTTTCCTAGTGCGATGCGAGTGTATAATCTTTGGCGTTGATATCTATTTTGAAGAAGCATCGCAACACCTTGCATCATAGCCCATTGGAGGAAAAGAAGCACTCCTTTCTGCAAAGATATAGAATGATCGATAACATTTGTATGGTAGCTGTTACTATGCATATATATAATAAAGATAATGACCAGTACCTGCTTCTGAACGCAGTTTGGTTGACCTTTGATTTCCCAAGTGAGACTGACAAGGGCCATTGCCATGGCAAAATAATGATGATAAAGCCACCTGCAAATGCATATCAGTCCAAAGGTTCAAGTCATCTCAAACCCACGCAATAATATATGTTGATAAGATCGTACACACTAAAATCAGTCTGGATACCAATAGCAAAACAATCATAACTAACTGTTAAGGAATAGGGTAAGAGTACCATGAACGGATATCACTCCCATTAGCTCTCAAAATGTTCTCTCGCATAACCAAACCAGCATAAAGAAACAGAAGCCAAGCCTGATAAAAGAGGTTTACATGTGAATCCAAAACACATAAAACATAGCTTAAGTAACTCAAACCGAAACACAAACTCAACCATTATATATATACCTGATAGAGCTGAACAGGGAATGCAGGCAAACATCCATCCCACACATAAGATCTTAATGTCAAAAGAATTGCAGGGAAAACAAGAAAAAGAAGAGCTGTCCTATCCTGTTCCCATGTAAAAGACAAGTTACTTAACAGATTCATACATCAAAGCAAGATCCAACTAACCACATTAATGAGGTAAATGCAAAATACTAACTCTGTAGCTATTGTATTCTTCTTTAACTTTAAGCTGTATATCTTTCCGTGAAGCTTTAACATTCACAGGTCCCAAAAACATTCTCACAAAGCGTCCTGCTTTTCAAACATGACACAAAGTCTAATCCTTTTAACAAATGGATCAACACAAAAAACTTGAATCTGAGATTTGATCACTGATTGATCTCAAAAGGGAGAGATTCAGAAACCTTGAGGTTTGGATGGAAGAAACGATGAAGTGTCTCCATCAGCAAGCATGCATCTAGCACGTTGCAGATCCTCCTCTAGCTGTAACCAAAAAAAAAAGACAAATTTAAGAATCGGAGAAATCGAGAGAGAGAGAGAGAGATTGGTTTTTTAAAAAATTTGACCTTTTCGAAAAGTTTGGGATCGAGATGCTTGTCGGAGACAAGGGTTGAGTGGAGACGGCGGATTGATGAGTCAACGAGGGAGGCTCTTTTACGGAGAGAGAGCTCTTCTTGGGAAGAAGAAGAGACGAAGGAGGTGGAAGAGTCGTGAAGCTCTTTAACTTGTTCGACGATTCGTTTAACTTCTTCTTCAACCTCCATGGTGTTTTGGATCCGAAGATGATGAGATCGGACTTGTATGTCTGTGAATGAGAGATTGAAAAAATTCGAGAAGACCCAGAAATAAAGGAAGGATTTTTAGAGACGAGAGGAAGAAGAAGAAGAAGAAGAAGAAGAAGAAGTCGAAGCTTATGGGTGGTGTCTTTAGTTTGTAACTAAGGACGGATCAATCGCACGGATCTCTTTCTCATGCTCTTACAAAACCCTCACCGAGTCCCTCCCTACCACATCGCCATCTAAGCAATAAGCATCACTTTCTTTATTTTTTTGTTTTTCCCTTGTTTATTTTTCCTAATACTTACTTAACAATTAATTAGAATTTTTTTTTTTCATGTCGGCAATTTTTAAACAGTTTTTTTTGATACAATAAAAAGCTTGTGTTTTGCTTAGCTTTTAAAAAACCTATAAATGCAAAAAGAATGGAGAAAGAAAAATGAAAAATGATTGTCACAACTCACAATGGTTTAATAACAAGCAATACTTGTCTGCATTCCTGGTAGTTTTAGTTTTGGAAGAAGAAGAAGAAGCTTTTGGGTGTGTGCTTAAGTTGCCTAAGGACGGATCACTCGCACAGATCTTTTTTCTCATGCTCTTACAAAACCCTCACCGAGTCCCTCCCTACCACATCGCAATCTTAAGCATCACAATCCTTTATTTTTGTTTTTTCTTAAAACTTAATTTTAGAATAGTCCTTTTTCATGTCGGCAATTTTAAAACAGTTCTTAATATGATACTAAAAAGCTGTGTTTTGCTTAGCTTTTAAACGTATAAATGCAAAAAAAAAAAAAAAAAAAATGGAGAAGAGATGGATTCAAAATGAAGGAGTCTCAAGAAAAATATATGATTGTCACATAACAAGCAATGGTAAATTGCATTTAGTAGTTTGGGGCCCAAGTTAATTTTGGTTTTGGTGATAAGAAAACGTGTTGAAGGGATGAAGTTTCGTTGATATATCCGTCGTAATGGCATAAATGAATGACTCTTTTGTATAACAAGTGCTATTGCGGATTGTCAATGTGGAATCAACAAAGTAAAGATTCATTCGATCGGTAACGAATATTTGTGTTCGAATACATCCCCTATATAATTAAACGGAAGTACACAACTTTTTTTTTTCTCTTTGTAGATTATATAATTTTTATAAATTGGTTATAAAATAAGTTATAGATTAAATACAAGTTGATTACAAAAAAAAAGTTATAGATTAATTGGTTAATGTAGGCTATATGAATATACTTAAAAATATCTCAAAGAATCCTCTAAAAGAGAATTTTCCAATAATTTATACAATTTCCAAAATAAGATCTTAGTATTTCATGTGTTGTTACAAAATATATACTGTTAGACACAAAAGGAATAAAATATTGGCAATTTATCACACTTAAGCGTGATTTACGAAATCTTATTGTGCAGTTAAAAATAAAATCTTATGTAAACACGGATCATATTAAAAAACTTTCATCAAACATATTCAAAAATTAAAATAAAAACAAACATAATCATTTCTCATACATAAAATTACAAAATTAACAATATAAAACTTACAAAACATGTTTTTTTCGAGCCATCATATTTAGCATATAATTTTATTGCATAATGTTTTATCTAAAAACTTTTAAAAACAATCATATAAATTATATTATATTCCAAAATTATAATATAAACAAATGAAATTTTAATCCATGCTGTAGCACGGATCCTAATCTAGTTAGATCCTAATCTAGTTAGCATTAAAATGATATATCATCTTTAGGTTTTGAGTTTATTGTATTGGTGTTTTGGAGTTGGAGTAATAGTTAACATGGACATTTAGGAGTACTATTCAATTTTTTTTTAGTAAGAGGTAAAAGTTTTTGATTTATAAAAGATGACTAACTCCAAAAAAAACATTTGTCAAGATTTGCAAAAACAAATTTGGGGCTCAACCCTAAATTCATATCGAAAAAGTCATATTTTATCATTTTTCTTCAGAAACATTCACACGAGTTTCCAAAGATGATATATTATTCAACACGAATGCAGTTTGTTAGATTTATTTAAACCTTGATTTTTGGAACAATTTGGGAGACTGATTTGCTTAACAATATAAAAATATTAAAAAATTATATTCATTTTAAGAAATGCACAAACAAGACGGATACGAAACAAATGGCATACTCTTATGATGGATGAAGAAATCCATTAACTAAAACCGGAGAAAGTAGTTTTAACTACCAAATTCAATGTCAATTAAGTTCCGCTACGAGATCTCATCACCACTCTCACAGAAGCCAATAGCTTAACATGTGTTAATGTCACTTATTAGTGAATCGGAAAAGTCTAAGCAACTTTCACACTTAAAATAGCTTGTAGATGGGTTTCATACCAGTCGGATTGTACAACCCAAAATTTTGTTCAGTCCCGGGCGGCTTTTGATTTTCGTTGAACGTTGCGAATAGAAACCCGTCGAAGCCTTTGTTAGGCCTCTTAGGCGTCCCCTTTCCGCTTACTATATGGTTCACAAAATTTCTGTTGTATGTAGCCGCAATATCCAGTGTGGTTAAGTTCCCATTCCCGGCAGATGGCCATCCGGTCTCCGAGACCACCATTGGTAAACCCTTCACGCCTTCCTTCTCCATTGCCCACACAAATGCGTCGAAGATTGCATCAAACATGTTTGAATAGCCCAATGGTCCATCTTGGACCACGATGGCCTCAGTGTTGAAGGTAGCGTAGTCGAGACGGATGTTCGCTGGGTCGGACGCGTAAGGGAAGTATGGGTAAATATTGACGAGGATAGGCGTACTTGTTTGAGACAACAGTTTTAGCACGGGCACAAGTTGTTCCCGCGCTTGGGACGTGAAATTTCCAGTGGACGGTGGGTATGACTGTTCCAGGTTCGACATAGCCACCACGGTGCTTATCGAGATCGGAAGATTTCTTGACTTGACGAGGTTGGTTAGACACCGCATGACCGGAAGTACTTGAGGACCGATTGGTCCAGGGATAACTTCATTACCAACAGTAATGAAAGAAATGTTGACATCGGCTAAGTAAGGCTCGATGTTGGTCACAAACCAACCCTTAACAGCTTCGTCGCTAGCTGCAAGAGCAGCCAAGTCCTGGTCCCTAACGCCAACAGTGACTTCAATATTGCGGTGGCCGCGTAAGGCTTTAAGAACCTCTGTGTTGGGGTCGAATATTCGGATTTTTGTAATCCCTATGGACTTGTAAAGGTTGAGAACATTGGACGGATTTGGGAGGTTATCTCCCAGGAGGCCGTAGTTCAAACCAACGCTATTTGTTGCGGTTAAGAAGCCACTAGTGTTGTAGTTGAATATCATCATAATGCAGGAGAGGAAGAACAAGAACAGCTTTTTAGAGGAATACATCATGATGAAACTTTTGTGTAGAGATAGCAAAAAGGTCGTACTTGCGCCTGTAAAAGAGGAAGGAACCAAACTTTGCTTCTTTATTTGTTTTGTTACGTTGCAAAATATCGGTTGCATATTTATAGCTACATATTTGAGATCTATTTCTAGTCTTTATTGTAGTAATTTTTTTCTTTTTTTTGATAATAAGTGAATCTTGAGATCTATTTCCAGTCTAGAAAAAGCGTACCCAAGCTAGTACGTGAATTTGAGTAAATTGATAAATATACGTAATTAATAAATTCATGTATTGTTCATATTTTTGTACAAGTAACAAAGTAAACTAAAAGGTACATGAATTTGACTACGAATATACATAAATCATTAAATTGATTAATAAATTTGAATACAGGTGGACCAAGTTCTCTTTATATTTTCCAAAATCATTGATAATTGATTCATTATGTATACTTTTCTTTTGGATTTTTGATATACTCCGTATAATATAAGGTTTATAAAAGTATTAAGAAAACGTTAATTTGATTAATGAAGTTACAGTTTACAATGCTATTCACTCGGCCTAATAGTTATATACAACTAAAACTACTCATTTTAGCAATCTTTATACTCTCTTGTTCATAATCTACTAGTATTATATTTTGCAATATGCAAGATTTGCATTAAGATGAATAAAAAAGGTCAATGAATGATTTTTTTTTTACTTTATTCTTTATACGAATAGTAATATAATCGAATTTTATCCGTTTTTCTTTTTGTTTTCCTTTAAGTGTTTTATTTTTGGTATGAGTGTTTTATCCGATTTACTTGTCTATATATATAACTATATAAAAGTACTTAAGTACACAACTATCTTATAATAGTAATCTACGAGGGCGAACCGTATCGCATGTTAACGTGGTTGAACCACTAAACCCTAAAAGTTCACACGTTGGATGTTCGAAGATAAAAGGATTCAATTAACTAAACCTAAGAAAGTTTATTTGTTGTATTACAGTCCGAGAGATACTAAACTAAGCCACAAGTAGAACATATTATGAGAGATGTTGAAGGGGCCTGGTTGCTCAGCTCCGTTGTATGCATGTTAGTGGGGCAAGTATGATATAAAGTTTTTTTTTGTCAGTTTGGCTCCAAAAACACATTCTTACAAATATTACAAGAGATTATCGTCAATCCCGTTCCTCCATTACATTGTGTCGCTTTCAAAATGATTTTATTTTCTGTCGTCGGTCGATCTTTCACTCTAGATCATTCCAACAATATGGCAATGTGGCAGATCTTCTAATCTGCATTAGTTTTGTATTCATATGCTGGTTTCACCGGTTTGTATAGATTTTTGTCTTCTGGTTTATAGCCCTAAATGAACCCTTTGGGTTATCCGATAGGTTTTAAGAGGAAACAACAAAAAAAATATTAGATTTTCTTAACTAATGAAATCCCAAAATAAGTTCCAACTTTTACATTTTGCAGATGATAAAACCGTTATTTAAAGCTAAAAGCTTACCACAACATGAATGACTATTCTTTTTCCGACCAATAAAAAGCTGGAAACTCGTAATGATTTTTTAATGGGGAATTGCATTATATGACCAAATTTTTTTTTTTTTATAATTCATTCATTAGCTATATATACTAATCATAAAAATGTGATACAGTCTGTATTTTATCTAATAATTACAAAATTAATCCCCTATGACCACTCTCTACCACCTCCTTCTCCGGCCACCACCTTCGGTTGGCCATCACTTCCGGTCATCACCTCCGACCACCATTTCCAGAAACCATTTCTGGCCATCACTTCCAGCAACTACCTCCGACTATCAAAGAATTATGATTTGGATTTTACAACTAAACAAATTTGTATGTTGGTTTGAATTTATTAAAGAGAGGTTAATTAGAGTTTAGATTTTACAATTATAAAAAACTATCAGTTTGGAAGTATTAAGGTTTAGATTTTATAATTAAAAAATAATATGTCTATTGGTTTATAAAAAAGTGGTTAGAATTTAGATTTTACAATTAAACAAACTTATATGTCGGTTTGAGTTTATAAAGAATAGTTAGAATTTAGATTTTATAACTAAAACTATAAATAATGTTAGAGTTAATGACTTTAAAATTCTTATTTAGTATTATTTTACTTAATAAGTTATGTTAGATAAAATAAATTATTTTAGTTTGTTTAATTAGAGTACATGGTAAATTTTTTTTTTTTTTTTGGACAAACAAGGGTTTCATTACTTTCTCAAAAAAAAAAAAAAAAAAAACAAGGGTTTCATTAGAAAGGGTTTCATTAGAGAAAGAAGAGAAAGTTACACTCCATAGCTGGAGGAATTGTTTAAAGCAATTAAGGCAGATTTAGCAACAGAGTCAGCTGCAACATTGCAAGCTCTTGGAATAAAGTTAAAAGAGATAGAAGCAAAGGAGGACTTTAACAGAGCTATATCATGGAGGATCCCCTTGAGCTCTGTAGTACTATCTTTTGTGTTAATGAGTGTCATGAGGATTTTAGAATCCGAGAACACTGAGAGATTAATGGCGCCAAACATTTCTGCAGTCTTGGTGAGAGCACTGCGGACGGCGAGAGCCTCTGCTACTAAGACAGAGCCTACAAATTCTCTATTCGCAGAGAAGGATGATGACTGTTGGGACACCGGTTCTTTGATCACCCATCCCAATCCGCTTTGGCACGAAGAGGGTGACCACGCAGCATCAACGAAGCAGGAGAAGCCCGAGGTGAGAGGCTCTCGAACTTGTGGTTGCAGATTGACCCCTAATGGTTTGGAAATCTTAGTTTGTGCTTCGTACCAGAGTTTGGCTTCCCTGATGGCCTTGGTAGCTGTTTCTATTTCGGTGATTACACGATCCTCGAACACCAATCAGTTTCGTGCTTTCCACAAATGCCAAAGAATCCATGGGAAAATAGGAGTGGATGCAATACCTGTTGGAGGAAGGTTCTGCATTAGACCTGCAGATTTTATAAACTGACAAATGGAACCAGGGAGGTTCTCGGTAGGTTTCTTCAGGCCTGGGGTCAGATCCCATACTTTCGCCGCATAAGGGCAGAGGAGAAAGGTATGTAGTTCATCCTCAGGTGCTCCGCATCTTTTACAAGAGTTAGCAGACCCCATGCCTCGTTTTGCCAAGTTAGAACCTAACGCAAGGGCGTGGTTGGCAACTTTCCACAGGAAGCTTTTTAGTTTTGGCGCAGTCTGCTTATTCCAGATATTGCTTTGCCAATTGAAGGCAGGATTGTCATCGGAGGGTGTAGCCAAGATAGCTAGAGAGTAACCCGTCTTCGTGGAATAGATACCAGATTTCTCAGGGAGCCAAGCCAAAGAATCTCAAAGAGGGTGATTACTTGTGATTAGCTTTCTGATCATATCCTCATACTGAGGTAAGTGGTTTCGAATAACATTAACATTCCACTCATTAGAGTCAGGACAAAGCAGGTCACTAACTTTGAGGGATGCATTATCGCTATTTGGGGGACCTATAGGAGAAATTGGGTGGGAAGTTGAGAGCCAAGAGTTGTTCCACACTTTAATATCCGCTCCATTTCCTATGATCCACCCGATACCCTTACGAAGGACCTCTCTGCCAAGCAAGATGCCTCTCCACCCGTGGGAGGCAGACGATGGATTTGATGAAGCTTCCATGAAGTTGGTGGAGTGACAATATTTGCCCAGTAAAACTCTAGCTAGAAGGGATGTCGGTTCTTTCAGGATTCTCCAACTGATCTTGGCCAAGAGGGAATCATTGAAAGCTTCTAGATCACGGAAACCAAGTCCTCCTGCATATTTAGGTCGAGTCAGTTTGTTCCAAGCAACCCAACACATCTTCTTCTTATCAGGTTTGTCGTCCCACCAGAACCGAGTGAGAACCGACTGAATTTGCTTGCAGAGTGAGCTTGGGAGTTTGACGCAGGACATTGCGTATAAGGGCATGGCTGCGAGTACAGACTTTAAAAGAATTTGTTTCCCTGCTCCCGAGAGAAACTTAGTGAACCAACTGTGAGCTTTCTGTCTAATCTTATCGACAATAGAGGAGAAGATGTCTCTTTTTCTCCTTCAAAAATGTTCTGGAAGACCGAGGTACTTGCCTATACCACTTCAGCGTCAATTTGCAGAGCTGCTTTAACTCTTGTCTTGCATTGTGGGGAAGTTTTAGCTGAGAAGGTGATAGACGATTTCATGCGATTGATGCACTGACCAGAAGCTTTTTCATAGGACTCAAGAATGTGAGTAAGGGCTGCACAGCATGTGGTAGATGATTTGCAGAAAAACATTGTGTCGTCTGCAAAGAGGAGATGATTGACTAGAGGACTTGCTCTTGCTACTCTGATCCCTGGAAGGGTTCCCTTTTTTTGTGCCTTAGTGCATAATCCTGAAAGAACCTCTGTTGAAAAAGCTGCACTGCAGGGTAGGTTCCTGTTGCCCGAGTGCTTGGACCAGGAACGTCTGAAGAGACTGTGTCACCTTGCCCTTTCTTCCCACATCTTTGCTTGTTTGGTTGGTTAGCAACAGTTATGGTTTTGATCTTCCTGGACTTGACTCCTTGTAGCGGACTTCTAGTTCCTCTGCTTTTTATTGGAACACGGGGAACCTTCCTTTTGGGAGCAGCTTTTGGGACAACTGGTTTTCTCCCCGGTTTTCTACCTCTAGTGGTAGTCACGATAGGTGGTGAAGGTCCCAAACGTAGGGATGTGTGAATCCTTTCTTCATGGTCAGGAGAGATCTCCTGTTGGACTTGGTTAATATCAGGGACTGGAGAACGATTCCCAGAGTTGCTTCCAATGATAGGGACTTGAATATCTTCTTCCTGATACCTGATTTCTACATCTTGGAGTAGAGTTGAATCAATAGAAGTGCCCGCTCCTAATCTGGATTTGACGGAAGGAGCCGCTAGTGAAAGGCGTTCAAGAGCAGGTCTTCTTTCCCTAGACGAGCTATTGGCAGATTCAGAGACATGGTTAGTCTGCACTTGGTAAGGTTCTCTGTTCGGCCTTGGAGAAGGCATTGCAGAGTAATGGTGCGAGTGTTCCCTTAATCCGGATAGCCTCTGTGAGTGCAGTGGGGAAACCCTGTTGGGCATGCTTGGTGTCACTTGGACATTTGCTTCCACTTGAAGGGGAAGAGCAGAGGGAGAGGAAACTCTTAGAGAGGATCCTTGATTATGACTTTAGTTTGGGTGGGAGCTCGGTTTCACCACCCATTCCTTTTGACATGGCACCACTCTGGGAGGATGAGCTCTAATAGAATCTCGACTTGGAGTTGATGCTCGGTTTGAGTTACTATGGTAGTGACGTTCACCGTGAAGATGTGAGCCAGTGCGCATAGAACCACTGAGGGAGCCTTGAGCTTATGGAGGGCGTCTTGAGTAAGGATAGTCATCATCTTCCTTGGGAGTTGGACCTCTTCTGGAAGCGGACTCTAGTCTCCGTCCTCTTGGGTCCTCATATCCTTGGTTAGAGGCCGGAAGTGTTAAGCTCCTTCGGTCATCTGCTCTACGCTTGTTGGTTTCCAGCCTTATGAGTGTTTTGCGTTGGTTCACTCCGAGAGGACGTGAAGAGGAGTCTTTATTTGCTGAGTTTTTCGGACAGTTCTTCTCTTCATGTGAGAGGGAAAAGCAAATGAAACAATGCTTCTCCAGCTTCTCATATTCAAGCTCTACAGTGGTAATTTCCCCTGTAGGAAGGCGGATGTCCATGAGCATCTCCAGTGGTTTTAGTTCGTTGATGTCAACTCTGACTCTAGCTTCCTCAACATCTTTTGCGGAGAGGTGTCCTAGCTCTTCTCCTATTGTTGTGATAGTCTGTTCAGTCCAGTGAAGAGTGGGAATGTCTTGGATCTTAACCCAGAAGGTGATATTAGAGGGGAAGTTGTTGGAGACAGTAGGCTCCCAACGTTGGAGAATGAGCATCCACTTTTTGTAGTGGAGCGGTGACTTTTTCAAGACGCTCAGGAGATCTTTCTCAAGTTCGAAACGGAACTGAAAACGTTCTGAGCCAAGCACGCGGCCTGTGACTTTACCCTCTAAACTCCAGAGTTGTGGAAGGAACTCTATGACGGCGCGGGGTTGTTGGACATATGGGTTAGTAACCCTTCCCACCAAAGACATGGCATTTTCCTCAAGGAGGGAGGAATTGTCGCTCTTGGGGATGCATACCGGGGGGCGACGAACGACTTTATTGGCATCAAGAGGCCATTTCTCCTTCTCAGCTCGAGAGTAACGGTGAGACATACTTTTCTCGGTACAGAAGGTTAACCGTTAAGCGTTAAAAGTTGAAAGTTGAAAACCCTGCACACGGCAGTAAGGACCTACACTCAGTAGGAAAAAGCTGAATCTAAGTCAGAAAACAAGGGTCAGTGGCAACCCAGGGGCTATTTGTGAAAGCTACTTCTGCCGGAGGTGAAACGGAGGGAAGGTTTGCTTTTCCATAGTCGCGAAAAGGAGGTCAAGGGGGTTACCAAAGGCTATGGACCTTTTCCGTAAGCAGTTGAGCAGGAAAAACAGAGTAAACAGAGAAAAAACCAAGAAAAACAGAAATGTTTTAACCGGTGGGGTGAAAATAGCGGCGGAAGGACGGCGAAGGAGACGCTGAGAAAAGTTGGTGCGGTGGAAAAGGAAAAAGCAAAAGGGAGAAAGAGCTTTTCTCGAGAAGCGGGCCTGAGAGAATTTGAAACTTGTACGGACAGTTGACTTTTGTTTGTGAACTTTTTTTACTCATAATATTTCTTTCTTCTTTTCTCACATGGTAAATTATGATTGATTAATTAAGAGGGGTGAACAAGAGAGGTTTATCCTTCGAGATGAACCTAAGAATTATACTTTTGGTCATGCTACATACATTACCAAGATATCCCAAAAATGAACTCTTAAAAAATCGTGATTTGAAATTTTCAATACATACAATTCAAATTCTTTCCCAATTACAATTTTGTGTGTTTAAAGCTGAAATGAAGTTCATTTTTTGAAAGATACAGTTATATGTTCTTGTGAAAATCATATATTTATCATAGGCCAACATTTGTTTCTCTCCAACTATGTGGACACAGTTTGATATTTTGTTGGGAGAGATAATTTATTACACACTTGTCTCTATTCTGAGACAATTGATGTATGAGTCTATACCCAAGACTTCAAAATTCAGAAAGAATAATTGTTTTTTTGGTGAAGAGAAAAAATAATTGTTAGTTTAGATAATCTATCTTTATAGATTAAAAGGTAATTAACCTAAAATTATCGATTTAGAGTTGATTATAAATATGCCGACAAAAAAAGCAATAAAGAGTGGATAAAAAAATAATTATTAGTCAGTTAGTGGAATAACTTGCCCATCTAACAAACACTCTTGTTGGTTGATATCATAAAGCCAATTAATTATGCATTGAACGAACTCAATAAGTTGTGCATCCACTTGTAAGTTTTAATAAAACCAATCTACCTAAAATTGGTGTATTAATTTAGAGTGGACTAAAATGTAATCAGCCGAATAACTTTCCTAACTGACAAATGAATGATCTTAATTGTTTGATTTGATATCATACAAATTTAAAACCAATTTTAATTTGTGTGACAATCAGAATGTCCATTGCCTTCTTCTTTCATTTTCTACATTTATCTCATGTGACAATCAGATTATAGTTTTTCATAATAGTCTCTTCTGTTGTCCTCGATTAAGAAAAATCTTTGCAAGCACTCTTGATTAAAAGTGTATATCTTCAAATGATTTCACATGATATTTTCCAATTGACTTTTCATAGGCGCAATAGATCCTCCATTCACAAGGGATTTCACTATCTTCTACTCCACACACTGCAGAACATTTGTCTTTTATCCAGTGTTCAATAAAGTGCTAGGCGTTAATTAAGCGGTGATCCAACGTCTAGCTCCTAGAACGCCTAATCAAAATTTAGTCGGGTTTAGGCGGTTTAGGCGTTTACACTATAAACTATTATATATATTATTATATACATAATTATACAAAATATATATAAGAATAATAAAAATACTAAATCAAAAACAAAATTAGATAAAAACATTATTTCAATTCATTTAAACTAACCTATTAAACATTTCTAATTGTGTCTATAGAATTAAACCATATAAGTTTTAAATTAACGCAATTAAAATTTGAAAAGTACACTAAAATAATGATACTATAATTTTAGGCGGTCAAAACGGTTGTCTAGACAGTGCTATAGCGCCTAGCGCCTAGATGGGGCAGAGGCGGACGCCTAGAACGCTTTTTCAAATACTGCTTTTATCCATCAGGTTAACATAATATTACATCCACTTTTTAATGCATAATCTATTATGGCATCTTTGAACTCATCCAAGCTTTCAAACACATGATGCATCTTCAATTGACCACTTCCTCGCTTGCATCTCACATAACTCACCTCGTCACCTTCATTATCAGAATTAGGAGGAGATTATGGTAGTCAAACTCTTCATCCTCATCTTCATCAGCAAAGAGAGCCACATTTCTTTCAACTCTCAGTTCTTCCTCACATGGATCACCACAAATTTCCTCATATTCTTTGTGTTCCTCTGTTGCTTCGGTCGAAACATGTTAACAACCTTAACCCATCGAGCTCCATCACACATCTTATTGAAATTCCTTCAACTCAATTCTTTTCGCTCGTTAGTTTCTTCAAAAGGGTAACAATATCACAACCTTTTCCCATAAAATGACTCACCCAATTGATTCCCCACTATTGTATAAAATTCTTCAGCCTTACACTCAATCGTTGACATTTCACCACCAATATAAGCATTCCCATCATCATTAGTCAACCAACTCCCACCGTGATAAACAAAGAGTGTTACTTGAACAGTGTTCATACTGAAAACGACATTAAAAAACAAGGGACAACTCGCTTATTTCATCGACATATGGTGCCAAAAATGCAAAACTGAATAACAATTCGTTACCTGATTTTATCTTCTCAAGGACCCTAGATTAGACCTTCGAACACGTGTAAGTGAAACGATTTCTCGGCTCCTTCGATTACAAACCACATATCTCGACAGAACACTCACTCTCTGTTTCATGAAACTCACTTTCATCTGCGACAAGAGTAAGAATAGAAAACCCTAATTTTAATTTTTCCTCTACTGTAAAACGACGATGTTTTATTCTTTGCTAACACACACAAAAACTGATAAAGCGACATCGTTTTTGTGACACCCCGGTTTGCAGAGAGGATTAAAAAGAATTGATTTACCCACCTATGTCACTAAAGTGCACTTATCTTTTCGGTCTAGAGTTCTGAGAGAATTTCAAAGTTAAGCGTCCTTGGGCTGGAGTTGTCTCAGGATGGATGACGTTCCGGGAAGTGATTGTTGGAATTGTGCGAGTGAGGACAAAACACAAGGAAATATCATGTGGTGATTTGTAGGGACGGTAAACAAGTCTTTAAAGCCTTTCAGACGTAGCAAACTGACCGTCGGATATGGATGGGCTCACAGGCCTAGTGGGAAGACGTGAGGCCCATTAAAGAAAGTGGGCCCATAGACTGGGAATGGACATGAAACCCACTGAGAGGTGGCGGTCGAGGCGTTATAGTTTTACTAAGCTACAATGCCATGTGTACACCACATATCATCTAAGTCACCACCGTTAAACATCTACTTAACGGCATTCGAGCACATGTTGAAATCGTAAACAATTCATAAGGTTCAGGTTGTAAATTTGAAATTTATTGTAGTTCAAGTTGATAAATGCAGGGCATTCAAGTTTGGGTATGAAAAAGCGTTTGACAAATAGTTGGGGTTATTTTTTGCCGTTTTTACTAGAAGCGTACTCCATTGTTAGAATAAAGTTGAATGTCATGGTATCTATCTATACTATTTTAAGGAAAACATTTTTCACTATTTAGACATAAAGTTTGAGATTATTACATGTAATGCCACTCAATTTATAATAAACAAAAAAAATACTAAAAAGAGCAGTCTGCCAATTTTAGCTTTAAAAACAAACAAATCTTTTTGGTACTCGAGAGTATTCTACTCGGATCTTGAATAAAGACTCGGGTTATTTTGTCTTCGAATGAGAAAATAATCCAAAAATGGGTTGAGCATCTTCTTTGGCAAAATTAATGGAAATAATAAAAAAAATTTCCATAGTGTCAAGCGATACTAACCATGAAACCACGAGTTTAGCTTCCTGTCAAGCTTCCTTTGCACCACAAAACCCTAATCCTCCACAGCCATCGACTTCATAATTGATTATACACCAAAATAACACAACTTACGTAGACAATAGCCATGCGAGAGCCTCCTTGTCTCTCACATACTTCCACCTTCACACATGAAGAAGATGGATCTCCCTATCATCCTCTCACTACAAGAAAATGTCATAAAGATAGCACATGAATATAGCGTTTTTTTCCTTTATGCTATAGTTAACATACTAGCGTATTTTAGATAACGTTTGGGTAATTGTAAACGCTATATTATGTTTTTAGAAGTTACAGTTTTTTTGAAGCGTATCTTACATAGCATTACAAAGTTAAAAACACTGTCTTTAGTTAAGGCGAAAAAATTATTTTTTATTTCTCGGTTAATTACTTAGCTAAAAAAACAAGCACCCAATATTTCATTATTCTCTCTTCTTACCTTTGTCGAAATATCTCTTTTGCTTCTCTGTTCACGAGCTAGGGTTTTTCATTTTCTTTCCTTTGATTCTTAGATTGTTAGATTCTCTATCTCTAAGAAATTCTTTAGCTCTCTCCGAAATTCTCTTATCTCTCTCAGATATTCTGTCTGCAAATTTATCATGGGGAGACAAAGGATTTAACAAGAGGTGATGATCCAACTTCGTAATTTGAAGCTTATGAGTTGTTTAAAGCTGCTTTCTTTGATGGTGATGACAATCGACAGCCCAAGGACTAGCCAATCTTTCAAGGTTTGCATTCAAATTCATGATTGATTTGTGTTCGGTTTAGTAATATCTAATATATTGGAATGACTTTTATAGGAACGAAGTGACCGGTACAAGTCTTCAAGGAAAAAACAGATTCCACACACAACCAGTCGCAAAAGAATGGTTCGCCTTGCTCATGAAATGATATGCCTATGTAATGATGAATTGTATTCGTGACTTATATCCTATAAGTAGTGACTGTGATTACTTCTTAATAATAAATCTAAATTTATTTCGTACTTGTAGTAGAAAAAGGCATATGACCCGAGTAAGATTACTATAAGCAAGATCTGGATAGCTGGGCATACCCATGCAGATGGAAGACCTGTTAAACCAGAGTTTGAACAAACAATTGTAAGAAGTTCTTAAACTTATCTGTTGGTTTTACTTGGTAATGTATATTGATGCATTAACAAAATTTTAAACCAGGAACAAATTAAATCGCTTGAAAGTGAGATAGGCTCAAACTCCAATGTTAGTCTTAAGGAAGATGTTGTGAGTCAAATTCTAGGGAAAGATAAAAGTGTAAGAGTCAGAGGAATGGGGGTTACTGCTACCAAGCTAGCGTTCTTACAGGCCAGAGATGCACATGTGCTGAAGATTGAAGCTAGACAAGCAGAACTGGTGAGCGAGATTGCTGATTTGAAACACATGGTTCGTGACTTAACTAAAGAGAAAAGGGTAAGTTTAATATTCAAATGTGGTGTTCATTTTCTGGTATGATGTACTATTGAAAATATTATTGTTTGTATATTCTCAGACAACAGGATGATGGTGCATCTTCAGACACCACTGATAAGAGCAAAGAAAGATTAAGGTGTTAGATACTTGATTTGTATTTAGATAAAGATTTTGTTGTTTAATTATGTATGTTTATTATATATTTATAGAAAAGTATAGATTATATTCATAAAATGTAAACAAACCAATAAACTATTTGATCTGTTGTTCAGCCGATCCAACCGGTAATTCCGATGACCGAAAGACTTCCGGTTCATCTTCTGGTCCGGTTTTAAAAATATTGCCCATGGCTAAGTTATACATCGGATGTGGAAATGGTCCATAGTCCACATTTTTTACATTGATACATGTTTTAATTTGACCATTTTAAAATTTATTCTCTTAAAATATGATGATTTTTAGGACAATAAATAATTAAATTTATAATTAATGCTAACGGAAAAGAGAAAAAAAATCAAACAAAATTCTAATCAAATATAACTCATGTAGAGTTCTTTATACTTGGTTGATCATTAGTATATAATATATTATGTGGTAGGCGAAAGAGATCAGACATGTTTAATTCATGGTAGATCTCTTAAAACCTTATAATATAGCTATGAACCTTTTCTTTTGAAATATGAAACATTTCATAAGTTTTCTAAGATATTTTGTTTGGAAACTGTGTATTCGATGTTAGTTTTTAAAGAAGTCTGATGTGAAATCATCTATAAAATTATAAATTATTTTATTACAGTTTTTTCGAACTGAAATAATTAATATTGATATTTCAATTTATTTTATCATTTTTATATATTTTGAAGTCTTTGTGTTGGCAGCTATATATAATTTTAGAAGTATCATTTTTAAAAATTTAGATGATGATTTTTAAATATAAGGATTTTTATCATATATATATATATATATATATATATACATATACATATTTTCAATTATGATATCTATTCGAATTAATTGTTTGCAACAAATGTTCGCGCGCAAATCACCAATATAATATCAGTATCTTTTTAAATCTTGGCATGGATTTGTTTTTTTTTTTGTTTGATAGGTCACTTCTTATGTCATTTCTTAACCAAACATGCATATACTTTAGAGGAACAATATATTTGTCCTAAATATTATGTCGTTTAATTCGTTATACCCCTTTCTTTTTACATATGTCATAAACCTTCATCTTTAATGAATGCCCTATTATTGGCTCAACAATCATTATAGGAGCATCCGTTGTTTAGTCATAGTAGTAATGGTTACATCGAAAGTGCTTCTTATAAAAAGAAACTCATATATTTTTAGGTTAAATTGTATTATTGCAATGTGAGGTTTCACCCTCTTCATTTTGCTAATTTGTCTCACTTATGGCTCATTTAGTATGATTACCTTAGTTTTTAAACTGATAGCATAACATATATTTTTGTAAAAAAAAAAGTTTTGCACTTAGGAGGAACATATGACCTTAATAATTCACGATTTTCATATTGTTTCATGCTAAAAAACATACATTCACAAGAAGCTAACAAATAGCAAAAGCATTATATCTTTCCCAGACAATAAATAACCAAAATAAAATTTCAAAATATAAAAACTTATTAAAAGAAGCATATCTCAAACTTAAACGTCATTAGATTCTTATAGTAGCCATCTCTCAAAACTATCGAAAAGAGAACCTACACAAACCTGAGTTAAAAGTAATAGTGTATTAGAGTGTACTATACATAAGCTTGTTTAAAGCTATTATAAAAAGGAAAACGGAAACCCATATGAAGAAGATCTAAAGCTATCCATTCATCTTAGGTAAAATTTTTGAAGCCAAATCATATTCTAATCGATTCGGCTGCTAAACATGCTTATCAACTAATCTTTTCTGTCATTGGTTGAACCATTTGTCCGTTGTAGCCAATGAAAGACTAGTTGATAGGTTTCTTTTGTAGCCGAATCTATTAGGATAAGATTAGGTTTTAGATGTTTTATCTAAAATGAATGAGCTTGTGGTTTTTGATATGGGGTTCCCTTTTTTTTTCTATAATAGCTTCAAAAGCTTAGACATCATTAGTGGAGTAACCCACCATAGTTATTCTCACATTAATTTGTCATATAAATAATCATAAATTAGGTAAAGCAACTCTAAAAGAACTTAAGCAATATCATCCTATTACTAGAGAACCCCAAAGAAGATTACTCAAGCATTTAAATAATTTTCTTTTTTAATTTGTATTTATTAATTATCAAACTTTAATTTTTAAGATAATCAATCAAAATATATACTCTATCTATATATAAGAGTGTGAAATGAAGAAGAGACACTCATAATATATAATTGGTCTTGGTTTGTTTTTCCTTTTTGCTAAGTTTCTTGATGAATGGTGAATTAAAACAAACATTGCATTGCATAATGGATAGATTAACAGAACACAATCAAACACATTCATAATAGAGAAGTAGAATTGTAACTAAAGTTTATTTTTTTGATTGCAGCAATAGCTTGATGGTCATAATTCTAACAAAAGAGTAAAGAAGAGTTTCCGATCAAAACTTGCATAGTATATAGCATAGATTCATATAGTACCATTGCCTCATACATGCGTCCAAGATTTACATGTTAAATCATTCAATGGTGTTTAACTTAAGCTAAATCTATCAGCGACTTGCAACTGTAAGGATTTGTAACTTAAGCTAAATCATTCTGGAAAATACTCGAACGAATAGCTGACAATGAAAGCAAGGATTTGTAGTTGAAGTAAAAGCTAAGACGCATATAAGTCACTCGTTCAAATGTTAACTTCAAAGACAAGAAGGAAGTGTTATACCATAAGTAGTATTATCCAGGCCAATACTTGAAGATAGAGACGAAAAGATGGACAAGAGGACTGATTTGTTGAGACCAGCTTTCAATATGCTAAATCCAATTGGAGGACTTGGTGTATGCCGTACAATTGCTAAGAAGGAAAATAGCACCTCAAAACCATGATTATGAATAGAGAGAGCTTGAAGTATATTATATAGACCTGCTGAAGATGGAGGTAACATTGGAACAATCCCACTTGGTCACAAAAACGAAAGCAACGGAAACACCCCCACAGTTGAAGATCAGATCCTATCAATCACAGCAAACAAGTGAATTTTTAAAGCTACTTTAGATACAACTCTCCAAAAAAAAGAATCTAAGCAGAGAGGGGAAGGCACATACAGGTGAAATCGAGATGTGTCTTTATTCCTTTTCCTTCTCACCGTGTAAACAGACCAAGGCTCTGCAAACTCTTTGTCACTAAGGCCTACGCAAAAGAAAGTTCTTAAAATCAGCTTAAGATAGAAACCAAAACCAAATTAGCAGAATTATCAATTGAAAATCAAATGCATATAATTAGATACTTTCCTTAGCAATTGGTGGATATGAAAGTCATGGGGACAGATAATGTTCTTACCAATTTCCTAAATTAAGCACTGCATCATCCAATTCATGTAGCTTGTTAGTAGCTCCTGTAAAAAAAACATTACAACATCCAAGTAAAATGATTATGCAATAATTAAGCATATTGAATCAAAAAAGGGAAACAATGAGGTCTCCTAAAGCAATCCAGTCATACCCTCTCTCTCTCTCATCCCACCACCGATAAGTGAGAATTTCAAACAAGAAGAAGGGAGATAAAAGAGTACCAAATTGAATCTCTCGTGTTTACTTTGCTTCATCTCTCTCTGATTCCGTCCGATTTGTTTCTCCAGCGCGGTAAAGACAACAAAGGAAAGACTTCTCCGGCCGCTTCATTCGACAGAGAAGAGAGAGAAAGTCGGGAAGAAAGAAAAAGAAAATGGCGAAGAAAAAAAATCTCCTTTTATATTTACGAGCCAACCAATGATATAATGCCACGTAGCGTTCTTAAGGGGTTGCTTATGATTCTTCCCACAGAACCGATTCTTTTTTGTTTGGACCATTAATAATTTTTTTATTCAATAATTGGGGCCCAATTACATGAGTAACCCACAGAGAACTTACCACTAAGACCACCATTATCGGTAGTAACGGTTGGCGTTACTCAATATAATGTATTTTAATAATTTTTAAAAAATATTATGATATATTTAAATAATAAATCAATATAAAAAAACTGACCAATCATAAGCTGTTAGACTATAGAGGAACGTTCCTTCCAATGCTTGCCAAAGAAACGGTTCTCACTTTTTTATTTGCTTTATTATTATTTTTTAATTTTTAATTGAGAGTACCTTCAAGAGTAACTATGAGTAAAGATGCTCTATCCATTACACTTTAATATACTATTATCTTTAACTCATGTTCATGTATGTTTTTTTTCTGACAGTTTTGATAAATGGGTATTAGGAATCCACTGGTGACCAAGTTTGAGGTTTAAATATATTTCTCTTTTGAAATGTACTATATATATAGAGGTTTTCTATCCTTAAATTGTCGAGATACTTTTGGTTAATTATTGTCGAGATACTTTTGGTTAATTATTATGCTTTTTATTTTGATATGTGCTTATATAAAAATTGTACCATTTCATACAATAATAACAATAACAATAACAATTCAATTCAATATTTTTCATTAACAATGCCAAATTAATGGCTAAAAATTTTCTAATACTAGTTTATCGCTAGCCTTGTTCTTCAAATTTTTTTCGTTTTCAGTATTGAAAAATTGCTAATTTTCAGTGTAAGGGAAAAATACTCTCTGAAATGTTGTTTTTCTCGGAATTTCCCAAAATTATCATAGAAACTTTTTAAAACACAAACAACAAAACAAAAATGAGACACACAAGATAAAAAAGATTGGAATAGAGAGTTCCAAAATAGTTAAGATGAAGGACCCGTCCAGTATGATTTTACAGCGAGAAGGATCTTCTCAGGGTTGAAGGGACCTTTCTCATGATCTAAAATCCGACTCTTCCACTTCATTCCATTGGTTATGCTTTGTATCTTCGTCAATGTTTCAACATTGTCCCTAAATACCACTGTTCCCTCTGGTCTTAGTATTCTATCCATCTCAAGTAGTATCAAAGCCACATCACACCTTGCATGATCAACAATGTCAACATAAAAATTTACGTTTGTGAGATCTCATTTCAAATACAAATCTGAATGCAAATGCACATTTTGTTAGTAAGGATAAACCATGGAGATATTAATAAAATGTGTATGTGCACTTGTACAAGATCACGATTGGTTCGAGTTTAACTTATATATTTGCATTTACATGAGAAAACAAAAATAATTATTTACAGTTCTTTATTTTTCTTTTAAACATTTTCTATCAAATAAGTGTCAAGACCTACAAAAATATACACATTTTCGAGCTTAAATTATAGATAATATATATAAATATAACTACTTTTGTAATATTGTTTAAATTATACTTTTAAAGCATATATACATATTGTTATTTTTTGAGCTTTCATCTGTAAACTCGTTTCTTCTTGTGTAGACTACCAATCATTACGTTTTTTAAAAGTAATGTGTGGTTGAAAAAAAATTAAAATTTGGTATAAATTATAAATTATTGGACACAAATATTCTTTTCATAGTGATGTACTAATTATAAACTGGTAAATCGTCAAGGCAACCACCAAACACAAAACAAGATTCTCTTTTCATTTATGTTTGATGCCCGTTTACGATTGACAAGTTATTTTTCTTAATAAGCTTAAGGTAATAGATTTTTTAGTAAAATATACACTAACTATACACTTCGAAGTCTAGTAGTTGTTTATTTCTTTTTGATAAGATAGTAATTGGTGTTTACCTGTTCTCGTAAATGCTGAACAATCCACCGGCATGAATCAAATCATAAGTTCTTGGATACGTAGAGAATCCTTCACACCAATCTTGATACGTCCCTATAAATCCTCGTTCGTAAATCACACCTAAGGTTTGCTTCTCAGCATCCACAGGAACCACATTCATAACCCAAGATGGATATTTCATTATCGCGGCAGCAAACCCTCCTAGGTACGCATTCATGTCCATTATGTTCCTGAATCTTCCCTTTGAAAGCTCTGGCATTATCTGTTTGTAATATGCTATTCTTTCCTTCCATACTTCATTGTCTTCTCTGAATTTTTCAGCATTAGTGTCCGGTATAGTACCCCGGATTATCCTAGGTGGTACAGCAAAAGCTCGGTCTGGCCAATCCTCCAACGCGCCTCCTGCGAATTCGTTTGGATTGTTTGCTTCTGGCAATGGTGTTACACAAGATTCCAAGTCTTTGTACCTATAATCAAAAATTATTTATTCATAAATCAGAAAATATATACTTGCTCCGTTTTGTTTGTATATATAAGATGTTTTAGCCAATTATTTGTGTTCTTTTTTTTTTTTTTTCATTTTAATTATTTATACAACATTCTTTATTCTAATCAGTTACTTCAAAAAAATTAATTTGAAAACTGTATTAAAAAAATTCAAACAAAATCTAATAATTTCGTGATTTATGCGAAATCATATAAAACATCTAATAATACGAAAAAATGTGAGTAAATATGGTTTGTAGGAGGGGTTGAGATTGTTACCAAGCAAAATCGGGTTGGTCTGATTTGCTGCATAGAGGAGGAGATTTGTGAACTCGTTTGAGTTTGTTACACTCAACGTGATTGATAGGCTTTTGCCAGATTGATAAATCTCCCTTTTCTGTAACTTTCTTCCAACAAAGACTTCTTGCTGCATTTTCTATAGAATCTTGCTCTTGCTTCAAATCCTCTTGTGATCTTTCCCAACCTTTCCAGTATTTCTTCCAGTTGATTGGTGGACCGGAAAGGATCCAGTAACCACCCGGTCTTAATACTCGGTCCACTTCGGTCAAGTACAAACCATCTACACACATCCAATTTTTAATTATTAAAAAATTTCCACACGACAATCAAGAAACCTCGTGGGAAAAAAATCAAGAAAATGTTCACTACCGTTTTGAAACCAAGGAATCAAACAACGAGAACAGTGAGCAAGATCAAAAGCTCTAGCTGGATAAGGAAGTCTTCTTGATCCCATGATCCCGATAATCGCAGGAACTCCACGTTCCAACGCAAATTGAACTTGAGCTTCATGAGTGTCTCTTGGAGCAAAAGACATCGCCACAATATCCCTCTTCAACAAGTAAGCACCAAAACTCGCCACCTAAACAACCAATAATATCGAATTAACCAAACTTTTATATATCCTTCGGATTGGGAACCAATCAAGAAGTTTGTATTTTAATATAATGTTTGGTTGTTAATCATAAAACCAAGTCAAAGATAGATATATCCAAAAACAGTAATAATTAAGAAATCGCAACTTACACCACATCCTGTATCAATAGCTGTTCTAATGGCTCCATCAGTAAGAGGAATGAGTCTAGCAATATCATCAATGTAAGCATCAGCTCCACGTGGAAACATAGTGCCACCACCAGGGAATCTGAATCTTTCGCCTTCGACTTGAATCCAATTCTGGATAGCTTTCTCAATACTGAGCTCTTTGTGTGGGATGTTGTCGTACCAAGCATAGTCTCTGCTTTGAGGCCATTTAAATGGAATCTTGTAGTTTGGTGGAGGGGGAATCAGACAATAAAGAAGCTCATCTTTCGAAGGACAATGTCTTTCTCTGTATTTCATCATGTTCCTATCGAATCTTCTCCCTCTCTCTCGATCTTCACATGGAGTGTACTCACTCAAAGACATGTCACATGGCTCAAAATACTTCACGGTTTGATTCGTAACCTTAAGCTCAAGTTTGTGATGGCTTTCGAAATCTAACTCAACTGGTTCCGAGGAGGACAAAGAGGAGGAGGAAGAAGAGAGACTCTCATCAATATCAGAAGACGAAGAAGGATTTGTCTGAGTCTGAGCCCGAGTGGTTGTTGTTGTTTCATCACATCCCATTCTTGAGTAAACCTCAGAGGAAGAAGTTGGGACAGTGTTGTTTTGCCAAGATCCAAGAACATACGACAATATGCAAAGTCCACTTACACAAAGAATCCAAGTGAGTCTCTTTCTCTTTGCTTCTGCAAGGTGGTGACTACTGTTCTCCTTCGCCATTTCTGCTAGAGAGGATGGTGCAAAAGAGTTGCAACTTTTATCTGATTTTTAGTAAAACAAGAAAAGCTAAATCTTTTGTAAGATGGTGGAAATTTTTTTAAAAATCAACGTAAAAATGTTATAAAATATGTAAGAAAAGTTAAATGGAGCTCGAAGCACGAGGAAAAGGGATCCACCATCACAAGAAATCAAAATTTTCTGAATTAATTGTAATAAAAAAAAGGACAAATGGTCTCTATTCTTTAGCAAAAAGCCAAGAACCACACTTATTAATTTATAAGTGGTCTTAAAGAGAGGGAAAATAAAAATTTTGAGATAAAGTTGGAGGCTGACTAGCCTCATTTTTCGTTTTGCCATGTCTCTTTGTAGTTGAAAACATAAAAAAATTGAAATCTTTACAGGTAAATTAAGTCAAGATAAGAAAGAAAATTCACAAAGTAATTCACGTGGTACCCATAACTTTGGACTCAAAGAATTAATTATTAGGGTCCTGTCCTTATTCCAATTTTGTAATTGATACTATATGTAAGGATAACAAAATGGGGCATAGTATTCTAGACAAGCCGAGCATAGTGTCAGGAATTTTCATGTCCCACAAAACTGTTGCTAGAATTGTCGACGGTGTACAAGAATTCTTATTCTTCACACGTGACATACATATTCATGTACACGGAGATATGTATATCATACTATCATACGTACATACATACGTGAACATATATAGAGACGGTTCGTAGGGTGTTTGATGATAAGTATCTGTAAGGTAGAGGTTACCTCGAAGGCTAGACAATGGGGATATTATTACCTTACTATCATGTGTTACTCTTCTTTTGAATCTGTTCCTCCATTTTTGTGGTTGTGGAAAGACATGTTTTGTCTTCTCTATCGTATTCAATCAGTTATTACAAACAATGATCATTAAGCTAATTAAAAAAATGTCATGTGTTAGACCCATTCGTTTTCTGTGTTGGACATAATATGTGGATGCAAATGCGTTTATACATTTAGATGCAAACCAAGTTTGGATGCAAGTTATTAGACATATACTACAAATCTACATATTCAAACATTTAGAGAGAGCATGTAAAAACTATATACTGATTGGGTTTATGGTGAATTATGAAGAAATACAATCCTGTATAAATTAATTAAGAAGGCAGAGAGAAAAATAGTAGTACAAATTTTTCCAAGTGTCAATCAAAAAAATTTGAAGTGAGGAGAATTTTCTAATAATTGAAGGTAATAATTTATCCAAGTCATCAGAATTTTCTAATCACGTTGATGCAATAGATAGTAAAATATATAACGAACGACGCACAAGAATCACTTGGGTATTAGAAAAAATTAATGTGATTATCATAAACTTATGAATTATTCAACATTAAAAGAAGTTTTCTTGTCGTGCGAAAAAGTTCTATTGGAGTGGTAACGAAGATGGAATAGCTCTTAACCTAGCTATACGCTTATGATCACAACTAGCAAAATCTTGCCAATACCATCGTCAGTATGGTGCATGATTTCGTTTCAATATTCTCCTATCTATAATTCTAAGTTTTATTTTATTTTTGATGCATTTTTTATTTAAGTATAATGAGTTTTCAAAATTGTTTTTGATGCCATTTGTATATCTGGACTTATTTTTTTGTAGTTAAAATCATAACCATCACTAAAACTTGTGTATATCAGAACATATATAGGTCTATTTTGCAATCTTGAATCATCTTCTCAACCACAACCTCACAAGCTCGTCTTTCCATTTCTAGAGTTTTGATCTCCAATTCATTTATCTTCTAAATATTTTTTGTATGGTGGTCAAAGCTTCTTCAATATTATCCACTTTGTATATAACAAAAAAAAAACGCAAACCGCAAGCTACATAAAGAGGTTGTCTAAAAGCATTTCCTCTGAACAATGGCTGGCCTTTGATTCTTTGTATTCTGCTTTTGATATCCACATCTGCATTTCAGAACAAGGTAACCAAACATCACTATCTTCGTGTAAATCACTGAAGCATCAACACGGTTAAAGAATTTACAATACCTGTTGGGAATGTGCTAAGAGAAGCCAAGATGGAACCCCCAATCTATACACTATACTTCCTCACAATTTCTCTCTCAGCGCTTGTGGTGAACGCGTACCCTCTCTCTGTCAAGATCTTCATCAAAGCGATCTCTTCCAGCTAAGTCAAGCCTGAGAATAGCATGAGGAAGTGCATAGCCTTCATATATATGAACCGTGTGATTAACCCCATCACCTGAATCCAACACAATACCTGAAGGAAACAATATCTGTCTCATCAAACTTTCCCCATCTAAAGACTTGTATGGGCCACTGGCATAAGCGAAAGCACAGCGTGAGTAGTAACATACATAGCAGGGAGTGACATCAAAAGTGTCAAGCATGATCCGAGTCATCTCTATTTTAGCTTTATAGGATTAAGGAAAGCTTCAGTAAGAATCACAGGATGTTGTTCAGTAGCAACACGAAGCTCATTGTAGAACCTATGACGCCACATATTCTCCATATCATCCCAATTACAAAATATACCATGTTCAATGAGAGAATCAATTCAATATCCCAAATTCAGACGAAATGATTTGAATAGGTAAATTAAAATAAAACTGATAAAGACTGTTTCCAAAACTTGAGAAGAAGTAAAAAAAAAAAAAAAGAACAAGAGATATAAGCCGAGTCTTGCAACAAGGGAGGATTTTAATCCATAACACAGAAACTAAATAGAGAAAATGGAGCGCAATGATGATTGATAAAACTATTCCTCTTCAACGATCTTGCTCTTCTCGCTGACATAGATACCGTCAAGGAACTTCCTGATATCCTTCTTCTTTACGTGACATTTCTGCACATTACAAAATATAACCATTGTCAAAATTACAAATCTCCTCCCTCTTTATCACTAAAAGCTAATAACAAACAATATGCAAACTTGGGGTCAACTATCTAAGACACAAACTCGAGAGTCTAGTACCTGGTTGATCAAAGCGCATGACCTTGACACAAGCTCGATGTCATTACCATCAAGTACGATCTCATCCTTCACCTTCTCAGATCGAACAATGGTCACACCATCCAACATATCTACCTTCCTCACCTATCATTTCCAATAACCACATTTCTAAATAAGTTCCATCTTCCGACATTTCATTCCTAAATCTACACGAAGCTGTGAAAATAAAAAACAAACAAACCTTCTTCTCGCCAAGGAAGTTACGGATCTCAATAGACTTGCCATCACCACCAATGGAAGCGTTAATGGGAAAATGAGCATACACAAACCTCATCTTGTACCTGAAACCTCTGGTCACACCGGAGATGAGGTTATCAACGTGGCTAAGAGCGGTTCTGATGGAGGCACTGGTTTTGCGGGATCCAAACCACGAATCGATCTTAAGCTTCTTCTTACCAGTCTCTGGGTCCTTAATCAGCTGGAAATCGAGGTTGAGATGCTTGAAATCGCGAACAAGTTTGCCGCGAGGACCTTCGACTTCGATCACTTTAGCGTGAACCTTGATGGTTACGCTGTCCGGGATGTCCATCGTCTCGGAAGATAGAATAGTCTTCATCTTCTCCCACCTTTCTTTTTGCTCTCACTCACGACTTCTCGCTGTCTCTGCTTTGATCAAAGGCTGAAACCCTAGCAAAACGAATCGACGGCGGCTTTTTAAAGGGTGGAGACAAAAAACTCGGAAACCCTAGATAAATGTTTCAGCCCATTCATTATAAGCCCACTAAAAGAGTATTATTATCAATAAGCCCACACCGGGTGAGCAGGATTGGACTTAGGCTAATTTATGACACTTAGGCTATATATATATATATATATATATATATTTGAATAAAAAACTAATACTGAAGACTCTATATCACTAAGTGAAGAAACATGTTCGTATTCTTTAAAGGTTGTGGTTAGGTGGGATGTCCTTAGCATTCTAGTTCTTGCGATATTGGTTTGTTCAAGCAAAAGAAGATTAATTTCTCTGTGTAAAATTTACTATCCTGTTTAGATGTATTTATTTTTTTGTTATGTTTATTTCCGTGTTTGTCTTCCTTAATTTCCGAGAGTTTTAAACTTCGCCGGTTTATTTTATTGGAGATAAAGTTTCGTCGACTTAGTTTCTGGAAGGTAAAGTTCTGCTGGCTTTTCCTATTTGTACCTTCGTTTCTTTTTAATATATTCTCTCTTTGTTCTAATAAATTGATGTTTTCGGATATTTCTTTGTTCCACGAAGATTGATTTTTTACAATTTTGAATTAATTAAAGTTAATATTTTGTAAACTTCAAAAATAATCATTGAAATTTCTACATTGTTATTGGTCTAAAATTAAATAATATATTTTTAATGAAAAAAATAATGTATTTTAAAATCAGTAATCATTATTTTCTTAAAAATTGTAAAATCTTCAAAACATCAATCTTTTAGGAAGAGAGAGAGTATTTAATATTTTCATATGAGAAAAGAAAAACTAATACCGTTGTCAAAAAAACAAAAAAAAAACTAATACTGTTGTCAAAAAAAAAAAAAAAAAAAAAAAAAACTAATACCAACACATTATCTTTTCGTCTCTTTTCCCTTTCCTTCTGAATCTCGTCGATTTGATTCGCGACATATCTCTTCTTGATTCTCTCTCTTCATCTTCTTCTTATCCTCCTGTGACCCGCGAAGAAACCGGGTTTCATGACCACCATGGAATCTTTCCGAGTACGATTACCGGCCGCCATGGGAGCGTTGTTGCATATGAGAACATGAGTGATAGTTCCACTTCCGGAGACACTTGGGCTTGCGTTGTCGTCGTCGCTACCTTATGTAACTTTGGTGAGATCAAATCTTTCAATCTATGCTTTGTTTCCGTTGTGTGAATGTTTTGATTGAGATATATGATTCTAATTTTATCACTTTTGTGTATTTTTAGCCAGATCCAATTTGAAGAAGGTGCAACGAAGTTTATATGATTTGGTCGCTTTGGTTAATAAAGTCTATCATGCTGCTATCTTGGGGTCAGTTTATATTAATTTTGCAGCTGAATTTCCAAAAGTATGTTTCAAACTTCCATCAAGTTGTTACAAAAAAAAAAAAAAATTGCATCAAGTGTAGAAAGGAATTGAAATTGTTTTTCACCCTTAACTCTTTGTTCATCTAAAAGTTCTCATTCATGATTTGAATAATGAGGTGTATTTTCATCGTCAGTGCTACTAAAGCAGTATGTTTGTTCCATTGGTTCAGGGTCACTTAAAATATGGTTGTAGTTGTGTTCTAAAGTTTCATCGTCATCGTTGCTATCAATGTTGCTTTGTTCAAAAGTATCTAAGTAAGCAAGCTTGACAGTTGCAAATTTAAAGATTCGTATATTAAGGTGGAGAAAAATGCAAGTTTTTGTCTTGCAAAACATATCTAGATGTTTATGTTTGCTTATACATGCAGCTGAATTCTAACAGTGTTTCCCTATGAAAAAAGAGTAGATTAATTAATTGTTGATACTTATGTTTTAGCATATAAATGAAAACGTATTTTATCATCTCATAGTTAAAATTAAAGTTTAGAGGTTTGATTTGCAGAAGGAGGTGGCTTCAGCGGAAGTAGAGCATGTCTATTGTGCTGTTATGGAACATTGAAGTAGTCTCAGATTTGGTTTATGAACCTAAACAAAACAAAACAAAAGAATGTAAGGTAACTGAGGTTTTATTTTAATAATCTCATGTAGACATAAATTATGAAATACTATTTGAATAAGCTCATGAGCTCAACATCGAGGAATCGCTCAATAGCTTGAGGTGTAATGAAAACAAAATCCTTATTGAGAGGCTGCTTCTGTTAACATCTTTGCTTCCTGTAATGTTTAAAAATATTATATTTAGTTATATAATAGAGACTACCATGTAATGTCAGTGATACTTACCCTTTTCATATGGTGTCTGTTTTGCAGAAAATAAGTGTATGTTTGCCATTGTTAAGTGATTTCCATCATTCCTAGCATGAAAGTTGGTAATGTCTCTAGGAGTGGAACTTGGAAGTATTTGTGTCCTCTTTGTTGGAACTGAAACATATTGAAAATCTATAAGAGAGTAGTTTTTTTTTTAGTAATTAAGCTTGTAATATTGTGTTTTTTGGTGTTAGTGTTATGAGCTGCGGTGATGAGCCATATTTATAGAGTTTAGAGGAGACGATAGGGTTTAATGTGAGAGAAGAGATAATCTTATTGACCAAGCTAATTATATCTTGAATATCTAAGATTTGCGGAATGTGTGAGTAGGATTTAGGATGATTATAAGGAATATGCTTCAAAAGGTAATCAATTCGAAATTGTTGTTTGAAAAGAGAATATTTGTGATTAAGTGTTAATATTTGCAGTTAATGTTTTGATATGATTTTGATGATTGATATAATACGGAAGAGGATCATGTGGGATTGCATATTATTATTAGTTGCCATTTATTTAGTACTTGCAGATTTTGATGTCGTTTGGATTTGTTTTCTCATACAGGTTTAAGAAGAATATAGTGTTTGGATACACATCTAATATATCTAGGATCCGATTGCAATAATACCAAACAAAAAGGATCCGCGTTCCATCTTGAAAGATAATGACTTTGTTGCCCATAATTTTTTTTTCTCTTCTTCCTTGTTTTCTTGCGTAGGGGCATTATATGGCATTTTTGTCAAAGTTTTTTTTTTTTTTTGCTTTTGTACTCTCCAATTAATAGTATAGATTTCATTACTATCAAAAATGTGTTCTATTATTCCCGTCAATAATGTGAACGATAATTTTATAAAACATATAATATAATTTTGTGTAATAGTATCATAATAAATTATTTGTAATAGAATCCTCTTTATAACAGTTTAAATAATAAAATATAAGTGACTAATATTAGTTTAATTGGATAAAAATTCTTTTATCCTGTTAAATAAAGTATTTAATTTGTAAATAAAACATAAAAACATGAAAATTTGCTCATTTAGATTATAACAAACAAGATAGAATTTTTTCTACTTATATACTTTTGTTACACTTTTCATGAAGTAATTACAATGGTATTGAACCAAAATTTGACAAACGACAAGTACTATTACAATTAGTTTGAATGATGAATCCTCTTTATTACTTATAATCGCTCCGGTACTGGTTCCACCAGTCTCCATGGTCGAGTACATCCGTAGTGTCTGCTCGATCCGTGCCATTGGATGCATTTCATGTTGTGCCACTGCCACCACCATCTGCAACAACTTGGGACACTTGGGCTTAATGTGTCCAGTCTCCCTGCAATGGTAGCACACACAAACCACCGTCTGAGCTGCTGTTGGAGCACTCCTCAGGAGACAGCTAACCACCTTGTAATCCATGCTACTGCACCCGTAGCATCTCGCACCACTCGGCCTCTGCGTAGCCTCCCACTTCCTTTTGGATATCTGCGCAGACTTGCCGCCCTTGCCAGAACCTCCATGATGTTGAGTTTTCCTCGGCTGACCGTCACCACCTGTGCTCAGATGTCTTCCTCGATCTCAGCTGCAGTCTTAACTAACTTCGCCCTTGTGGCATAACTCCGCACTCTGCAATGGACCCTCAAGTCATCCCAAAGCCACCCTCATGAACCTCCTGAACTGAGACTCCTCAGACTCCATCGCTCGGCCCCCATAAACCAAGAGCCGCCTGAACTCCACATCTAGCTCACAAACTGACTGAGTTCCCTGAAACAACTGTAGGAACTACACCTCTATACGGTCTAGTGCCTCTCGAGAGAAATACTTGCGGTTGAACTCCTCTATGAAATCAATCCAAGTCATCTCTCTCTGCATCCTCTTGACAGCCGCCGACCTCCACCGCAAGGGGGCATCATCTGCCAGGTAGGGGACCCCTATGTCCACCTGATACTCCTGAAAACATCTAAAAGAATGAAAGTTGCGCTCCAGCCTCGTCATCCATGCATCAGCCACAGTAGGGTTAGTACCACCTGAGAACTGAGTCGTATCAGTCCTACGCATCTCCCCCAGCATGTTGATGTACTAAGAATGAACTCCAACACCTGCAGCCACTGATCCTGCACCTCCGCCGCCATAGGTGGCACAACCGGAGCCTGCACCGGAAAAACTCTAGGCAACCGCTCTAACAACTGCGCCAACAAGTCTGAAAGGCTAACATCTCCACCAAAGATCCACCTGCTGCGACCCCTGCACCCGGAATACCAGCGCACCGCCTACACCGGCTCCACCGGTCACACCCACTGACCCCTCCTGAAATGCTTGCCACTTGTCGACGCTCTCAACCGTCCCGTTCTGATCCATGGTATCGCTAGTAACTGGGCCTCTGCCCCTATCACGACCATGTCCGCGTCCACGACCATGTCTGTGTCCACGACCATGTCTGCGTTCACGACCATGTCCGCGTCCACGACCAGCAACATGACCACCTCTAACCATCTGCACTACCATGAACAAAAGGCTAAGGAAACAATCCAAAAACCAAACACAAAGAACACAACATACTGTAGAATCTCATTGAAGGCTAGAAGAGGATGTTCTAGGACCCCATGCCACCATAATTGACTAACTTACATAATCAATCAAGCATGCAATCCACAACATCAACATCACAAAACACAATGAAACATACTTAGAACCATAAGGGCTCTGATACCAAACTGAAACGGTCGACCCTTTTTTTTTAATACCTTATTAAACTAGTGATCCCATACTCACTAACAACCTAACCATATTCAAATCAATCAGCGGAAATAACCAACATTAAACCATCATTTATCCAACAAATACTTAAATAACCAATATCAATATTTGAAGACAAATCCAGCAATTCCAAAAGTATAACATAAACCAAGGAACTAGCAATCCTAGGCAACATTCTAAAGACTCAGTTCTAACAACCTAACGAAAGCCAGACAACACATAAACAAGCCTCTAGAACATCCTCCTCTTCATTGCTTTAATGGACAATCACGCTTTGTCTTTCCCTGCACCACAAACAACAATTGAGATGTGTGAGTATTATCTTAAATAATCAGTGAGGCGATCCTCCCATCTACTGGGCTATGCACACAAGCAAATATTGTTGACACTAAACAATCATGGAAAGAAATGAAGTAGGCTTTGTTTCTAAGAAACAAAGAGTAACCAAATCTTCATCAGCAAACTATGTAGATGATGTTAGCTACATACTGTATTTTAAGTGTTTGATTAGTAATTATATTGCGGCGGATATTACTGCGGAGCATGAAAGGAAAAAGATGGTGATGGCTAGTTTTGGAGTTGCAATTTGCACTCAGAAATAAGAGTTGTTGTTTGAGATAAAAGAACTAGTGAACGAAGCCAAGATCAACATTGAAAAAGTAGAGATTAGAACTTTGGTTTGTGGATTAAGTGAATCACTCAATTTAGGGATCAAAAATCTCGTGATTTATTATGATGACTATTGGATTCACCAAAACATAAGTCTTTATTTTTCTCTACTTTGTTATATGCACTTTATATATTATTCATGACAATCTAAAATAGCTGGTTAGTGATTATTTAGTTAGCAGTACAATATCAATTACAAGTGCCTAAACTATTATAAAGTATTATTTTTTTTTTTTATGTTTAGCTATTAATTAGATGGTTATGAACTAATAATATCGGCTTGTACGTACTTGTAAAAAATAACTTTTGCAAACTTCACAGTGAATATATATGGTATTTGTATATCTTAAAGAGTAGTTGTATCATATCTTTTAATGTGAAGATGATTTCGATTATAATCTACGTCGATGAAATTCATCGGTTTAACGAGAATGAATCTGATTTTTGAATGCAGATGATGATTAGTTAATGTGATCCTAAGAAGGAAAGAATTGTCCAACAACTCTTGTAACAAGTCCATTGCCTTCTAGAAAATTTTTGATTCTAGTACAGCTATTTTTGTTTGCCGAAACAAAATCTGTTTTTAATCTTACAAGAGAGTCAATTGTTTCTCAAATCATCACCGCCTCAGAGGTAAAGGGAGAAGTTTGTGTCATTTGTCTGGAAGAAATCACGGTTGATGGCATATTTTTTGTCTGTAAATGCCTTCACCGTAATAGTTTTCCTTGTGTTAATTAGTTTGTGGAAGTGAAAACACTGCAAAACGGAATTGTGCCCACATGCCTTGATAATGAATGCAAGTTAGAGCTGAATCTTGAAAAATGTAGCAAGGTTTTGAAACCAAATGTGATTAAGATGTGGAAACACAAGATGGAAGAGAATTTCATTCCCATGGCAGAGAGAATATACTGCCCCTACCTAACTGCTCAACTTTGATGTCCAAAACCGCGATTTCTCGATCTGATCAATCGAATAATGCAACATGTGTCAAATGTTCTGGACTCTTTTGCAATGATTGTAAAGTACCATAATGCAAAAATTAAAAATGCAATAATGAATCTTTTTTTATGGCACCACAAAATAAGAATATGTCGAGAATACATATTTTCTGGAAAAGCGAATGGTTGCAAATATATAAGATAAATTAGTGATTATCTCTATTAAAAACAACATAATAAAAAACTTCCTGAAAACTTAATAAATAAATCTTCTTCATATTTTTTTCAATCAAATTTTTTGGCACTAAAAAATCACGGAAAGAAATGAAGTAGGCCTTGTTTCTATGAAAAAAAGAGTAACCAAATATTTGTCGGCAAAATATGTAGGTGATGTTAGCTATATATTGTATTTTAAGTGTTTGGTTAGTAACAATATTACAACGGATATTATTGCGGAGCATGAAAGGAAAAAGAAGGTGATGACTAGTTTTGGAGTTGCAATTTGCAATCAGAATTATGTGTTGTTGTTTGAGGTAAAAGAGCTAGTGAACAACGCCAATATCAACATCGAAAAAGTAGGGATTAGAGCTTTGGTTCGTGGATTAAATGAATCACTCAATTTAGGGATCAAAAACCCTCTGATTTATATTGTGATGACTACTGGATTTACCAAAACGTAAGTTTTTATTTCTCTTTACTTTTTTATATGCATTTTATATATTATTCATAATACTCTAAAATAGCTGGTTAGTGGATAATTAATTAGCAGTACAATATCAGTTACGAGTGCTTAAACTATTATAAAGTATTATTTCTTTATGATGTTTAGCCATTAATTAGATGGTTTTGAACTAATATTACCGGCTTGTAAGTACTTGTGAAAGATAACTTTTGCAAACATTACGGTGAATATATATTTGGTATTTGTATATCTTAAAGAAAAGTTGTATCATATCTTTTATGTGAAGATGACTTTGATTATAATCTGCATTGGTGAAATACATCGGATTAACGAGAATGAATCTTACTTTTGAATGCAGATAATGATTGGTTAATGTGATCCTAAGAAGGAAATAGTTGTCCAACAGCTATTGGAACAAATCTATCGCCTTCTAGAAAAATTTGATTCTAGTACAGCTATTTTGGTTTGCTGAAACAATATCAAGTTTGTTTTTAATCTTATAAGAGACGCAATTGTTTCTCAAATCAGCAGCACCTCAGAGGTAAAAGGAGAATTTTGTGTTATTTGTCTGGAAAAGACCACAGTTGATTGCATGTTATTTGTTGGTAAATGTCTTCACCTTTAATGTTTTTTTTATGTTAATCAGTTTGTGGAAGTGAAACTGTGAAACGGAACTGTGCTAAATGGCTTGATAATGAAGGCAAGTTAGAGCTGAGTCTTGAAAACTGTAGCAAGGTTTGGAAACCTAAGGTGATTGAGATCTAGAAACACAAGATGAAAGAGGATTTCATTCCCGTGGCAGAAAGAATCTATTGCTCCTTTCTAAACTGCTCAACTTTGATGTCTAAAACCGCGATTTCTCGATCTGATCAATCGAATGATGCAACATGTGTCAAATATTCTGGACTCTTTTGCATTGATTGTAAAGTACCATACTGCAAAAATTACAAACGCAACAATGAATGCTTTTTTTATGGCACCACGAAATAAGAAAATATCAATAAAAAATGTATTCTGGAAAAACATATGGTTGCAAATATAAAAGATCTTATATAAATATTAGTGATTATCTCTATAATAACAAAATATAATAATATAACTTCTCAAAAACTTGATAAATATAACTTCTTCAGATCTTTTCCAATCAAAAATTTTGACACTAAACAACCATGAAAAGAAATGAAGTAGACTTTGTTTCTAAGAAACGAAGAATAACCAAATCTTCATCGGGAAAATATATCGATGATGTTGGGCACATATTGTATTTTAAAGGTTTGGTTAGTAACAATATTACAACGGATATTATTGCGGAGCATGAAAGGAAAAAGAAGGTGATGACTAGTTTTGGAGTTGCAATTTGCAATCAGAATTATGTGTTGTTGTTTGAGATAAAAGAGCTAGTGAACAACGCCAAGATCAGTTATTGGAACAAATCTATCGCCTTCTAGAAAAATTTGATTCTAGTACAGCGAATTTGGTTTGCTGAAACAATATCAAGTTTGTTTTTAATCTTATAAGAGAGACAATTGTTTCTCAAATCAGCAGCACCTCAGAGGTAAAAGGAGAATTTTGTGTCATTTGTCTGGAAAAGACCACAGTTGATTGCATGTTCTTTGTTGGTAAATGTCATAACCTTATGTTTTTTTTTATGTTAATCAGTTTGTGGAAGTGAAACTGTGAAACGGAACTGTGCTAAATGGCTTGATAATGAATGCAAGTTAGAGCTGAGTCTTGAAAACTGTAGCAAGGTTTGGAAACCTAAGGTGATTGAGATCTAGAAACACAAGATGAAAGAGGATTTCATTCCCGTGGCAGAAAGAATCTATTGCTCCTTTCTAAACTGCTCAACTTTGATGTCTAAAACCGCGATTTCTCGATCTGATCAATCGAATGATGCAACATGTGTCAAATATTCTGGACTCTTTTGCATTGATTGTAAAGTACCATACTGCAAAAATTACAAACGCAACAATGAATGCTTTTTTTATGGCACCACGAAATAAGAAAATATCAATAAAAAATGTATTCTGGAAAAACATATGGTTGCAAATATAAAAGATCTTATATAAATATTAGTGATTATCTCTATAATAACAAAATATAATAATATAACTTCTCAAAAACTTGATAAATATAACTTCTTCAGATCTTTTCCAATCAAAAATTTTGACACTAAACAACCATGAAAAGAAATGAAGTAGACTTTGTTTCTAAGAAACGAAGAATAACCAAATCTTCATCGGGAAAATATATCGATGATGTTGGGCACATATTGTATTTTAAAGGTTTGGTTAGTAACAATATTACAACGGATATTATTGCGGAGCATGAAAGGAAAAAGAAGGTGATGACTAGTTTTGGAGTTGCAATTTGCAATCAGAATTATGTGTTGTTGTTTGAGATAAAAGAGCTAGTGAACAACGCCAAGATCAGTTATTGGAACAAATCTATCGCCTTCTAGAAAAATTTGATTCTAGTACAGCTAATTTGGTTTGCTGAAACAATATCAAGTTTGTTTTTAATCTTATAAGAGAGGCAATTGTTTCTCAAATCAGCAGCACCTCAGAGGTAAAAGGACAATTTTGTGTCATTTGTCTGGAAAAGACCACAGTTGATTGCATGTTCTTTGTTGGTAAATGTCATAACCTTATGTTTTTTTTTTATGTTAATCAGTTTGTGGAAGTGAAACTGTGAAACAGAACTGTGCTAAATGGCTTGATAATGAATGCAAGTTAGAGCTGAGTCTTGAAAACTGTAGCAAGGTTTGGAAACCTAAGGTGATTGAGATCTAGAAACACAAGATGAAAGAGGATTTCATTCCCGTGTCAGAAAGAATCTATTGCTCCTTTCTAAACTGCTCAACTTTGATGTCTAAAACCGCGATTTCTCGATCTGATCAATCGAATGATGCAACATGTGTCAAATATTCTGGACTCTTTTGCATTGATTGTAAAGTACCATACTGCAAAAATTACAAACGCAACAATGAATGCTTTTTTTATGGCACCACGAAATAAGAAAATATCAATAATAAATGTATTCTGGAAAAACGTATGGTTGCAAATATAAAAGATCTTATATAAATATTAGTGATTATCTCTATAATAACAAAATAATAATATAACTTCTCAAAAACTTGATAAATATAACTTCTTCAGATCTTTTCCAATCAAAAATTTTGACACTAAACAACCATGAAAAGAAATGAAGTAGACTTTGTTTCTAAGAAACGAAGAATAACCAAATCTTCATCGGGAAAATATATCGATGATGTTGGGCACATATTGTATTTTAAAGGTTTGGTTAGTAACAATATTGCGGCGGAGATTACTGCAGAGTATGAAGAGAAAAAATGGCGATGGCTGATTTTGGAGTTGCAATTTGCAATCAGAAAGATGAGTTGTTGTTTGAGATAAAAGAACTTGTTAATAACGCTAAGATCAACACCGAAAAAGTTGAGATTAGGGCTTTGGTTCGTTAATTTAGTGAATCACTTGATTTAGAGATCAAAATCTCGTAATTTATTGTGATGACTATTGGATTTAACGAAACGTAAGTCTTTATTTTTCTCTACTTTGTCATATGCACGTTATATATTATTCATGACACTCTAAAATAGCTGGTTAGTGGTTAATTAATTAGCAGTGCAACAACTACCAGTGCTTAAACTATTATAAAGTATTATTTCTTTCTTATGTTTAGCTATTAACTAGATGGTTTGAACTAATATTACTGGTTGTATGTACTTTTGAAAAACAACTTTTGTAAACATTACGGTGATTATATACTTGGTATTTTGTACATCTTAAAAAGCAGTTGTATCATATCTTGTTATATGAAGAGGATTTCAATTATAATCTGCATCGGTTAAATACATCAGTTTAACGAGAATGAATATAATTTTTGAATGCAGATGATGATTGGTTAATGTGATCCTAAGAAGGAAAGAGTTGTCCAACAACTATTGGAACATATCCATCGCCTTCTAGAAAATTTGATTCTAATACAACTATATTGGTTTGCCGAGACAAAGTTTGTTTTTAATCTTACAAGAGAGTCAATTGTTTCTTAAACAAGCACTGCCTCGGAGGTAAAAGGCGAAGTTTGTGTCTTTTATCTGGAAAAAATCACGATCGATTGCATGTTCTTTGTCGATAAATGCCTTCATCGTTATTGTTTTCGTTATGTTAATTTGTTTGTGGAAGTGAAAAAAACTGCAAAACAGAACTGTGCCCACATGCTTTGATAATGAATTCAAGTTAGACCTGCTTCTTATAAACTGTAGCAAGGTTTTGAAACCTAAGGTAATTGAGATGTGGAAACACAAGATGAAAAATGATTTCATTCACATGGCAGAGAGAATCTACTGTCCCTATCTAACTGCTCACCTTTGATGTCCAAAATCCTGATATCTCGATCTGATCAATCGAATGATGCAACATTTGTCAAATGTTCTCGACTCTTTTTCAATGATTGTAAAGTACCACAATGCAAAAACTACAAACACAATAATGAATCTTTTCTTATGGCAACACAAAATAAAAATATATCAAGAATAAATGTACTATGGAAAAGCGTATGGTTGCAAATAAAAGATCTTATATAATAATTAGTGATTATCTTTATTAAAAACAAAACATAATAATATCGCTTCTCGAAAACTTAATAAATATATATTTTCAGATCTTTTCCAATCAAAAACATTGACACTAAACAATCATGGAAAAAATGAAGTAAGCTTTGTTTCTAAGAAACGAACAGTAACCAAATATTCGTCCGAAAATATAGTTGGTTAGTAACAATATTGCGGCAGATATTACTGCAAATCATGACAAGAAAAAGACGGTGATGGATCGTTTTGGAGTTGCAATTTACAATCAGAATATGAGGTTTTGTTTGAGATAAAAGAACTAGTGACGACGCCAAGATCAACATCGAGAGAGTAGATATTAGGATTTTGGTTTTTGGATTAAATGAATCACTCGATTTAGGATAATGAATGATGAAATCAATGAAAATCATAATTGAAGACAATGATTGACTTTACTTGTTTTTCATTTAGGATTGTATATGTTTACACGTTGAATTATTTAATACTCCCTTACTAATGCATTTTTAAAAATATATATATATATATAGTTTCAAAAACATATTTTTAAATATTTTTATATGCAATATTTATTAGTTATTATTGATGAATTGTAAACTACAATTAAAATAATTGAATATTGTTATTTAACTCGCAAAAAGTAATGTATTTATAATCAACTTTTAATATATGTGAAAAGCTTACAAAATGGATTTGACCCGGAAGAGAGGGTGTATATGTTATGTGATTTATTTTTCAATTCTATTGTTTTTTAATTTGTTTAAATGTACTTTTTAGAGAACTAGAATTTATACCGCGCAAGCGCGGGATTTTGTTTTAATTTTTTTTTCTATTAATATCAATTCTTGAGCTCGAATATAATCATTCAAAGTTTTGAGGATAAATCGTTATAAATATATATCATGTAGTAATATTAGGATAAATAAACGATATTGATGACTACTTCAAGATCTTTTGTCATTATTAAAACATTTTTTAAAGGTTTTGATGCTGATCCATTTATTGATCTAATTTTATATATTATTTATGATTAGATGTTGATACTAACATAACATTACTCTGTATAAATTTAAATATATGGAATCTGAAAGGACCGACCTATTTTTTTATAATAAATAATAGATATATAAATAGACTACAACTAGTGGTCCCATACCCACTAGCCACCTAACCACATTCACAATCAACAGCGGAATAACCATACCAATATCCAATAATAATCCAATATTAATCTAATAAATATAACATCAACAATATCCAATAATCACTTTTACACCAAAAAAAAAAAAAACAATATCCAATAATCAAATAACAAGAAAATAGAACCAGCAACCTAGCAATGTTTTAATGACCCAACTTTAGCAACCTAACAATGCCAGACAACATCAAACCGCGTCCCTAGAACATCCTCCTCTTCATTGCCATGACCCCACAATCACATTTTGCCTCTACCTGCACCACAAACACAAAGAGATGCGTGAGTATTACCAGAAATACTCAGTGAGGCGATCCTTCCATCTACGAGCTATACACACAAGCAAATCAAGAGCATAACTACAAATAAAATATAACAAACCAACCATTTAAACAGAACAACCAATAACACTTTCACCACACCTACACATCATCACACAAAACAAGTCATACAACCCAATCGCTTAGATAAGCTCATGGTCACGCACTCACCTTAACAAGTGATTCACGAAAATAACTACAACCAAATGAGAGGCTCTCCAATATCTAAGAACAACCAAACTCGCTCCTACAACCAATCACAACAACAAACAAACATTGAAAACAAACTGATAGAAAAATCAGAAAATAACAACCTCACAAGTGAAACTACGAAATCAAAACGAACCGTTAACTTTCTAATCCCTCCAGTGAAAAGCAAGGTCTATACGTCCAGAAGCTTTCCACAAAATTTCAGCATGATTCAGATAAAAGATGAAACCGCAATCGTCCCCGTAACACCCGCTGATCTCAATCCACAAATGAGAAGAAACGCCCCACGAAACTGCTAATATCGCATAGAATATTAACTCAAATTCACTTCTGTAAAAAGGAGAGTGTACAAAAATCTCTTAGCTACAACCCTACCAAAAATCAGTACCTTTCGAAACGATTTGACCAGTCGGATCCTCCTTCCCCCAAACTCTGACAGTTCTGTTTCTCTCTTAACTCTAAGGAAAAAGCTTGATCTCCTTCTCTTTCTCCTTTACACCAAATAACCAAGACTTATATCTCTTTCTCTCTCTCCCTCTGATGAAAATGTCGACCAAAACACAAAAACATGAGAGGAGGAGTGACTTTGAGAAAGAGATTAAGGGTTTTTGGCTTAATTAGATTAAACCAAGATTTAATAATACCAAAATCAATTAAAATCCACTCTTTTGGTTTACTCAACATAACTCAAACTCTATTCTCTGAATACGGATGTTACAATTCTCCCCCACCAACATAGATTTATCCTCGAATCTCGAACAACCATCGGCCAAGGACTCCTGTGCAACCGTCTCCACGGCCCGCACTCTTCCGACCGATCTCTAGAAGGTCACCTCTAGGCGATAGACTCACGCTCCAGACGTCATTTGCTCTCGAATTTTGGGACTTTCCTTTACTCATAGGCCTAACCCTTGAGTTTTTATTGGCTCTTCATCAGACCTAAGTCTAGATGCCATAATGTTGGCTCCTCATCGGGCCTAAACCCGTATGCCATAATATTTAAGGAAAAACACAAACTCGTCTCTCGGGTTGCCACCCTACAGCGAACCCCACTACAAAAAAACATGGAATTGCCGACTGCAAGTTGCGACCTAAAACACAGTCGCTAAATTTAGCGACTGAATTGCTATTGTTTTGCTACTCAATGGCTACTAAAATAAAACAGTCGCCTAATAGATGCTAATTCGAGACTGATGCATAATGTCGCAGTGTAGTCGCCAATTTGCGACTAGTTTAGAGACCAATTTGACAGTCGCCAAACATTACGACTAAACAGCTACTCTTTAGCGACTGTTTTATTTAATTTGGGCTTTAAACCAAATTTGGGCCGTAACAAAATGGCTCAAACCCAAATCGTTTCTCTTCTTCCCCGAGAAAACTCTAATCCCTCAAATCTCTTCTCAATCGTTTCTCTTCTTCTTTCGTTTATTCCTCAAAACCCTAATCCCTCACATCCCCAACTCAATCAAGAAACGCCATAGTCCCTCCTTGTATCTCTCAATTGCTTTCAATCGTACTACTTCCTCAAGATCCAGATCCAAAACCCTATGCCTCATCATTCCCCTCGTCGCTTTCTCTCTACTACGCCTTCAAGCTATAACGCTGCCGTTTCTATTGCCGTTGATGTATCCTTTTATCTCAGATGATTCCAGTTTCGGGTTACTAACAGAGATAGGCTTGTGATTCTTTCTAAAATTGCAAAGATTTCAGGTTAAAGTTTCAAACTTTTTTCTAGCTTCACTTTACATTATTCATGTTCAACTATCTGAAGATGTCTCTAAGTTTAGGTTTGGTTCTCGGCTGAGCTCAAAGTGTTTCTTGCTAGATGTCTTTTTTAAAGCTAATGAAGTTTTCCAAAGGTTTTATTTATAGTTGGCTAGATGACTCTAATTTTCTTTATTCACCTATTGTTTCTTGTGCTTCTCTTACGCTGCTAGATTTGTTTGGTTTTGCCAGAATCTCAAGTTTTTAATTAAGACTTGAGCGTTGGTCTGCAAAGAAGGGAATCAAGAGAATCATCATTGTTGTGTTGTTCCTTAATTTCTATTTCAGAATTAGTAAAATCTGCTTGAAATTGGAGAACTATAACAGAAGAATTTTACTTCTTGGTTTGCAGGTGTAGTCGACAGCAGGTTAGTCCATATATCCAATACCGTTGATATCTTTCAGGTGTTCTTTACTGAGCTGGATCATGAGGAAGAAGAAAAATTGTCAAGGACTGGTTAGTTATTCGTCTTTACACATAAATGAACAAATGTTTTGGAGATTGAAAAAGTAAATAACCTTTGATTCATGTTTTAAACTCCGATGTTTGCAGGAACAAAGGTAAATTGTTGTAAGAAGTGCAAGTGGCTATCTCGGTTCAATCAGTTTGTCTATGTTCTCGATGAACACTTGCTGGACATGCTCGAAAATGAGTTTTATGTTGGTGCTTACAAGGTATATTCACTTGGATTTTAATGTTTTAGTATTATAAAGGGTTGAATCTTTATTTTTCAATAACTCTTGTGTTTTTCTGTTATGGACTATTCAACATGACTTGAGCTATTCAATAACTCTTGTGTTTTTCTAGTGCTAACAAAACTCATATTTTTTGTAGTGGTGGGTCTCATGTTATATCATTGTTTGCAGTAAAGATCAGCATCATGTCCCTTAGGATTCTAGAGCTTGTTATTGAAGTTCCAGAGACAGCAACTGTAGGCTTACTGAAGGTGCGTGATTAATTTGTCTTTTCCTGTCCGTCTCTTTAGATGTTTCGGTTCTGCTGTGTGCAATGATCAATGTTATTTCATAACATTAGTCATGATATTTAATACTTTTGGTTTCAGAGGACGGTGAAAGAGGCTGTTACTGCTTTACTTGGTGGTGGAATACGTATTGGGGTGTTAGTCCAAAGGAAGAAGGTTAGAGATGACAGCAGATGTACCTCTTTGCTCTGAAACTCCTGTTGTTTCTATGCCCACCGATTCCACTTCCTGTACCTCTTTGCTCTGAAACTTATAAAAACTTTTGTAATTATTGTTTGGATGTTTTCTACAACTACGATGTTGGATGTAAAATTAAACTTATGTGTTTGTTTAATTTCATGTTTGTTATGTTTTAGTTATAGTTTTCATAATCAGTTTTGGTATTTCAAAATCATATAATTCGTTTTTACCAGAATTTTTTAAAAATCATGATAATTAAACAGTCACCGAAACATACACAAAACAGTAACCAAAACAGTCGCAAATGAGTAACCAGATCAGTCGCTAAAGCGTTGCAAATTCAGTCGCAACTTTAGCGACTGTTTGGCGAGGGAAGAATGACCACAATTATCAGTCGCCAATTAGTAGCTCCGTGTCGACTATTTGGCGACTGATTATTTTAGCGACGCACTGTTTAGCGACTACGTATTTCAGTCGCCAATCAGTCGTAACTAAGTAGTTTGCGACTGTTTAGTGACTGTTTTTGTAGTCGGCAAATCCATGTTTTCTTGTAGTGCCCCCGGATCGTCATCCGAAGTCGATATACCAACCATATTCCCAAGCCACAAAGTCTTTGAATATGGGCAGTACTAGGAGAACCTAAGTCCCCTAAGAGCCGCGAGCAAATAATTATGAACACATCTAAGTCCTATCCCTATCCAGGTTTCCTTCCCGTGGCTCGCGTAAAACATCTCAATGTCTTACCAACCACATATCCCCTCACTGGAATACCTCATGACCACACAAGGATCATATACATGCCACAAGGGCCGCCACAAAGGCCAAACAAAATGTTCTAAACAAGACCGCCACCTAGGCCAAACAAATGTCCTCAACAGGACCGCCACCAAGGCCACTCGTCCCGAAAGACCGTCACAAAGACCACTTGTCCCGAATGACCGCCACTAAGGCCACTCGTCCCAAAGGACCGCCACCAAGGCCACTCGTCCCGAAGAACCGTCACAAAGACCAAACATCCCGAAGGATCGCCTCAATAGGCACATTGGCTAAACAGCCCGCCACAAAGGCCACACAACTGGTTAAACAACACGCCACAAAGGCCACACAATTGGCTAAACAGCCCGCCACAAAGGCCACACAATGTCTCAAAAGACCGCCCCACACGGCACACTGACTCAAAAGTCCGGCACAAAGGCCACACAATCCCCTCCAAGGCTCTCCACACCAAAAATGGACAAATTCTAACTCGCATAAACTTTCCATTTTTAGCACTTTCCACTCTTGGAAACTTTCCGCTTCTGGAAACTTCTATTTCAGGAAACTTTCCTCTAAAAACCCGCCTTACAGAAACTTTGTACCCCGAGCACCACCTCATCTTGTTACTAAGTCGCACAACCAACCACCCCAAGCGACCGAGTAACAAGAGAGATGGGCTGGAATACTCCATTCCCGCTCCAGCCACGGATTACAGATGGGACCAGGCTAGACAAGTTCAAATCGCGGCTTGCTTCTCATACCACTTCTTAAACCTTGCCTTCATCCTTGCCTCAGATTCCCAAGTCTGCTCCTTAACACCATCACAGTCCCAAAGGACTCTCATCAAAGGGACCTTCTTCTTACGAAGTTCCTTAATCCTCCTCTCGAGAACCCTCACTGGTCTCGCCTCCAAAGTCATGTTAGGCTGAAGATCCTCAGGAATCTTAGCCAACAACTGATCATCCTCACGGAGACACCTCCGCAACATAGACACATGGAAAACCTTGTGGAATGCACGCATAACCTCAAGTAACTCTAGTCTATATGCGACTGGTCCAACTCGCTCAATCACTCTGAACGGACCCATATACCTCGGACTCAACGTAGTCTCAGTCAATGACCTGTTCGGACCCCGCAACATGGCCATCTTGAGGTACACTTTGTCTCCCACCTAAAACTCAACTTCTTTCCTCTCCTTATCAGCATAACTCCTCTGCCTATCCTGGGCTTCCTTCATGTTCAGCTTGAGGACCCGAATCTTCTCCGAGGTCTCCTGAACAAAACTAGCACCATATATGCTCCTCTCCCCCACCTGAGTCCAACATAACGATGTACGACACGACCTCCCATACAAAGCCTCATAAAGAGCCATTCCAATACTCCCCTGGTAACTGTTGTTATAGGCAAACTCTGCCAAACACAGGTGGTCCACCCAATGGCCACCCCAATCCAACACACTCATCCTCAGCAAATCCTCCAACGTCTGGATCGTCCTCTCTGACTGTCCATCTGTCTGTGGATGATAAGCTGTAATCATATGCACCTTAGTGCCCATCTCTGCCTGGAATGCCCACCAGAACACCGAAGTGAACTTAGGATCCCTATTAGACACAATACTCGCTGGCACCCCATGCAACATGACTATCTCCTTCACAAATTTCTTAGCTAAAACCGCTGCTCCATCAGTCTTCTTGTTAGCCAGAAAATGTGTCAACTTAGTCAACCGGTCCACAATGACCCAAATAGCATCAAAAGTCCGAGACACCGACAGTCCTACCACGAAATCCATCGTGATCATATCCCATTTCCACTCTGGAATGGGAAGACTCTTCAGCAATCTGCCTGGAACCTGACGCTCAGCCTTTACTAGCTGACACACATCGCACCTCGAGACCCAACTAGCCACATCCTTCTTCATCCCGACCCAATGATAGTACCTCATGAGGTCACGGTACATCTTAGTCGCTCCTGGATGAATAGAAAACTTGTTCGAATGAGCCTCGCTTAGGATCTCCTGTCTCATCTCCTCATCCTTGGGCACACAAATCCGCCCGTGCACCAAAATAGTACCATTAGCTGAGACCTGATACTCTGTATCCACAGCCTTAGAGGCATTAACCAGCCCCAAATCCTTCTCCTGAGCCAACCGCACTCTACTCAGAAGTTCTGCTCTATCCGCCGCCTCCAAACCCAACGGCTCCTGAGAAATAGCACACAAACTCAATGCACTAATCTCTCCTACCAGAATCTCCATCTCCTACTCCTGAGCCGAAGCTACCCTCTTCCGACTCAGAGCATCTGCAACCAAGTTAGCCTTACCAGGGTGATAAGCTATCTCCAAATCATAGTCCGCCACAAGCTCCATCCACCGCCTCTGCCTCAAGTTCAACTCAGGCTGAGTGAATATATACTTCAGGCTCTTATGATCTGTAAACACCTGTACTTTTGCACCATAAATATAGGATCTCCAAATCTTCAGGGCAAAAACTACAGCAGCCATCTCCAAATCATGAGTAGGATAATTGTCCTCATGCTTCCGCAACTGCCGCGAAGCGTAGGCAATCACCTTCCCATGATGCATCAGCACACACTCCAAACCAACTCTGGATGCATCAGTATAGACCACATAGGGTTCCCCCTGCTCTGGCAAAGCCAACACTGGCGTAATAGTCAACATCTCCTTAAGGCTTGCAAAGCCTTCCTCACACTCCTGTGACCAGTCAAAAGGAACATCCTTCCCAGTCAACTTAGTCATAGGACGTGCTCTGCTCGCAAAGCCCTGCACAAATCTTCTGTCATACCCTGCAAACCCAAGGAAACTCCTGACCTCTATGGCATTCTGCGGTCTAGGCCTGAATCTTCTTCGGATCTATAGAAACCCCATCTGCAGAAACAGTGTGACCCAGAAATCCCATCTCACGCTGCCAGAAACTACACTTGCTCAACTTAGCAAACAACTTCTGCTCCCGCAGCTTCTCCAGAACTGCCCTCAAATGCACTGCATGCTCCTCAGGACTCTTAGAATAGACCAGGATATCGTCGATGAAGATGATGACAGAAACATCTAGAAACTCCTGAAACACGTTGTTCATCAACCTCATAAACGCTGCTGGCGCGTTAGTCAACCCAAAAGGCATCACCACAAACTCATAATGCCCATACCTCGTCCTGAATGAAGTTTTCCTCACATCCGCCTCATCTATCGGTATCTGATGATAACCCGACGCCAGATCTACCTTGGAGAACCAAGTAGCACCTCTCAACTGATCCAACAACTCATCGATCCTGGGAAGAGTGTACTTGTTCTTCACAGTGACCCGGTTCATATCCCGATAATCAATTCATAACCGAAAATTCCCATCCTTCTTCTTCACAAATAACACCGGCGCTCCCCACGGTGATACACTAGGACAGATGAATCCCTTGCTCCATAAATCCTCTAGTTACTTCCTCAGCTCTACTAAACAAAAACTCAAGTATGCCGACATCAACTCGCCGCCACCTGAATATCAACCTTCTTGTTCGTCCAAGAACCTTTAGTAACTTGTTTCTTAGGGAAACTTCCACAATATAGCTTATTACAAAGTTAGCTTTTCGCTTAGCAATTCTCCACAGCAAATCATCAATACGAACGTAATAAAACAAACAAGTACCATACGTTCGCACATTCTGATTCACCGCGTCAAATGCTTTCCAAGCCGCCAACTCAACGCTCTTGCCTTGTCTCCCTCAGCAAGCTTACCAAAACCTTGAATCTTGCAACCCTGTTTATCTCCAATGAACGTAATCCAACATCGTCACAACGGTTAGATTATCCTGCCATGAAGGCTTCTCGTGAACTTATGTATCTGGCAAACATGCCTTTCCCGGCTCAGATCTGCTGTAACTCCCCTTCCCTGGACTCCAACACCACCGGCCTCACAATCCTGGCGAAACAGCCAAACATTCATAACCGCTCTGGTTCATAAAACCCTGACCCATTGGTCAACACATCTAAAACCCAAGATTAAACCACCGTCAATCTCTCTAGGTCTACATTCAATCGGGTTGTTTAGACTCACGTCCTAGGTATTGCTTGCTCCCAAATCCACCACCCTTAGGTCGAAACCTTCGAGCCATACCGATCTCACTCTCAGACCAGCGTCTTCGAGTTATACCGTCTCACTCTTGGAACACAATCCTCAAGATCTCGGTATCAGGGGAACTAATCATCCCCTCAGGGGAACATAATCCCCTCTGCCACTCTCGGAACCCCCAGCTCCTCGAGCTATCGGTATTCAGGAGAATCACCATCCCCTCAGGAGCAACAATCCTTAACCACTATAAACACCTCGCGACCAAAAGTACCTCTTGTGGTCCGAGTATAACATTGCAATGTTATGCTTGCCCACTCAACTTCTAATATCCAACTAGATTAACCACCAAGCTGCAAAAATATCTGCTCCAACTGCATATATCCACCTATCCGCCTCTCTAGGCTCGAAACCTCGTGAGGAAAATCCAATACCGGTCATCTACAACTGCTCCATCCTCCTAACATAAGATGGAAACTCCTCCACATCCGCAGCCCTCGGCTGCACCCCCCCCCCACATGTGGTACAACTGGAGCGGCTGCACCCCGCCACATGCAGTACAACTGGAGCCTGCACTGGTACCCCTCTCGGTAACCGCTCCAACAGCACGCCAACAGATCGGCCAAGCGATCATCTCGACCCTGGGCTCCACCTGCTGCAACCCCACACCTGGGTTCCCAGCACCCCCGGCACTCTCACCAGCTAACCCTCTCTGGTCCCTCCTGATATGCTTGCGACCCTCTGACGTACTTCCTCGTGGAACTCTGGACTACACACTCGCTGGCCTCGGGACCCGCCCGACCATGACCACGACCACGTCCCTGTCCACGACCAACAACTCAAACACCTTTAACCACTGCAATTCCAAGAACAGAGGCTAACAAGCAATCTTAACATAACACAAAAAACACAAAAAGCACAAACTCACTGTGGAATCACACTGTAGGCTCGAAGAGGATGTTCTAAGACTTCATGCTACACACAATTGACTAACTCACATAACAATCAAGACATGCAATCCCAAACATCACAACAGAAACCTAGTGAACCCAAACCTAGAACCGTAAGGGCTCTGATACCAAAATGAAAGGACCGACCTTTTTTTATAACAAATAATAAATAATAAATATATAAATAGACTACAACTAGTGGTCCCATACCCACTAGCTACCTAACCACATTCACAAACAACAGCGGAATAACCATACCAATATCCAATAATAATCCAATAATAATCCAATAAATATAACATCAACAATATCCAATAATCAAATAACAGGAACATAGAACCAGCAACCTAGCAATGTTCTAATGACCCAACTCTAGCAACCTAACAATGACAGACAACATCAAACCGAGTCCCTATAACATCCTCCTCTTCATTGCCATGATCCCACGGTCATACTTTGCCTCTACCTGCACCACAAACACAATGAGATGCGTGAGTATTACCAGAAATACTCAGTGAGGCGATCCTCCCATCTACGAGCTATACACACAAGCAAATCAAGAGTACAACTACAAATAAAATATAACAAACCAACCATTTAAACAGAACAACCAATAACACTTTCACCACACCTACACATCATCACACAAAACAAGTCATAAAACCCAATCGCTTAGATAAGCTCATGGTCACGCACTCACCTTAACAAGTGATTCACGAAAATAACTACAACCAAATGAGAGGCTCTCCAATATCCAAGAACAACCAAACTCGCTCCTACAACCAATCACAACAACAAACAAACATTGAAAACAAACTGATAGAAAAATCAGAAAAGAACAACCTTACAAGTGAAACTACGAAACCAAAACGAACTGTTAACTTTCTAATCCCTCCAGTGAAAAGCAAGGTCTATACGTCTAGAAGCTTCCCACAAAATTTCAGCACTATCAGATAAAAGATGAAACCGCAATCGTCCCTGTAACACCCGCTGATCTCAATCCGCGAATGAGAAGAAACGCCCCACAAAACTGCTAATATCTCCTAGAATATTAACTCAAATTCACTTCTGTAAAAAGGAGAGTGTACAAAAATCTCTTAGCTACAACCCTACCAAAAATAAGTACCTTTCGAAACGATTTGACCAGTCGGATCCTCCTTCTCCCAAACTCTGACAGTTCTGTTTCTCTCTTAACTCTAAGGAAAAAGCTTGATCTCCTTCTCTTTCTCCTTTACACCAAATAACCAAGACTTATGTCTCTTTCTCTCCTTCCCTCTGATGAAAATGTCGACCCAAACACAAAAACATGAGAGGAGGCGTGACTTTGAGAAAGAGATTAAGGGTTTTTGGTTTAATTAGATTAAACCAAGATTTAATAATACCAAAATTAATTAAAATCCACTCTTTTGGTTTACTCAACATAACTCAAACTCTATTCTTGGAATACGGATGTTACAGAATCTCTTGAATATTGCTTAGCGTAAAGGTAAAATATAATAGCATATCATTATAACAGCTTTACCGAGCTTTCTTTACCCATCGAAGTAATTGCAATGTCCCATAAACAATCAATTCATGAATGTGCCTATCTTATCTCACTTTTCATGATTATATGGTTAAACTGTTAAACCCGACTTGGAATAATAATCTATTTATTAATATATGTACACAATTAATGAGTTTGTCAGAGATTTTAATTTAGTCATGTGTAGTTGTGTATTATTATCTTTCCAAGTTTTATTAATTTATATTCAAACACTTTTAACTATAATTCTTTCGTCATTATTGATGATGCACTCCTTTTGAAATCTACTTTTTCTACCTTCTATTGGCTCACATATATTACATATTAGACTGTAAAATGATTTTCAAGATAAATTATAATTATTTTTTTTAATTACTATCTTTCAATACTTAAATTTGGATTAAAAGCATTTGATTCAATCATGAAATATCAAATTTGTTTTTCTTTTTGATCAGGTTATAAAATAATATTTCACTTTTAATTTTATTTTTCTGTTTAAAATCTTATAAATAAAATTACAGAATTTTTTTAATCCTACCATAATTTTAAATTTTACTTCCATTCTAAAACTCAATAATATATAATTACATTTAAAAAATATTCTCCCATAAATTTAAATTTTACTTTTTTCTAAAACTCAATAATACGCAATTACATATTTTTTTTATTCTACCATAAATTTAAAATTTACTTCCATTCTAAAACTCAATAATACATTTGAAATTTTAAATTACGATAAGTTGAATAGAAAATTTTAATTATATTATTACCGCTAATAAAAAATTATAGTATTGTTTTCTTATTTTAACATTTTATTTATTTTACATAATTTTTATTTATAATTTAAACTTTCTATTAATTATAATTAACATAAATATGCACTAAATAAATATTTTAAATTTATTTTAAAGTAAAAAAAATATTGCTTAGGTGGATGTTTTTGTAGCTAGAAATGATGATATATAATTACAAGATCAATAGAGATTCTAGTCATAATTTTTGTTTTCTTGACCTAGGAAAATATTTTATTTGTCTCTTATAATTATGTGTCTTAACTATATGATGTACGTATATGTAAAAAAACTAAGCATAAACGATACTTGAAAGAAAGTTAGGTACGAATAGATAATAATATTATTCCAAATTCAGTATTTTACTTCATATATATCGGGTAGATGCTCTATTATTTTCTTTCTTTTTTACTTTTTTTTTAATGGTTGAATAATAAAATTAGATCTCGTTAATCTCTATTTTGTTTGCTCCTTGCTTAATGCTTTTTCGAATTATGATCGAGGGGTAGATGTTCTCTATTGATAAAATATTTGATTTTGGAACAACATAATTAGCCATTACAAACGAAGCCGTTGCACTGGTGACGGAAGACATGAAAGGATGTGTGAAAGTTTAGAGGAGTGGAGAAATTAAAATTGAATGGTATGCATTATAATATTGGATGGTGAAACGACATGGATCGAGGGTTAAGAAGGAGAGAAACGTGTGAAGGTGGACCGTCCTTCACACTATCGTCGCTAAGCTTTATCAGGTTAAATCAATATGATTTAGATATAGTGCTGGGTCTAGATACTTTGGATGAAATAGTGTTGGGCCTACAGAATTTGGATGAAATCTAATAGATCAGTTTATCATTTTTGTAATTGTTTAAATGGCTTATTAAAATCTGTAAGACCCACAAAATTAAAGAAGATGAAGCTGATGTGGCAGCATCAGATGTGAGTAAAATTAACTTTATATATATATATATATATATATATATATATCTTTTTCTAATTATTCTGTTAAAAGAATTTGATACATATTCAATTGTTACAAAAGGCTATTTCTAGCAAAAAAACTATTTCTAACAATTTTTCAGTAATTTTTTTCTTTTTGTTTGTATTTGCTTATAACCTCTAATCTTGTGTTGAGATTTGAATCATAGCTAAATGTAACACTAGTGTTAATCCAAAAAATGAAGATCTTAACGAGGACAGCAAATCAACTCAAACTTGTGAATATGATATACGGATATTCTTCACAGTCTTTAGAACAGGACCTAAAAAGGTACATTATATAAAGAGTAATGATAATTTCCAGAATCCAAACTATTCCTTTAATGAAGTTTGATTTGCATCTCTAGATTCTGGTACAACCCATCGGTTTAGATTTCTCAAGGACGTAGATACCTAGAAAAGTAGCAACAAAAAGCATAAGGTCCAAGAACATAGCTTGCATGCTTGAACATCAGTTGTGAGGAAAACATTTAGTTAAAAAAAAAAAATTATACTATTTCAGGGGAAATATATATACTAACCTGTTGATCCCAATCTGTTCTCAGAGTCATGATGCTAAGCACGCAAGTCTGAACGAATACTCCAAAGATCATTCCGATCCATACACCCTAAAATTTAGAGAAAAATAATGTGTAAGTTATTTTCAGATTGTTAATTTTGGTACCTTCACAAATTTTTGTTTCCAACACGGATTGACAACGAAAGAGAACAACAGGTTAAAATTTATAAGGAAAATGAAACTTACTTTGACTTGCAAACCAACACCGTAACCAAGGAAAAGCCCAATAGGAATTCCGACAATGTAATAGCAAGCGAGGTTAACGTAAGTAACATATCCTTGCCATCCCGCTCCAACCGCAACTCCTGTTCCCGTTCAAAAACACATACTGATTTAAGTATCGGTATAATATCAATATCATGCGTCAAGTAGAAAACTTATATGTATACCAGAGAGAACGGGTTGAACACTGTTCAAGAGAATGGAAAAGGCTAAAAGTGGAGAAAGATCGGCAACTTCTGCGGCGACAGCTTCACTTGTAGTGAAAATGTAGGAAATTCTTCCTCTTAGAAACAAGAATACGAAGAACAGAACTGTTCCTATAGAGAGTGATGTCAAAACCGCCATCAATGTTGCAAACTTGGCTGCTTTTGCATCTCCCCTACCCAGCTCGTTGGACACTCTTACACTATAAATAGAGATAGTTACGTTGCAAAGAAGAAAATAAATATCTCAACATTAAAAATCAAAAATCAATATATGTATCTATTCTCACCTTGCTGCTGCCAAAAACCCAAGTGCTATCATCATCTCCAGTCCATTTATGTTGAGGCTATAAAAAAAATGGTATATAATATACTTTACATATTACTATCTATTTTTACTCATACCATAGTCAAGGAAATAAAATGAATAGATGTGTTTTGGAGATTGTATTGGCTATGGAGACTAGAAGGTCAATTCTTGTATATATATACCAGATTGCTAGTGCATCAAGAGCCACCTCTGCGTTTTTCAAATTTCCAGTGAGTAGTACCAAGATCGAGTTGTACCATAACTCCAAGCTGTCCAAAACAACCACCACAAAAATAATAAACGTTATATATTAATAATACTATAAATTTCTCAATATGATCCGGTAGATTTATTTTAAACGAGAATAGTCATTCCTGACAACTCAAAAAAGCTCAAAGAGCATGTGGTTCTGACTTGACTCATACTAATTTGGAAACTTCATCTCATCTACCTAAAAAAAAAAGCTTTATACGAATTTTCTACCTTAAGCTAGGATTAATTCCTATATTTTTATATGGTCTGAAGCCATAAAACTAATACAATGAGTCAATGAGCACGTAGATGCATCAAGTGGAAACCAATCTCGTGTTTTAACTAACAAAATAGGAGAGGTAAAGGTATTAATATGAAATCGTGTCACTAATTTTTTAAAAGAAGGCCGCTTACCAAAGCATTCCACCGGAAGACATAGATAGTTTGAAGACGTGCCATAAATCTTTGAAAGCCATCATAGAGAACCCTCTCCACGTGTCCTTACACCCACCACATGTGACGAACAAGAGCTGTGCAATGTTAGGCAACCAGAACGCAACTAGCGTCGAGGTCATAGCACCAGTGATCCCGAAATCAAAATAAACCATTAGGAGCCAAGAGAGGAAGACATGGACCACTAAAGAGACAGCAGCCGCATAGGCAATGATCTTGTTCTTGCTCTGAGCTTGGAGAAACATTTGGCAAGTGAAGGAAGGCACGAAGGAAAAGTTGATGCCTATGACCCACAATGCTATTATACGAGCCACACGGACAATACGTTCCTCTTGACCTAAGGCTAAGAGAATAGGTCCAGAGAAGATGTAGATGGGCATGAGGCAAATGGTACAACCTGTGAGGACGATCCATGACCTTTGGAGGTAGATCCCGAGCATATGGTTTTGTTTGGCTCCGTAAGCTTGACCACATAGGGTTTCCAATGCACTGGCCATGCCTAGCTGCATTACGGTAGTTATTACATAACAGTTAGAAAGAGTTGTATCAACCAGTTGAGACATTTGTACAGGTTCATAATAAAAGCTTGCCAAAATAACATATATATTCGAAACAAATCCTCAAAAATTGTATAATCGAACCAACTTTTAATGAGGTTTATGAACGTATTCAACCTGATGGTTTAATTTCTAAAAGCGTATTGTCTAAAACCTTATCAAATGTAAGTTTGGTTTACATAAATTTTTAAGCGGAATAAATAGCTGGAAATTAATGTTTTTAGTTAAAAATACTACTACTATATTGTTGTGATTTCTCGCATAAGTGAAGAGTTCAATGCTTTAAAATTTAAGAATGAGTTCAATAATAGTTTCATTTTGCCGGAGAGTTCAATACTTAGATTCTACAATACTATTTGGCTCTTTATGGCTAGAAAAGCTTCGACAAAACTTGATATGATGGGATTTTTGGATTTCTAATTTCTCTAATGAAAACATGAAAACATGTGTCAAACTTCATTTTCAGGGAAGAAAGTAGTTAGGCCTCGGAAGTGAACTGCTAATGAATCTTGTCAAACTTGCCGACCCACAAATTTATATACTGCAGTACTTTTCCAACGTTATAGTATAATAAAACGTATAAGTCACATATATCTTAAACTTTGGTAGAAAATACGTTCAATTTCTACTATACTATTGAACTTAAAATTCTATTCAACCTACTTTTTAATTCGATAAATTTCGAAGAAAAAACCAACCACATGTTACGATAGGAGAATAAGATACTACGAACTTGGTATGTAGTTGTCTTATGTTACGTAAATAGATATGTGTGGTTGACAAAGAAACCACCACATGTTACGACAAGCACTGTCTTCTGTTAGTATTCATATGATATACGTAATTTCAAATTTCTGTCAAAAGGGATAATCAGTAGTCTTTTCTTATTATCATTTTCACGAATCAAAAACATATTTTACCGTCATCATTGTCTATTGAATAATGTGGTATAATAGTACGAGCAATACTGTATAGAGTTTTCCAAGAATTTGATAGTTTTCTTACCAAAAAAGACGTATCAGATTCATTTCCCTATAAAGTATCTTTTGTTTTTTTTTCTGTTTTCACTTTCCCTCAATTTATTTAATAGCTAAAAATTTGTTAGATAATCCCGTGGAAAAATTTAAAGAAAAGCTATGTGTAATCATTATGACAAAAAAAAAAAAAAACGGGATTGTCTGACAAATGTGAAGTGTAGCTATTCAATCCCGGAGTATACTATTCATTTATTAATGGTCAGTAATAAGATGACCACTAGATGTGAGATTTCGATGTAGTCTGTTGGAAGAAATATTTTATTTTATCAAACACAACAACAAAACAAAAAAGAGAGTAATAATTGAAGTATGGGATACTAACCAAGATACCATTACTGAAACGGAGGAGAACGGTGAAGGTGATGGAGTAAGCGGCCAACTCGGTTGGGCCAAGATGGCCAATGAAAGCTTGACTTATCATTGAAACTCCAAACGTAGAGAATCTCGTGAAGATCGCCGGCGCCGCCACAACCCATAGCTTCTTTGATTCAATCCAAACCTTATCCTTCATCCCCAACTCATCCTCTTCTCCGCCAGTCTCCACGGTCTTTTTCAACAGAGCCGTCGTGAGCTCTTCTCCTCCGGCCATCTTGGAGTCTCAGTTTGTATCTGAATATCTGATGGACCAGAAGGTATGAGAAAATAAATAAAAGAGAGAAGGCAGAGAAAGATAGAGAGTTTGTGTCTGAATTGATTTAGAGAACCAATTCTTTATATTTGACGTTTTTCTTTTATTTTTTTTTTTGTATCTACTCGTCATATTTTATTGTGACTCAAATGAGTCTCTCATCAATATACTATTAATTGTAATAAGGTATAAAAAATTTAAGTCTTCTTTACAAAAAATCTAATACATTTTTCATCTACAAAATTTTTAATATAATTTTATTAATTAATTATATTTTATATTATTTAATATATTATCAATAATGTTAAAAACGTAATATAAATAATAAAATTATAAATAATAATATAGTTAGTTTTATAATATTAATATTTTCCAACTTTAATAATTAATTTAATAATACTAATATTTTTATTTTATTACTATCAACTAATATTAATTTAAAATAATATAAATATATAATTTGAAATTATGTATAATGGAGCTTGTTAAATAGCTAATTTAATTTTATGATTTATAAAAAATAAAAAAGATAACAAATAACGACAAATAAATTGTTTTATTAAAATTTTAAGTTTTTGTAATTATAATAAATCATAACAAATTTGGGAATGACATGTATTAAAGATCACATGAATTTCTCAAAAAATTTCATATAAAAAATCTTAAAAATCGATTTTCACTTTTTTATTAAAATATTATTATTCTTTTTTTTTCATTTATTTTTAACTTGAGAAACTCACCAAAACACTATCGATGCACATAACCTAAGCAATAAAATTTAAACACTCTAATAAAAAAATTAGTTGTAACTTAAATACGTGCATTGATCAACCATTTTGACTAATAACTATTTTAATATTTCACGTTCATAGGTCGTGACTGTTTGTTGCACCATAAACCCATAAAAAACAAGAATCAAGTCGCGACCATAGGGGAGCATACCATACTGTTATTGTCACATTCTTGTGCTAACAAGATTCGCAGCGATACATTTTCTTTTGAATTAAGATTATGATAATCCAAAACTCTCCAAATAAAAAAATTCATATTTATTGACCTTTTTGGTAAGTCAAACAAAATTAAAAACAGTTAATATGTTTTTTTTGATGAAAAAAATTTATATGGTTCTCTTAAATATCTTTCAAAATTAAATAAGTATTTTATTATTGTTTTTATGAAGTTTTGTTTAATCCTTTACATTCTGGTTCAATCCAACATTTCAAAAATTTGAGCGAAACATTTACCAATATAAATTCTTAAAATTTTTGGAAAATAAATTCTTAAAATTTTTGTTCCAACTGTAACTAAGGAGGTTAACAACAGTTTAACAAGAGAGTTTAGTGACAAAAAAATATAAAATGTTTAAAAACAAAAAATAACAACTAATGTAGTATGTTTGATACTTTGATTGGGGATGATAGAGCATCCGGCTAGATGGCATGACGGTCCGTTTTTATGAACAGTGCTGAAACATAGTTGGAAAACATGTGATTCAAGAGGTGAAATCATTTTTTAGAAGATCATTCATGAAACCAAGTATCAACCATACTAATATCTGTATGATCCCAAATATCGACAATCCAATCATACTCTCTGATTATCGCTTGATAGCTCTCTGCAATGTCCTTTATAAGATAGTCTCAAAGTGTTTTAGTACAAAGACTGTAACCACATCTTGATGGAATCGTTTCTGACGCTCAAACTGCTTTCATACCAGGCCGAATAATACATGATAATGTAATGATTGCACATGAACTGATTCATTCTTTGAAAGCTCGAAAACAAGTTTCAGAAACATATATGACAGTTAAAACAGATATTAGTAAAGCATATGACAAAGTTGAATGAAATTTTCTAGAAACAACACTAAAAATATTTGGGTTTTGCGATCAATGGATTGGCTGGATCATGTAAGTTGTGAAAACTGTTAACTACTCTGTTCTGATCAATGGTGTGCCGCATGGTAATATTAAAGCGGAACGTGGGATACGTCAGGGAGATCTGCTCTCACCATATCTCTTCATATCATGTTCCAACATTTTAAGCCATCTAATAACTTCTAGAGCAGTGGATGGAGATATTCGGCTTATTAAGATAGGAAATGGAGTTCCAAGTATCACACACTTATAGTTTGCTGATGACTCCCTCTTTTTTTTGTCAAGCAAATAAGCGAAATTGCCAAGCTCTAAAAGATGTTTTTGATAATTATGAGTACTATTCGGGCCAGAAAATCAATACATCAAAGTCAATGATAACTTTTGGTCTAGAGTTTATGGTTCAACTCAAGACAGATTGAAAGCAGTTCTAAACATACCAAACCACATTGGAGGAGGAAAACATCTGGGACTTCTGGAACAGTTCAGACGAAAGAAGAAAGAGATTTTCAGCTACATCATTGACCGAGTGAGAAACGAACTTCCCATTGGAGTACAAGGACTCTATCGCTTGTAGGGAAGGAAATAATGCTTAAATCGGTTGCAGTTTCAATACCCGTTTATGGTATGTGATTTAAATTACCAAAATGAATTATATCAGATATTGAAGCTTTGCTGATGAATTTTTGGTGGGAAAGGGGTTTAAATCGATGAGGTATCCCATGAATTGCTTGGACCAAACTACAACATTCAAAAAGGAAAGGTGGTCTAGGATTCAGAGATCTTGAGAAGTTTAATGATGCTTTTTTTGCAAAACAAGCATGGAGACTACTTAGATATCCTAACTCTCTGTTCGCACGAGTCATGAGAGCACAATACTATCAAGACGATAACCTTTTAGATGCTAAAGACCGGAAAAATCAATCTTATGCTTGGGCATCACTACTATATGGACTTGATCTGATAAAAAAAAAAAAAAGGCTCAAGATACCTAGTTGGGGATAGCAAATCTATACGAACATGCATTGATAATGTGATTGCAGACCATCCGCCTCGACCAATCAATACAAACTATCCACAAAGCAATTTAACAGTAGAGGCATTGATCCAAAAAAAAAATGGAATTTCCGTACATGGGACTCACAAAAGATGGAGACTCTTCTTCCCAGAGGATAGTGCAGCCATCAAAAAATTATATATCTCCCAAGTTGAAACTGAAGATAGATTAATCCGAAATTATACACTTTCTAGGGAATACACTGTTAAGTCTGGGTATTGGTTTTGTCACACATAACCATTTTGATCCCAATCATGTCCTAAACATCCCTTACGGCTCGGTAGAATTAAAGAACAAGATATAGAAGCTGCAAATTCTCCCGAAAATCAAACATTTCCTACAGCGAGTTGTATCGCGTGCATTACCAACAACAACTCGATTATGTACTCGAGGAATGACTTCAAAAGGCTGTCTGTCTAAGATGTAACCAAGAGGATGAAACAATTCTTCATGCACTTTTCACCTGCCTCTTTGCTATAATGATTTGGATGATGTCAAACACTCCTCTCTTAAACATTACCTTTTTGGTTATTGTGGCGAATATGGAAAGCAAGAAATTCTTTAGTGTTTGATGGTGTTCGTGAAGGGGCTACAAAAAAAGTCTTAAAAGCACTCTCTAAAACAAAAGAATGGACTTTTCTACTTACAGAAACAACTAGTGGCATAAATCCTAATTCAGATTCCTCATGGTCTCCTCCTACATTTCCTATGTTTAAATGTAATTTTGATGCACCTTATGATTCTAACAGTCATCAAGCGACTGGAGAGTGGATAATTCGAAACTATTGTGGAGAAGCTATGGTCTGAGGAGCAATAAAGCTATCTCATTATGAATCATCATTGGAAGCAGAGGGAGAGGCTCTTTTATCGGCTTTACAGCTAGCATGGATCTGAGGCTATAGTTCGATAGTCTTTGAAGGCGACTGTGAGATTCTGATCAAATTAGTCAATGGGCTTAATCAAAATGCTTCTCTGACTAATCTACTTCGAGACATATACTTATGGTTTTCAAAATTTCAACATGTTCTTTGTACTTTCACTAAGAGAAAATGTAATGTAGCTGCTCAAACACTTGCAAAACTAGGTTGTCAAAATGTTGATTGTTATGTTGAGTCTGTATCAAAGCCATTCTAGCTTGTGGAATCACTCTGTAATAACATTGTTTAAGTATATACAAATTTCTTTGCGTAAAAAAAAAGTTCTTTAAGTAAGATTACTTTTTAACTCATTTCATTATCATTTTGAAAATAGATATTTTCATTTTTTTTTCTTTATATTTAAAGATCTTTATATTTACACTAATATTTGGAGATCAATTCAGATATAGAGTAGAGTCGGAACAAACCCAACCTTTTCAAAAAATAATATAAAACAAAAGAAAAAAAGAAAGTGAAAACTATTTGACATAGTAATCAAGAGTTTAAAGGTTTGTATACCAAGTGTCAAGTTCAATTCCTAGGATTAGCATTTTCTTGTGAATTAATGGTGTAAAATGTACGGAGATTCCATAATATTGCATACAAAACCTTACGTTGTGGTCTTGTGTATTTTAGAGAGAATTTACTCATCTGAGTGTTTCACGGAGAGTTGCATTGAGGAATCATTATTTAATCTGTAGCAGATGTTCGATTGCCGCATGTGACTGAAGAGTTATCATTAATAAAATATATTTTATTGAGAGTACTAGAATGCTAAGAACAGTTACAGATGTTCCACCATTTCAGTTTGATATTTCGTAGTTTCGGGTGAATTTGCCTAAATGTTAAGGTTACATCAGATGTTGTGGAGGTGATGGTTCGAATCTGAGTGTATGAGTTCTCTCTCAAAAAAACAAATCAATTGTGTGGCCTAGAAGATGTGGATGAATGAAATCATAGGATGATGTCTGTGTGCTAGAGAATGACTTGGATGTGTTCATGTCAAAACACAAGATGAAGAAGTGGAAGGTCATTCAATATATCAACTTCACTGCTGACAACAAGACCATGTACGGTCAACAAGCACGAATTATGCATGTGCTCAAGAAGTCAGAGCTAAAATCATTTACATGACTGCTCACAAGATCCCTTTCAATTTCAGAAAGCTTGGTGTATCAGCATTGGATGATGCAGTATCTGGTACAACTTGGTGAGGTTAAAGCAGTATCTAAAGTTAAGAATCACCAAAAATCTGACGGTTTCTAAGGTTAAGAATCACCAAAAATCTGACAAAGAAACCGATATATGTGCAAATTTCTGTTTGTTTTAAACTTAATTGCGCTCAAACATGGGAAATGTATAGAATTATGTGCCAATCAAACGCGAGCTGACTAAAGAAGAGATTGAATAAGTAATATGTTGTAGATATTCACTAAATATTCTCTACAGCAACTTAAAAATAAAGGATAAGTTTGGAAGACAAGTTTTATATTTTAGTGGAGATTTGTAGAGATTCATAGAAAATAAGGTTTTTGTGTTGTATATTTATAGACTAGAGACACCATGAAGTGTCGCTAATGCTCTACGTACGATATTTTGGTGAGATTGCAAACTTTGAAACTAACTTAAGAAGGTGAGTTTTCAATTAACTTTTTTTTTTCTTTCATGAGCGAGTGAATAGGATTAAAGTAGAGTTAAATTTAGACTTGTTTTTAGTCGGGAACTCGGGATTGATCTACTGGATAAAATATTTCAAGTAACAGCGTATTATTACTTTTTTGGTTTCACTATTTTAGATTTGTTATTTTTAAAATATAACTTTTACACATTATATATTTGGTTTTTTGTTTTATTTATTTTAGGGCTTAATGTTTCTTACTAAATATGTATTTTCTATTTAAAAAATCACAAATGTTTAGTTTTTAAATGGCAAATCAATAAAACCATTAGACAAATGACAAATTTAAAAAAATTGAATGACAAAATGGGAATGACAACAATATTCCCGAACAAATATAAAAGCGTTGGATTTAACTCGTTACAAATCGAAATCTTGTAGAGTAGCAATACTTCAAAAAAACAAATAACAATGGTATAACTAATAGAATAGGCAGACAACTCGGTGACCAAATTAATCATCGTTAAAGAATATTATTCCTCTGATGAAATTTGATTTGCATCCCTTGATTCTTGTACAGTCCACCGGTTTAAATTTCTCAACGACGTAGATACCTAAAAAAAGTTACAACAAAAAAGTATAAGGTCCACCAAGAACATATAAAGCTTGCTTGAACAAACTAATTATTTTTGTTAGGAGAAAAACTTCATTTCTTTTTTCTTAAACTAATTCACGAAAAAATTTAAACACTAATAATCAATTACTAACCTGTTGATCCCAATCTGTTCTGAGAGTCGCGATGGTAAGCACACAAGTCTGAATAAATATTCCAAAGAGCATCCCCATCCATACACCCTATGTACATATAGAAAAAAAAATAAAGGTTATGTTATTTTTAATAGTTAATGTCACTTCTACACATTTTTGTTTCCAAGATCAGAAAACTAAACCTAGTAAAACGAAAAACTTACTTGGACTTGTAAACCAACGACGTAGCCAAGGATTGCACCAGAAGGTATTCCGACAAGGTAATAACAAGCAAGGTTAACGTAAGTCACATATCCCTGCCATCCTGCTCCCACTGCAACTCCTGTTCCGGTTTAAACCGATTCAAACACACAAACTACTTTGAATATCATTGGTTCGAATATATCTATGCGTCAGATAGGAAAAAAAAAAAAACATATATACCAGAAAGAACGGGTTGAACACTGTTCAAGAGTATGGAAACGGCTAAAAGTGGAGAAAGATCGGCAACTTCTGCGGCGACAGCTTCACTTGTAGTGAAAATGTAGGAAATTCTTCCTCTTAGAAACAAGAAGACGAAGAACATAACGGTTCCTATAGATAGTGACGTTAAACCCGCTATCAGTGTTGCGAACTTGGCTGCTTTTGCGTTCCCTCTACCGAGTTCGTTGGAGACTCGTACACTATATATGTAAGTTAGAAAGAAGATGATATGTAAATAGTATCAATTATAAAGTGAAGTGTGTATGTAAGAATCTATAGAGATGTATCAATTCACCTTACTCCTGCCAAAAACCCAAGTGATATCATCATCGCCAGTCCATTAAAGCTGATGCTGCAAGAAAAAAAAAATTGGGTAAGATTAGTCGGTTTGTAAAATATGATTTATACGTTATACTATGCTCATACCATAAAACTTAAGAGTCAAGTTAACACAAATGATAACGTATACTGTATTTGTTTGAATCGGTATTGGTTATGGAAATGAGAAGAGATACAAGGTCAATGCTTGTTGATTTACCAGATTGCTAGTGCATCAAGAGCCACCTCTGCGTTTTTCAAATTTCCAGTGAGTAGTACCAAGATCGAGTTGTACCATAGCTCCAAGCTGTCCAAAATAACGACCAAAAAGTAAATAACAATAAACTAATAAAAGAAAAAGTAACAGTTATTATCATAATTAAAAATTATAAAATCCTCTGTGGTTTTTGACTTGAAAAATGTTACTAATTTGCAAACTTTATCTTGTCTACTGACTACTACCCACAAAGATATTCATGTGTCTTTCTTTGGTAACCAGATCTTTAGCGTCACATCCTATGATCCTAAACTAGTTGATAATTATATAGTTTGTAGCCAGAAAACTAATACATTGACCAAGTAAATCACGTGGAAATCAATCTCTTGATTTGGCAAAGACAGGGGAAACTAAAGCTATCTTTACGAAATGCCACTAATAAGACCTTACCAAAGCATTCCACCGGAAGCCAAAGATAGTTTGAAGACAGGCCATAAATCTTTGAACGCTAGAATAGTGAATCCTCTCCACGTATCCTTACACCCACCGCACGTGACATACAAGAGCTGTACAATGTTAGGGAACCAGAACGCAACGAGCGTCGAGATCATAGCACCAGTGATCCCGAATTCGAAATGAACCACTAGGAGCCACGAGAAGAAGCCATGGAGCCCTAAGGAGACAGCAGCTGTATAGGCAATGATCTTGTTCCTGCTCTGAGCTTGGAGAAACATTTGGCAAGTGAAGGTAGGCACAAAGGAAAAGTTGATGCCTATGAGCCACAGAGCTATGATCTGAGCCACACGGACAATACTTTCCTCTTGACCTAAGGCTAAGAGGACAGGGCCAGAGAAGATGAAGATGGGTATGAGGCAAATGGTACAACCTGTGAGGACGATCCATGACCTTTGGAGGTAGATTCCGAGCATATGGTTTTGTTTGGCTCCGTAAGCTTGACCACATAGTGTTTCCAATGCACTGGCCATGCCTAACTACATTAGCAATAATGATAATTTAGAGTTGAGACACTGTAGTTTCAGAAGTGTTAGCTGAATAAAGTTTGGTCAAATAAATTTTATTTCAGTTTGATAAACGTTTTTAAGTCTGATGGGTTTAATTTCTAAAAGCAATTTGGGTTAAAGCGGTCAACGAAATTGGTATGTAGTTTTTTTTTTTCTGTTGAAAAAGATAAATCGGGTATATAGTTAGGACTGGGCAAAATATCCGAACCCGAAAATTTAATCCGAACCCGATTAAAAATACCCGATCCAAACCCAAATTCGAACTTTAAAAATATTCAATTGGATGCTTTTAATAAATAAAATGGGTACCCGAATTCGATTGGGTATATGATATACTGTGAACACTGCTGCAACTTCACAAGTTATGGAGGATAAACTACCATCTGGATATGGTGTAAGTAACTTATTATGTTCTGTTATTTGTCATATTATGTTATCACTTATCAAGTTATCAGTTCTCTCTATTCTAATTATGTTCGTTGTCATATTATGTAGGGCTTTTATGCATTTGTTTCTCAAAAAGCTGGAACAGGAAAATCGGCTCTAGATATGTACTTGGATGAACCAGCTTTGGATATGGTTGCATTTCAGAGTTTGGATGTCTTGAAGTATTGGAAAGATAATGCAGCACGTTTTAAAGAGTTGTCTCGCATGGCATGTGATGTACTTTGTATTCCTATCACAACAGTGTCTTCCGAGTCATCATTTAGTGTGGGAAGTCGAGTTCTAAACAAGTACAGGAACCGTCTACTTCCATCCAATGTGCAAGCACTTATCTGTGCGAGAAATTGGTTAAGAGGTTTTGAGGAAATTAGTAAGTATACTAACTCTTATAACTTGTTTTTGTTTTGTTATCTATGAATGAAGTGATGGTTCAGTGATAGTTTTGTTATGTTTTCATTTGATAGGTGGAACCGAGTTTCTTGAGGAAGATGAAGAAGAAAAAGAAGAAGGAGAAGAAGGAGAAGAAGAAGGGGAGGAAGGAGAAGGTGTAAGAAAGAGGACCAGAGTTACTTAGAACTTTAGAAGGTACTTCTTATAACTTGTCGATACTGTCTTTATAAATTGTCGATTTGTTAATGTCATTGGTCAGGATCTTATGTTTGTTTTCGTAGAATCAGATGGAGGGAGATCAGATGGAGGGAAGAAAAAGCCTAGTCATATGTTTGTTTTCGTGATTGCTTCAGCTATCGAGTATTAGTGTATTATTGTATTATGAATTTATGACTTTATGAGTTTATGATTGTGAATTTATGAATTTATGAGTTTATGAGATTGTGAGATTATGAATTTATAAACCTTTAGTTTTATAATTATGAGTTTATAAACCTCTAGCTTTATAATTATGAGTTTATGAGATTATGAATTTTGCTGCAATCTGCAACCAATGGACAGACCAATTGGTCATGGTCCTATTTGGTTTGGACAGATTTGGGTGCAGGTGTATTTGGGCCTTGACCCATAAATAACCATAAATGGTATGTGTCCAAATGGACATGCCCATTTGGTTATGGTCAGACCAATTTACAACACTAGGTATATCCGAACAACCGAACAAATACCCGAAACTATCCAAAGTTATATTTTTAAATATGTCAATTTCAATATGTTAATTTAGATAGATTATATAGTTCTAACTTTAAATTTGATGTCATTTGATGTTTTAAGAAGTCAAAAATTATCGGCTTGTGAATTTGGTATTTTGTTATTTAGAAATGTCATGTTCTTTTCGTGAATTCAATTTGGTTTGATAACTTTGGTTTTTTTTTTTATATGATTATAATCACTTTTAATGAGTTTGGATTGATTTCATTTTTTTTTTTTGAATTCTGATTGATTTCGGACTCTTTTAGTTTTGTTTGGATTAAAAAAATTACAAATCCGATCCGAACCTGAAATATAATATGAGGCTTTGGGTGAAACCCGAAAATACCTAAAGCTGATGGGTGTTTACCGAACCCGACCCAAAATCTAAAAATATCTGAATAGGTCTTATGTTTCTAAACCCGAAAATCCGAAAACTTGAAATATCCGACCCAAAACCCGAAAGGGTACCTGAATATCCACCCCTAATATAGTTATGTTATCAATTATCGACAAATAATAATAAAAAGGCATCATGTTATGTAATAAGATATTTGTGGTTGGCAAGAAACCACAACATATATCTTTTATCAAAAAAGACAAAACAACAAAAAAAATCATGCTACGACAAGCATTGTTGCTGTCAGTAATCAGCACTCACATGAATCCTACGTTAATTCAACTTTCCGGCAAAAAGAATTCAAATGATATGTTTCCTCTCTAACTAAAAACATATTTTACTTCGGCTGTGATTGAAAACATACTAAAAGGTTGAAGAGACTGAAAAAAAAAAAGTTCGTCATAGTTTTCATACATAAATGAAAAGGTTATAGTTATACTGCTTTTACTGTTTTTATTTCGGATTAAACGAGCGATAGCCATTATTATTGATTGGCTAAATTTTGGTAGGTATCTTGAAAAGAACATTCCAACCATTTTCTTTTCCTCTATTTATAACATCCAAAATCATAGCCTTGTACTATTATTGAGTAGTAACTATTCTAATAGTAGTACTAAAGAATAGATGGAATTTTTGGAAGAATTTACTTCTAATAGTCTTTTTTAAAGCTATTTTTTCTAATAGTTTTCGTTTATGTTAGTCCATAAGATTTATTTTAAAGAAAATTTCATTTTTCCTTACTTTAAATGGACTTATCATAATCATTTTTTCTATGAAAGATCCCTTTTTTTCAGTATCGCTCCTCATTTATTGTAAGCCAATCCGGTGGAGGAACTTATGGAAAGTTGTTTCTAAGCAAAACGTGTTTGGTTATTAATGGTCAGTAATAGTATGACGAGTAGATGTTAGTCTTTAAATGCAATGTTTTGGAGGCAATCTAGTACTAGTATTATTCTAATATATGTACTGGATATAATATTAGTTATATATCTTAATCCACATTACGTAAGGGATTTGAATAATAGAAGTACTAACCAAGATACCGTTACTGAAACGGAGGAGAACGGTGAAGGTGATGGAGTAAGCGGCCAACTCAGTTGGGCCAAGGTGGCCGATGAAAGCTTGAGTTACCAATGAAATTCCGAACGTAGAAAATCTAGAGAAAATCGCCGGCGCCGCCACAGCCCATAGCTTCTTTGATTCAATCCAAACCTTCTCCTTCATCCCCAACTCATCCTCATTTCCGTTGTTCTCCGCCTTGTTTTTCAACAAAGCCGCCGTGAGCTCTTCTCCTCCTCCTCCTCCGGCCATCGTGGAGTCTTTGTTTTTATGGTATCGGAAAGAGAGAGTAGGAGGAAATAAATAGAAAAGAGAGAGAGGTGGGGAGGAAGAGTTTGTGTGTAATTAATGCTTGCGATCATTTTTTGGGACACATAGGCCTTGACGACGTGTTGCATCATATACCCATAAAAACAAGAATCAAGTCACGAGCACGATAAAGTGTTATTACATTATTTTTAGTATCTAAGCAATTACATTATTTTTAGTGAATTAAGATTGTCATATTCAATCTAAGAATTACGAGAACCAAATGTTTTATTTTATTTTATTTTCTGTGAAGTTATAAAAACATTCAATATCGCACATGTTAAAATTTGATTATTAAAGTATTCAATTCAATGCCACATGTATATATAATTAAGGACTTGATTTTTGAGAATTTCGCTTTATACTCTACCACCACAAATGTATTAAGTCAAAGGAAATACGGCAAATGTAAACAACCACCATAATCTCCTATTTATTTCACTTACCCCTCCACAGCCACCAGTCGTCCACGTAGTCGTCCACTCTCATCGCTAGCCCTCCGAGTTCGGGTATTCGGATCGGGTCGGGTCGGTTTTCTCGGTTTTCTCAGTTTTTTGGTTATTCGGTTATCTAGAAAAATGTTCGAAGAAACCCAAAATTCATTTCGGTTCGAGTTTCGGATAATCTGAATTTTGGAAAACATACCGAACTAAACCGAAAAACCTGAATTTTCATCACTTATGCTGCCTAATTCATGTTTTCATAACCTAAATGCAACTGAAGTAATATCCATTATACTCAAACAAGTCATCATAAGTTCATCATTATCCAAATCCAAAAAACTGAATCAGAAGCAAAATATTCAAAACAAAAAACAAACCAAGTCATAATCCACCATTTGATCTTAGAATAGAGAATAGAGAGTTAGACCATCTCAAATGGTTTTCTCTAAAAAAAAAATAGGGTTCCTATATTATAGAGGCAAAAATAGAGGACCATTGGAGATGCTCTTAGAAACTAAGGGCATCTCCAACCCACCTCTATATTTGCTTTTTAACTCTATTTTAGAGTAAAATCTACTTCAACCCATCTCTATTTCTACGTCTATAATAGAGATCTCTGTTTTTTTCTCTATATATAGAGGAACTCTATTTTTTCCTCTATAATAAAGTTGAACTTTTTTATTTATAAAATGGTCCTTGAACTTTTAACACTTTTATATTTATGATCAAAATAAATAAAATATATATTTAAATAGTTTAATAATAATTTAATGAAGTGGAGGTTTTGTATTGAACAACACAATAATGAAAGTTTGTCATAAGATTCAATTCTCATATCAGATAAACAAAAATAACAGTCAAAATTTGGTTTGGTATAGAAGCATTACTCTTATGTTTCACAAAATATTGAAAACATTTATAGTAAAAAATTCAAACAAATAAATACTTACTATATCATCATTTGAAGCACCACTTTGATGTCTATTTTCACATTGCATCATATAAAATAATAAACATAGATTATACTATGTTTATTATAGATTCAATAATACACTAATGTCGATGGTTAAAAAAATCTACTATGTTTTATTATTTTATATGATGCAATGTATTTTTTTTAATAAATGTGATATTTAAATAATATTTATGAATGTTAAAAATTTAAATAATATCATAATTTTATGAAAGTTTCACAAATACTAAAATAAATGGGTTAGTTTGCAACTTTTATAAGTAAAATAAAAAAGGAATCTCTATGGAATATTCTTTTTCAGAGGAAAAAATAGAGGTATCCATTGGAGCAAAAGTCACCTCTATTATAGAGTTCTTCTATTTTAGAGGTAAAAATAGGGAAAACCATTGGAGATAGTCTAAGTAAAAGAGAAGTTTGGTGATTACGACTTCTCCATGGCTCCATCAACTCCATCAACATCCTCCACTATCTTAGTTACTGCAATTAAAGATAAAAGAAGTCAGCCATAAGTTGTATATCTTAAGAAAGATTGACAAACATCAAACTTGCTTACCCAAAGACTCATGAAAATCAAGTTCGTCTAACATTTGAACTAAACTTGCAAGCTTCTCTGCCTGAATAGTATTTCTCAGCCATTGTTGAGTACATATGAGAGCTTCAACCATGTGAGGAGATAGACAACTCCGGAAAGGATCCAAAATTCTTCCACTTGTACTGAATGCCGACTCTGAAGCCACATACGACACTTGAATGGCAAGCACATCTTTTACAAGTTCTGACAATGTAGGAAACTTATGACTATTGCGTCTCCACCATGATAAGACATCAAAATCCATACCCAAAGGGTTTTTCATTCTCGGCACACGATTCTCCATCAAGTAAATGTCAAGCTCACTTATAACTTCTTCATTTACCGTCTCTGTTTCCATCTCTTCATACAAAGAATCTCTGCTCTCCAAGTCATCATCATCATATTGTAGATGTCACCGTTTTAGTGGCTGAAAATGCTAAAGTGCAATTGGAGAACATCTTTAAAAACTTGACTAACCGCTGCACTTCATCCCAGCCTTCTGAAGTTGGAGGTCCAACCCTTATAGTTTTACGGTCACTCCCTTCTTCTTTACTTCGTCGAAGTAATCATTGTATAGCTTGTCCTCTGCGAGTAACTTCTCAAAAGCAACCCTAAATTTCAATGCAGCAGTCAACATGAGATATGTAGAGTTCCACCTAGTTGCACAGTCCAAAGACAAGCTTCCTCTACTGCATTTACCAGTCTCAACCCTCAACTGAAATGATTTCAATCTGCCCCCTGATGACCTTACATACCTGATTGCATTTCGAATGCCCATAATGCTCTTATTTACCTTTTCTAAACCATCCTTGACTATCAAGTTCAGTATATGCGCACAACAACGCATATGGATCAATGAACCATCTCTGACTAATCCACCAGGCCCCATCATCCTACAAGCATCTGTGAATTTCTCAAGTGCTTTATCATTCGCCTTAGCGTTATCCATTGTCACGGTGAATACCTTTTCAATGCCCCATTCTTGTAGACATGCACTCAGATGCTCAGCAATGGTGTCTCCTTTAAGATCTGTCACAGGCTTGAACCAGTTAATCTTCTTCTGTAAATCCCAATTCTTATCAACCCAATGAGCAGTCACCACCATGTAGCTGCAAACAGTTGTAGGAGCTACCCATAGATCAGTCGTCAAAGACACTCTCTTCTTCTCGGCGCAAAACAGGTTCTTCAATGCAGTTTTCTCTCTTAGGAACATAACATATATGTCTTCTGTTGCTGTCCTCCTACAGTGAACCGTGTACATCGGAAGCATATTTGCACATAACCTCCTAAAGCCTTCTGATTCCACAAATGCAAATGGCAACTCAGACAAAACAATCATATCATTCACTAACTTCTTAAACAAAGCTTTATCATGCTTAACTGCAACAACTGCAACTGCACCAGCGGTATCACTTGCGAAAACCTTCTGAGTATCACTCTCTTGATATGCCTAGTACAACTTGCATCTATCCAGATGATTCTTCATGGAGCTTGTCCCATGTAACTTAGTATCACAACCAATCTCTTGGTTACAATACCAACAGTAACTGTAACCTTCGACATCATCTTTCTCCAAAAAATGTTGCCAAACCTCAGCCCTATGAACCTGCTTCTTCTTCTTCTTTGCTATCTTAGGAGGACCTTTACTTCTTGATCGTGATGTATTTGTTCTTTTCTCTCCGACAGATGGTTTTGGGTCTCTAACTTCATCTTCTTCACCCAAAACATTGGGAGTGTTTTCGTCTGATATAGACATCTACACAAACAAGAGTACAAGACATTATAAATCAATTGAATTAAAGCATAACCAAATGCACAAAGTGATAAAACCATACCAATTTGCACAATTTCTCAGTTTCGGAGACCCATATGGTTGGGTTTGAGACTCGAAATCTAGGGTTAGAGTTTCTAGATTTCGAGTCTCAAACCCAACCATATGGGTCTCTGAAACTGAGAAATTGTGTCATCTCTAACAAAAACTCAATCCCTAATTCCCAAATCAACACAAACTCAATCCCTAATTCCCAAATCAAAGCAAACTGAGAAATTTACCTTACGAAAGGAAGAGAGATGAAGAAGACGAGAAGATGAGGTGATATTGAGCTTAGTCGGTGGTTGTGAGTCGGTGAGAAACTGTAAGAGAGATGTGGTGTCGGGGTGATATTAGGGTAAAAAAGATTTAAGAGGTGTGTTGGGGTAAGCTTATATAGGTAGGTTAAAATTTCGGTTAACCGATTGGAATACCCGAAGAAACCCGACCCAAAGTGATATCTGAATCTCATTTGAAATCCTTCCGATCAGTTTCTCAGCCATAACCGAAGTTGAACCGAACCGACTTTTTTCGGTTTGGGTCGGGTCGAAAATTTTGGGTCGGTTATTTATCTCAGGCTGACTCATCGCTGTAACACCCGCGAACCATTTTTTTGGTATTTTGGTGAGGGTGTCGATCGACACCACAGGAGGTGTCGATCGACACTAATTGTTTCTGGTTCGACCGGTTCGATTTAATTATCGATTTGGACCGGTTTGATGTAGGGAAAACTACTAAACCGAGATATTTAAGTGTTTTGTCGACCAGAAGGGTTTTGGGAAGTTCTTTTGTCGCCGCTTTGTTGTTTTTGAGAGAAAAAGAGGAAAAAGTGTGTTCTTGAGCTTTTTGGTGACTTTTGGTGAGATTCTTGGCTGTCCTTGAGAGATTGGAAGCTAGGAAGGATCTAGAAGCTTGCTAGGAAGGTTGGATTCGTTGCTTTTGGTCTGAATCTTCCTGCAAAGAGGTGAGTGCATGACCATGGCTTATCTAAGCTAAGATTTCTAGTTTCTATGTGATTTGGTGCTTATGTGGTTGTTTCCTTGAGTTCTCTATGCTATTTCGTTGCTATCTGGGCTGGGTTTGGCTTCTGGGAGTGCAAGGAGCGGATTGGAGAAGATTGGAGGCGAGATTCGGAGTTTCTGATCGAGGGAAATCGCTGCTCGGTATCGGTGTCGGTCGACACCAGTTGGGGTGTCGGTCGACACCAACGCGAGGACGGCTCGGGACTTTGGCGAGTGTCGTTCGATGCCATGTGGAGGCGTCGGTCGACACAAACTAGGGTTTTCGGGAGTGTCGGGCAGGGTGTCGGTCGACACCAGTTTGGCGTCGGTCGACCCAGATAGTCAGTGACGATCGACACCATCTGGTGTCGGTCGACACCCCTTGTTCAGTTGCGATGGATGTTGCATGCGTTGTATATTGCCTGGTTTGTTTTATTGATTGTTGTTTGTGGCTTGTAGAGATCCTATTGCTTGTGTGTATAGCCCAGTAGATGGGAGGATTGCCTCACTGAGTGTTTATCAAACACTCATGCATCTCAATTTGTGTTTGTGGTGCAGGTAAAGGCAAAGTGTGATCGTGGAATCAAAGGCAATGAAGAGGAGGATGTTCTAGGGACTCGATTGGATGTTGTCTGGCATTTGCTAGGGTGCTAGAGTTGAGTCATTAGAAACATTGCTAGGTTGCTGGTTTCATGTTTCTTGTTGTTTGGTATTGAGTTATTGCTTTGTTTTAGTATTGGTTTATTATTGGAATATTATTGGATATTGATTACGTTTTCCGCTGTTGAATGTGCTGTGGTTAGGTGGCTAGTGGGTATGGGACCACTAGCTGTAGTCGTTTTAATATATTATATTTATTATTTATTTATTAAAAAAAAAAAAAAAAGGTTGGTCGTTTCATTTTGGTATCAGAGCCCTTACGGTTCTAGGATTGGGTTCACTAGGTTTCTGTTGTAGATGTTTGGGATTGCATGTCTTGATTGATTATGTGAGTTAGTCAATTGTGTGTGGCATGGAGTCTTAGAACATCCTCTTCGAGCCGAGTGTGTGATTCCACGGTGAGTTTATGTTTCTGTGTAATAATAGAAATTGTTTGCTTAGCCTTCTGTTCATGGTAGTGCAGATGGTTAGAGAGGGTGCTGTGGCTGGTCGAGGTCGTGGACGCGGACGTGGTCGTGGACGCGGACGTGGTCGTGGTAGGGGCAGAGTCCCAGTGGTTAGTGAGACCGAGGACCAGAGTGTGACAGCTGAGGGTGTTGGCGAGTCGCAGGGTGTTCCGGGGATTCCGTGAGTGTGGCAGGAGGGGGCAGTGTTGATGCTCCAGTGGCCGGTGATGCTAGGGTCCCGGGTGTGGGGGTCCCAGCGGGTGGAGTCCCTGGTGTTGACCTTGCGGCTTTGCTAGCACAGGTGTTAGAGCGGTTACCACCAGTGGTACCGGCTCAGGCTCAGGTAGTGCCACCAGTGGTGGCGGAGGAGCGGCAGCCAGTGGCTGCGGATGCGGGGGTCCATGCTCGTTATCTCAGCATGTTGACAGAGATGGGTCGGTTGCGTACTGAGCAGTTTTCAGGAGGTGTAGATCCTACTGCTGCGGATGCGTGGAGGACGAGAGTGGAACGTAACTTCCACACTCTGAGATGTCCTGAGGAGTTTTGGGTGGACATAGGGGTCTACTTTTTGAGTGGTGATGCTGAGTTGTGGTGGAGATCTGTGGCTGCTAGGAGGGTGCAGCGGGAGATGACTTGGGCTGACTTCGTTTTGGAGTTCAACCGCAAGTATTTTCCTAGAGAGGCATTGGATCGTTTGGAGGTGCAGTTCCTTCAGTTGTCTCAGGGGCACGGTCAGTGCGGGAGTTGGACTTGGAGTTCAGTCGACTTCTTTGTTATGGAGGTCGGGCTATGGAGCCTGAGGAGGCTCAGATCAGGAGGTTCTTGAGGGCTCTACGTGATGACTTGAGAGTTCACTGTAGAGGGAGGAGTTATGCTACGCGTGCAGAGCTGGTTGAGACTGCAGCAGAGATTGAGGAGGATATCCGGGCACAGTCAGTGGCGGTAGCTCCAGCAGTTCAGCCTAGTAAGGCTCAGCAGCAGGGTGGTTCTAGCAGGGGCGGTAGGCATGCTCAGGGAACCAAGAGGAAGTGGGAGGCTACGCAGAAGCCGAGTGGTGCGGGTTGCTTCGGTTGTGGGAGTAGGGATCACTGGGTTGCTAGTTGTCCCAAGAGGAGTGTTCCGACGGCAGGACCTCGGGTGTGTTATCATTGTAGGGAGACAGGGCACATCAAGCCTTTTTGTCCCAAGCTGCAGCCGGCAGCAGTGGCAGCGTTGCAGCAGGTGCAGCCTGGGGGTCAGCAGGTGGCACGGATTGAGCAGGGGCCTCGGGTTTACACGACAGTGGAGACTGGTGGAACCAGTGCCGGGGCGATCACACGTATAATTTCTGGTACTTAATCTTTGTGAATTTTAGTAGGGTCAGATTTTATGTTCCTGTGATAAAGTGTTAAGTTCTCAACACATGAGGTTTGTGTAGGGACCTTGTTGGTGGGCGGGTTTAAGTCCCACGTTATGTTTGATTCTGGAGCTTCGCATAGCTTCATTACTCCAGAGTGTGCAGAGTGTGCGGGGATCAGCGGGGATCCTGGAGAGTGCACAGGAGTTGTTAGAATTGCTGGAGGCAAGTTCCTGAGAGTTATTGGACGAGCTAGAGGAATTGATATTCAGATCGCAGGAGAGTCATGGCCAGCGGATTTGCTTATCAGTCCCGTGGAGCTGTACGATGTTATTCTCGGGATGGATTGGATGCATCGGCATATGGTGCATTTAGATAGCTATCGGGGTAGAGTGGAGTTTGAGCGACCAGGAGGGAAGTTGGTTTTTCAGGGTATTAGACCGACTTCAGGGAGTCTCGTGATCTCAGCCATTCAGGCTGGGAAGATGATCGAGAAGGGCCGTGAGGCTTATTTGGTCACTATATCTATGCCAGAGTCAGTGGGGAAGTCTACGGTTAGCGGTATTCCAGTAGTGGAGGAGTTTGAGGATGTGTTTCAGTCTCTGCAAGGATTACCACCATCTCGGTCGGATCCTTTTACCATTGAACTGGAACCGGGGATGACACCGTTATCCAAGGCTCCTTACAGGATGGCTCCAGCAGAGATGGCAGAGCTGAAGAAGCAGCTAGAGGATTTATTGAGTAAGGGATTCATCCGTCCTAGTGTGTCACCGTGGGGAGCGCCGGTGTTGTTTGTCAAGAAAAAGGATGGGAGTTTCCGGTTGTGTATTGATTACAGGGGTTTGAACCGGGTCACTGTGAAGAACAAGTACCCTCTCCCGAGGATTGACGAGTTGTTGGATCAGTTGAGGGGTGCTACTTGGTTCTCCAAGGTGGATCTGGCATCGGGTTATCATCAGATACCGATAGATGAGGCAGATGTGAGGAAGACTGCTTTCAGGACGAGGTATGGGCATTATGAGTTTGTGGTGATGCCTTTCGGTTTGACTAACGCACCAGCAGCGTTTATGAGATTGATGAACAGTGTATTTCAGGAGTTTCTGGATGTATCTGTCATCATTTTCATCGACGATATCCTGGTTTACTCTAAGAGTCCTGAGGAGCATGCAGTGCATTTGAGGGCAGTTATGGAGAAGCTGCGGGAGCAGAAGCTGTTTGCCAAGTTGAGCAAGTGTAGTTTCTGGCAGCGTGAGATGGGCTTTCTGGGTCACATTGTTTCTGTTGAGGGGGTTTCAGTAGATCCAGAGAAGATTCAGGCTATCAGAGATTGGCCTAGACCGCAGAATGCCACAGAGATCAGGAGTTTCCTTGGATTGGCAGGTTACTACAGGAGATTTGTGCAGGGGTTTGCAAGCAGAGCACGTCCTATGACTAAGTTGACAGGGAAGGATGTTCCTTTTGTCTGGTCAGAAGAGTGTGAGGAAGGCTTTGCAAGCCTGAAGGAGATGTTGACTACTGCGCCAGTGTTGGCTTTGCCTGAGCAGGGAGAACCCTATGTGGTTTATACAGATGCATCTAGAGTTGGGTTGGGTTGTGTTCTGATGCAGCATGGGAAGGTGATTGCTTATGCTTCGCGGCAGTTGCGGGTGCATGAAGGCAACTATCCTACTCATGATTTGGAGATGGGTGCTGTAGTTTTTGCCCTGAAGATTTGGAGATCTTATCTTCATGGTGCAAAGGTACAAGTGTTCACAGATCATAAGAGCCTGAAGTATATATTCACTCAGCCTGAGTTGAATTTGAGACAGAGGCGGTGGATGGAGCTTGTGGCAGATTATGATTTGGAGATAGCCTATCATCCTGGTAAGGCTAACACGGTTGCAGATGCCCTGAGTCGGAAGAGGGTAGCTTCGGCTCAGGAGCAGGAGATGGAGTCTCTGGTAGGGGAGATCAGTGCTTTGAGCTTATGTGCTGTTTCACAGGAACCGTTGGGTTTGGAAGCAGTAGATAGAGCAGATCTTCTGAGTAGAGTGCGGTTGGCTCAGGAGAAGGATTTGGGGCTAGTGAATGCCTCTAAGGATGTGGGTTCAGAGTATCAGGTCTCAGATAATGGTACTATCTTGGTGCACGGTCGTGTGTGTGTGCCCAAGGATGAGGAGTTGAGACAGGAGATTCTGAGAGAGGCTCATGCGAGCAAGTTATCCATTCATCCAGGAGCGACCAAGATGTACCGTGACCTCAAGAGGTACTATCATTGGGTCGGGATGAAGAAGGACGTGGCTAGTTGGGTTTCGAGGTGCGATGTGTGTCAGCTAGTGAAGGCTGAGCATCAGGTTCCTGGCTACTGAAGAGTTTACCCATTCCTGAGTGGAAGTGGGATATGATCACTATGGATTTCGTGGTAGGATTGCCAGTGTCACGGACCTTTGATGCTATTTGGGTCATTGTGGACCGGTTGACTAAGTCAGCACATTTTCTGGCCATTAAGAAGACTGATGGAGCAGCGGTCTTGGCTAAGAAGTATGTGAGGGAGATAGTCAGGTTGCATGGGGTGCCAGCAAGCATTGTGTCTGATAGGGATTCTAAGTTCACTTCGGTGTTCTGGAAGGCATTTCAGGCAGAGATGGGCACTAAGGTGCATATGAGTACAGCTTATCATCCCCAGACTGATGGACAGTCAGAGAGGACGATCCAGACGCTGGAGGATTTGCTGAGGATGTGTGTGCTGGATTGGGGTGGCCATTGGGCAGATCATCTGAACCTGGTAGAGTTTGCTTACAACAACAGCTATCAGGCAAGTATTAAGATGGCTCCTTATGAGGCTTTGTATGGGAGGCCATGTCGTACACCATTATGCTGGACTCAGGTGGGGGAGAGGAGCATGTTTGGTGCTAGTTTTGTTCAGGAGACCTCAGAGAAGATTCGGGTTCTCAAGCTGAACATGAAGGAGGCTCAGGATAGGCAGAGGAGTTATGCAGATAGGAGGAGGAGAGATCTTGAGTTTCAGGTAGGAGACAGAGTGTACCTCAAGATGGCCATGTTGCGGGGTCCGAACAGGTCATTGTCAGAGACTAAGTTGAGTCCGAGGTATATGGGTCCATTCAGAGTGATTGAGCGGATTGGACCAGTGGCATATAGATTGGAGTTACCTGAGGTGATGCGTGCATTCCATAAGGTTTTCCATGTGTCTATGTTGCGGAAGTGTCTCCGTGAGGGAGAGGAGGTGTTGGCTAAGATTCCTGAGGATCTTCAGCCTAACATGACTTTGGAGGCGAGACCAGTGAGGGTTCTCGAGAGGAGGATCAAGGAACTTCGGAAGAAGAAGATTCCTTTGATGAGAGTCCTTTGGGACTGTGATGGTGTTGAGGAGCAGACTTGGGAGCCTGAGGCAAAGATGAAGGCAAGGTTCAAGAAGTGGTATGAGAAGCAAGCCGCGACTTGAGCTTGTTTAGCCGGGTCCCATCTGTATCCGTGGCTGGAGCGGGAATGGAGTATTCCAGCCCATCTCTCTTGTTACTCGGTCGCTTGGGGTGGTTGGTTGTGCGACTCAGTAACAAGATGAGGTGGTGTTTGGGGTACAAAGTTTCCGTGAGGCGGGGTTGTGAAGAGAAGTTTCCAAAAGTGGAAAGTTTCCAAAAATGGAAGGTGCTAAATATGGAAAGTTTTATGGGAGTTAGAATTTGTCCATTTTAGCGGTGGAGAGCCTTAAAGGGGGCTTGAGTGTGGCCTTAGTGGCGGACTTTTGAGTCAGTGTGCCCGTGTGTGGCGGTCTTTTTAGACATTGTTGGGTCTTTGTGACGGGCTTTTAGCCAGAGGTCTTTGTGACGGTCCTCGTTAGGACATTTGTGTGGCCTTGGTGGCGGTCCTTTTTAGGACGTTTGTTTGGCCTTTGTGGCGGGCTGTTTAGCCAGAGTGTCTTTGTGACGGTCCTCTTTAGGACATTTGTGTGGCCTTGGTGGCGGTCCTCTTTAGGACATTTGTGTGGCCTTGGTGGCGGTCCTTTTTAGGACGTTTGTTTGGCCTTTGTGGCGGGCTGTTTAGCCAGAGTGTCTTTGTGACGGTCCTTCGGGACAGATGGTCTTTGTGACGGTCCTTCGGGACAGATGGCCTTCGTGGCGGGCTGTTTAGCCAGAGTGCCTTGGTGGCGGTCCTTTTTAGGACATTTGTTTGGCCTTGGTGGCGGTCCTCTTTAGGACATTTGTTTGGCCTTGGTGGCGGTCCTCTTTAGGACATTTTGTTTGGCCTTGGTGGCGGTACTCTTTAGGACATTTTGTTTGGCCTTTGTGGCGGCCCTTGTGGCGTATATGATCCTTGTGTGGTCATGAGGTATTCCAGTGAGGGAATATGTGGTTGGTAGGACATTGAGATGTTTTACGCGAGCCACGGGAAGGAAACCTGGATAGGGATAGGACTCGGACGTGTTCAGAATCGTTTGCTCGCGACTCTTGGGGAACTTAGGTTCTCCTAGTACTGCCATTTTCAGAGACTTTGTGGCTTGAAAGAATGGTTGGTATATCGACTTCGGATGACGATCCGGGGGCGCGCTGTAGGGTGGCAACCCGAGAGACGAGTTTGGACTTTTCCTTATATATTATGGCATGCGGGTTTCGGCCTGATGAGGAGCCAACATTTGGCATGCAGACTTAGGTATGATGAGGAGCCAATAAAAACTCAAGGTTTAGGCCTATGAGTAAAGGAAAGTCCAAAAAGGTCAAGAGCAAATGACGCCTGGAGCGTGAGTCTATCGCCTAGAGGAGACCTTCTGTAGATCGGTCGGAGGAGTGCGGGCCGTGGAGACGGTTGCACGGGAGTCCTTGACTGATGGTTGTTCGAGATTCGAGGACGAATCTAGATTGGTGGGGGAGAATTGTAACACCCGCAAACCATTTTTTTGGTATTTTGGTGAGGGTGTCGATCGACACCACAGGAGGTGTCGATCGACACTAATTGTTTCTGGTTCGACCGGTTCGATTTAATTATCGATTTGGACCGGTTTGATGTAGGGAAAACTACTAAACCGAGATATTTAAGTGTTTTGTCGACCAGAAGGGTTTTGGGAAGTTCTTTTGTCGCCGCTTTGTTGTTTTTGAGAGAAAAAGAGGAAAAAGTGTGTTCTTGAGCTTTTTGGTGACTTTTGGTGAGATTCTTGGCTGTCCTTGAGAGATTGGAAGCTAGGAAGGATCTAGAAGCTTGCTAGGAAGGTTGGATTCGTTGCTTTTGGTCTGAATCTTCCTGCAAAGAGGTGAGTGCATGACCATGGCTTATGTAAGCTAAGATTTCTAGTTTCTATGTGATTTGGTGCTTATGTGGTTGTTTCCTTGAGTTCTCTATGCTATTTCGTTGCTATCTGGGCTGGGTTTGGCTTCTGGGAGTGCAAGGAGCGGATTGGAGAAGATTGGAGGCGAGATTCGGAGTTTCTGATCGAGGGAAATCGCTGCTCGGTATCGGTGTCGGTCGACACCAGTTGGGGTGTCGGTCGACACCAACGCGAGGACGGCTCGGGACTTTGGCGAGTGTCGTTCGATGCCATGTGGAGGCGTCGGTCGACACAAACTAGGGTTTTCGGGAGTGTCGGGCAGGGTGTCGGTCGACACCAGTTTGGCGTCGGTCGACACCAGATAGTCAGTGACGATCGACACCATCTGGTGTCGGTCGACACCCCTTGTTCAGTTGCGATGGATGTTGCATGCGTTGTATATTGCCTGGTTTGTTTTATTGATTGTTGTTTGTGGCTTGTAGAGATCCTATTGCTTGTGTGTATAGCCCAGTAGATGGGAGGATTGCCTCACTGAGTGTTTATCAAACACTCATGCATCTCAATTTGTGTTTGTGGTGCAGGTAAAGGCAAAGTGTGATCGTGGAATCAAAGGCAATGAAGAGGAGGATGTTCTAGGGACTCGATTGGATGTTGTCTGGCATTTGCTAGGGTGCTAGAGTTGAGTCATTAGAAACATTGCTAGGTTGCTGGTTTCATGTTTCTTGTTGTTTGGTATTGAGTTATTGCTTTGTTTTAGTATTGGTTTATTATTGGAATATTATTGGATATTGATTACGTTTTCCGCTGTTGAATGTGCTGTGGTTAGGTGGCTAGTGGGTATGGGACCACTAGTTGTAGTCGTTTTAATATATTATATTTATTATTTATTTATTAAAAAAAAAAAAAAAAGGTTGGTCGTTTCAATCGCCGTCAACATATTCTTTTGTTCCATTACCTATACGTTAGATATCAAAATATCATGATATAAAAACAAGTTATTGGTAATTAAATGTTTAATTTTTTTACACAAAGTTGTTATCTAAATAATAATTTAAATATTTATGATCCTATATTTTTTTAAAATAAATAATAAATAACAACTTTTTAAAGGTGATAAAAAAAATAAATAACAACATTCTACCGACGTTAAGTCATATGTTATTATTTTTTTTCCAGCCAAACATAAAATTAAATTAAAAGGAAACTCCTAGATTGGTTGCCCAAACTGGAGGAAAAGAGTTTACAAAAGAAGTTTTAGAAGTTAGGGATCTTGAAGAACGAGCAAGACAATCCGCCCTTGTATTAGAAGCACGGGGAATCCTAGCCAGCGTGAATGAAGGAAAAGATGATCTAAGCAAGGTGAAATCAATAAACAGATGCGAGAACGTGGGCCAATCATCATGAGCCTGTACCATCGCAACTAACTCTGCGCAGTTCGTCTCGAACGCTTGACAATCAATGCCAGCCACCGAAAGGGACTCCATAGCCCAAATCAAAGCTTGTCACTACGAATGCAGGGGAGTAGGACCCCGTCTATGGCTCCGTGCTCCCAGAAGAATCGTAGTATCCTCGCTATCACAATACCACCATCCCAGGCCCTCAAAAGGATCCAAACGTTTCCATGATCTATCCACCTGACAACGAGAAAAGGGATCCCTGTCCTCCAAAGATGGCGAAGAATCCAAAAATCTCTCAGAGAAAGATTTAGCCTCCTCCCATAATAACTTATCATTAGCCTCCTGATTTAGGATATCTACTGGCGCTGCCTCTATTCCCTGGAAAACCTTTTTGTTCCTATCTTTTCAAATTGACCATATAATCCATGGTAGCCGTAAAGCTATGTCGGAAACCCCCGATTGAGAGGACGTCCGCCAATAAATGAAATCTAAATTCGAATATATCGAGCTAAATGGAAAACCTTTAGGGTTTATCGAAACCGGAGACACCTCCCAGATATTGCGCGAGCGAGGACACTCAAAAAGAGCATGATTTATAGTCTCTACCACAGAATCACACCGTTTACACATAGTATCACATCAGACACTCCGATGAGCAATTCGTTCCAACACTGGGAGAGTACCAGAGGCGATTTGCCAAAAAAAGTGTTGGACTTTCGGCGGAACTTCAAGATTCCAAATATGGGCCCGAAGAGCCATACACGTCGGCCCGTACTCAACTTCCTTAATTAATTCCCGAGCTAACTGATAACCCGACTTGACCGAATACTTCCCCGACTTAGTATAATGCCATAATAAGCTGTCAGGTTTATAAGATTTACTAACCGCTATACTGCGAATAAGCTGTACTCATATGTTATTTTTATGGTGTGGATTTTGATGATTTATTATTATTGAAAAGATATAAATTGTTTTATTTGCATTGAAACAAAATTTGGAGATATGTTGAGTTAAAAATTGTGCTTGGAGAGTTAATTATTCTTTTAGAACATGATAGATATTAAGAGATAGAATTTATAATATATTTATTTAGATATGATCTTGCTAAATTTTAATATAGAAAATCAGTCAACTATATGTGTATATATATATATATATTGAATTCTATTGTACTTTTGATTTACTAGAAGTATATGTTTAAATTTAAATGTAGACAGATTTTTATTTAACATATAAAAGATTGTAATTTTTATTAAAAAGAGAAAATTGGCCAGGGTATTTATCAAAGGATAAGTCAAAAACAGGAGAGTTTTCAAAATGACTTTATGAAAAAATGGCTTTTTTAAAAACCCTTATCAAAAATGTTTTTAAAATTTTGAGATATACTAAAAAGTTTGTAACTTTATAAAAGTATAAAGTATATGTAACCAACTTTTATACGTGTATAAAAATTATAAATACGATATAAATACTTTATAAAAGCCTTGTAAAACTTTTTAAAATATATTGTAAACCTTACAAACACATGGATCGAGTCTCTAGATATCAGTTATCATCAAGTATTACCTTCTACACTTTATAAAACTTTATAATTTTTTGGAAAAATGATTGCCAGCTACTTGAAGTATATGCCAACACATGACCACACATACAAACAATATAAATGTCCTGTTAACTACGGAAATCATTATCATTACATAAGGACATCGATAAACAAACATAGGTTATGTATACAACACCATAAACATTCAACTTCAGTGTTTGGTTGGTCAGAATCCGGCATTGACCAATGTTGACCGACATTGACCAGTGTTACCGGCGTTGACCAAAAAATATTCAAAAAAAAATATTATTTTTTTTCATTTTTCCTAAAAATAATATTTTTTTTTGTTTTTATGTATTTTTGATATAAAAAAAAAAGAAGACAAATGATTATAATTTACAAAAACAAAATATAACAGCAAAAAGTTATACACCAAAATTTTATGTGTAGTAGATTTTTCATTAAAACTATAACAAATCTATACCTTTTCCTTTTAACAATCATTTTTTTTTTCAAAAGTGAGAATTATATATATATATATATATATATATATATATATTTTTACTTATTTATAAGATTATGTCATGTGAAATATATCCAAGGCATTGCCAACTATTTCTTTGATTTTACATGACCAACCTTTAATTTTACATAATCAACTTTTGTTTTTTTAACTATCTTCTAGATATATGTCTTTCATGTAAATAAATAAAATTTTCATTATTTCTTATTTTCTATTTCTTGTTAAAAAAATAGTTGGCAATGTTTTGGATATATTTCAAATGATATAATCTTGTAAATAAGTAAAAAGAAAAAATATATTTAAAAGCCCCACCTTTGAAAATACAAAATAAAAAAAAAAAAATTAAAAGAAAATGTATATATTTGTTATTGTTTTATGAGAAAATCTACTATACATAAAATTTTGGTGGTATAGTTTTATTATATTATTTTTTGGTATATTTTATGTATTAACAAAATTAGTTACTAGATATACCACAAATTTTGTTTGTCATATAATTTTTAAATTTTTTTTGGTTAATAATTTTTTTACTTTTTTTCGTATAACTTTTTGTTGTTATATTTTATTTTTGTAAATTATACAAATCATTTATCTTTTTGTTTATTTATTAAAAATACATAAAAACAAAAAATATGATTATTATTAGGAAAAAAAATTGAATATTTTTTTCTGGTTAACGCCGGTCAATGCCAATTAACAATGGTCAATGTCAGTTAACACTGGTCAACGCCGGATTCTGGCCAACTAACCACCGGAGTTGAATGTTTATGGTGTTGTACACATAACTTATGTTTGTTTATGGATGTCCTTATGTGATGACAATAGTTGGCGTAGTTAACAAAACATTTATATTATTTGTATGTGTGGTCATGTGTTGGCGTATAATTCAAGTAGCTGACAATCATTTTTCTTAATTATTTCACATTTAATAAGTGGTATTTTTGAAGAATAGATAACTAAAAAGAGCACACAAAAATGGGAATCGTCTCAAAAAAATATCACTACAAGGAAATAGTCGTTTTGCGATGGAAGAACCCATCGCAAGTCTCTCGCAAATCGACAATTGCAAGGGATTTGCGAGGGACAACTATTCCTCGCAAAACGCGTCTCGCAAACTAAAGGACATCGCAATTCCCTCGCAATTTTTGCGAGGGATATATTTCCTCGCAAATTACTCGCAATTTGCGAGGGACATGTTCCTCGCAAATCACACGCAAATTGCGAGAGACCATCTTAGTCGCAATTGTCACGCAATTTGCGAGGACGGAAAATCGTAGCAACTCCATCGCAATGTACCCTCGCAAATTTTGCGACAGCTTTGCCACGATTATATGAATCTGCCTAGTACTGCAAATCCCTCGCAAATTTATAGCAATTTTTCATATTTAATTATGAAGAATTTGCCAATTTTACATTTTTATGTTTGATTTTTTTTTTTGTTTGTTTTATATTATACAAAAAAAAAAGAATAATAAACAGAACAGAATTAAAAATTAAAATTAAAATAAAACATAATCCATACAAATACAAAAGTTGGGTTTAAGTTTTATCCCTCACGGGGACAGAACAAAGTTAACAGAACAGAGTTTTTAAAAGGATTGAGAGAGAGACGTCACGTTTCTGGTCCCAGTTTGGCTACCAGCTGCTCTCGTTTCACCTGTGTTGCCCTCTGCGTTGGTGCCTTCTTGGTTGGTGCCTTCTGGGTTGCTCCCTTGTTGGTTGGTCGGGTTTCGAAACTTGGCAGCAAACTCAGGATCTTTTTCCGCGAGGTAGTCAAAGTATGCATCATAGCTATGCATTCTTTGATTACTTTCTTGGATTTGACTCGCCTGGGCTTGAATGCATTCCTCAGCGGCAGCAAGCTTCTGAGCCAAGAGAACCGGATCATTAGCTGGAGATAGAGGTTGTGGACAGCTACTGGTAGAGGACGCTTCAAACTGCAGAGAACCAACCCCAAATATTCTGTTTTTCTTCTTCGGAGCAACCTGAAGACAAAACAACAAACGACAAGTTACAAACATACAAAAGAAAACAATGGATCACATACTAAACAATCATCACATACAAAAGAAAACAATAGACATACTAAACAATCGCAAGTTATCACCAACTAAACAATCCTGAGTTATTCTATACTAAACAACTCTAAGGTATCACATACAAAAACAATCCTAAGTTATCACATACAAAAACAATCCTAAGGTATCACATACAAAACAATACTAAGATATCACAAAATCATTAACCATTGAGTATTTATTTAGAAAAGAACTACAAACTTGTAACTTACCTCAGTGTAAATTTTGTTTTTGATGTAAATGGGCACCCCACCAGAAGCAGAACTCTCTCCCTTCTCCCCCGTACAAAGCTCAGATTCTAACTCTTGAATCTTGGACGACACCTCATTGAACAGGGACTCGGACTTGCCATCCGTAAATGAGCCATCCGGTTTTCGATGAGTTTCATCTAAGATTCGTGAGAAATCCGGAGTTAACTCCCCAGTGATCTCAGACTCAAAAAAAAAAAAAAAGAGATAGATTAGTTAACAAGTAAAAGAGTTCAGAAGGCATAATCTTAAGAAAAAGAAAAAAACTTACGAAACTTACATGCTTTCGAGCACGGGCTTTAAACGAAGTTTGGCCTGAACGGTGCTTGTATATTCCGGTGCCATCCGGATCATGATAGCGAGCATTCCGACTGTTGATGCTCTTCATTTCTGATTTTGGATCAAGCCAATACCGAACAAGACCCTCCCATACTTGAGGATCAATCCACCGTGGCTTTGCCTCATCACCTTTCAGCTTCCACTTCAACTTCCACCTCGACACTTGATCACACATCCTTTCCTTCAACTTGTCTTCAAAATCCTTCCTCACTCTCTCGTTTATGCAAGGGTCCCAATTGTATATTTGCTTCCAAAAAAAGGAAGGATTAGTCTATATTTAATGGCGAAAATGAAACCATATGGTAAAATAGCAAACAAACAGATTCACTTACCGCAAATGTTTCATACCAACGGTCTACCACAGTAGTTGGCGTCTGTGTCCAATTGGCATGGGGCTCTTTGAAATCTCTTTCAAAGATGCTTCGAACAGTAGAAGCAACACAGGGATCTTGCTCAAACCTTGAAAACAAATAAAACTTTCAGAATCCATGCAAATACAATTCGCAATTATATTATTAATTAAAAACTTAAAAAAAATTCTTACCACACAGTTCCTGGAGGTCGTCGCGGATCTAGTTTAGTCAAACCAGCTCGACCAGGACTCTCGAGTAACTGCTCCAAAGTCAAATTGTTGAGACGTTGGGACATGACTGTAGCCGAGGAAGGCGCGGGTTGAGACGCAACAATGTCAGGATCCGCCGCAGGAATTGGTGAAGGCGTATTATAACCAGGCGTCGCAGGCAGTGTTTGACGGCGGCTATTGTGAGAACTCGAAGGGGTGTGAGAACCGGAGGCACCGCGACGTTTAGAAGCAGTGGGAGAGGGATTAGAAGAAGTGGGAGAGGTTAAACCTCGATCCGACAGGAATCTTGTGTAATCGTTGCCTCCAAACATCTACAAAGAAGATCGAAATCAAAACCAAAACAAAAGGAAAGATCGAAAGCAAAATCGAAATAAAAACAAATGAAAAGTATAGAAGAAGAAATCAGATGAGATTTGTGTTTTACCTTGTCGGAAGAAGAACACCGGAACACCGGAAGAAGATCGGAGAGAAAACTAGGGTTGACGGAATATCGGAGAGAAAATTAGGGTTTGACGGTGAGTGTTTTGGGTTTGAGCTTCGCTCAAACCGCGATTGATCTTGTATATATAAACTTTTTAAAGCCTCGCAAAGCCCTAGCAAATATTGCGAGGGATTACCTACGGCGCCTCGCAAATCAGTCGCAAATAAAAACATTGCGAGGGAATAACTAGGAACCCTCGCAAAGTTTGAGTGTCTAGGGTTTACGATATTGCGAGGGATTACCTAGGGCGCCTCGCAAATAAGTCGCAAATAAAAACATTGCGACGGATTAACTAGGAACCCTCGCAAGGCCCTCGCAATGTTTGAGTGTCTAGGTTTACGGTATTGCGAGGGATCTGCTAGGAAGCCTCGCAATGCCCTCGCAAAACTTGATTGTCTAGGGTTTACGATATTGCGAGGGACTAGCTAGTACCTGTCGCAAATCCCTCGCAGGGTTTGAGAATAGGTTTTACAAATTGCGAGGGATTAGCTAGGACCAGCCGCAAAGCCCTCGCAATATTTGAGTCTATATTTTACAATTTTGCAATATACGTAAACAATATTGGCAAGTTTATTATGATGCGAGGGACTTGCGAGAGGCTAGCGAGGGACTAGCTAGTACCAGTCGCAAATCCCTCGCAAAGTTTGAGAATAGGTTTTACAAATTTGCGAGGGATTTGCTTGTGGTCGTCGCAAATTCCTCGCACATCACTCGCAAATCCCTCGCAATCTATACCCTAAACACTTACATTATCATCATTAGAATCTTCACTAATATCATACAGTTTGAAAAAGGAATCACATATCCTCATTCAAATTTACTCTTTCAAAAGCTCTAAATAAATCCCTTATCAAATATATCTTCTAAACCCTATACCCTAAACAACTCTAAATAAACCCTTTACCCTAAACAACATTTACCAACCCTATACCCTAAACAACATATATTAATAAACAATCAAAAGCTTCTTGTCTCTTGATATTGGTTTGGGATTGCATTCCTTTAGTTTGAAAAGGTTAATGATCATTAGTAAACAATATTGGCAAGTTTATTAAGATGCGAGGGATTTGCGAGGGACTAGCGAGGTATCCGCGAAGGATTAGCTTAAAATATCGCAACCTCGCAAGTCCCTCGCAAATTCCAAAGCAAATCCCTCGCAACGTAGGAACTCTTTTTTAAAAAAAAATTCAACAAAAAGAAAAACAAAAACAACAAAAAATACAATTACTCAATCAGATTCATTTTCTGAACTACTAGAATTAACATCATCATCATCATCAGAATCTTCTATGTCATCGGACTCTTCGAATTCGTCTAATTCATCCTCTTCTTCAGAAACATCGTCAACATCTTCAAATTGTCTGTTTTGTGGATCAGTGTGGATAACATCTTCCGTTGACATGTTTGAAATGGTAACTTCACCGAATCTTTCTTGTTGCAACACGACTTGATCATCAACTAACCCGATTATACGGCCTCGAGGATTAACTTTAATGACTGATAACCACATTTCACGTCTTGGTCTTAAACGAGGATAGGGTAGAAAGCTCACTTGTTGTGCTTGTGATGCTAGGATGAAAGGATCAAATTTGGCGTACGATCTGTTCGCATTCACATCGACAACTCCCCAATTATTTACTCGCACACCTCGGGCCGATGGATCGAACCAATTACACTTGAAAAGTACGCATCTCAGATTCAGAAGCCCTGGATAATCAACTTCTAATATTTGTTGCAAAACGCCATAGAAATCGCTATCACCAGCTTGTACATAGATTCCATAATTTGCTGTAGCTTTGCGACATCCGTGTGCGTACGTATGAAAAGTATAACCGCGAGTAAAGTACATCGGAGCAGTAGTGATCTTCGCTCTTGGTTCTTGAACAAGCTCATGCAACCAAAGAGGCAAGGGTTCATTTCCACATCCATTCTGAACCTATATAAATGAATAAGATATTTAGACTATTAGTTTATTTAAATTAAAAATTATAATACATATACTTACATAGTATTTTAACCAATTAGCGAAATCCCGCTCTTTGTAAGCCTCATAGTCAGATTCTTCTAAATTAGGATATGCTTCACGAATCTGCATTTCAAAAACTCTAAAATAATAGAGATTTGTTAGTTCATTATCTTATAAAATAAAACTAATTTTAGTTTTTAAACAAGAATACCTCTCAAAAGGTTGAACATAATCTAGATTCCTCAAGATGTAATTGTGAGCTGCTCGACAATAGCTATGATCTTCCCACCAAACTTCCTTTAACTTTCCAGAAAGTCTTCCTATCTGAGCAAAGATATCTGAAACATCAGGAACGTTATATGTAGGTGCAACGCCTCCGTCATCATATCGTCGAGTACGTGTTTTTTTGGTTCTCACGGTGGGGCTAAAGTAGTATGATGTGAAGTGAGATGTTTCCTCTGTTAAACTCCCGGCGACTATTGACCCCTCAACTCTGGCAAGATTTTTGGCCTTTCCTTTTAGACCTTTCATAAACCGCTCAAAAGGATACATCCAGCGAAATTGCACTGGTCCACCAAGATCAGCTTCATGTGGTAGATAGATTGGAAGATGTTCCATCACATCAAAAAAAGCAGGGGGAAAGATTTTCTCCAAGTTACAAATTAACACCGGAATATTAGCTCGTAACTGCTCTATGCCATCACTGGTCAATGTTCTAGTGCATAAGTCCCGGAAAAACCCCGATACCTACAACCAATGAATAACAAGTTCATGGGTGAATTAATTATATAGGTGTATATATCAATATATAAATATATATATGTATATATATATCATTATATACTTATATACCTGCGATAGCTTCGTGAACGTGTTTTGGCAAGAGATCAAGAAATACAAACGGTAGTAGCCGTTGCATGAAGACATGACAATCGTGGCTCTTCATACCAGAAATTTTTTGGCCTTGCTCTACACATCTCGAAAATTTAGAGACAAATCCATCTGGAAACTTCATTTCAGATTTAACCCACTCGAACAACACCTTTTTAGCCTCTGCTGACAATCGAAATTGGGGTACTGGAAGTTTCCCATCTCTAGTAAGATGTAACTCGATCCTTGCGCATATTTCCGCCAAATCCAACCTAGATCTCCTGCTATCTTTTGTTTTACCCTGCACATTCAGAAGCGTACGATGAAATTCTCGAAAAAGTTTTTCTCGATGTGCATCACGTCAAGGTTGTGCCGCAATAGAAGATCTTTCCAATATGGAAGCTCCCAAAAAATACTCTGCTTGTGCCAATTGTGAGCGCTTCCATATCCATCTGACATGTTTGCTGGTGTGTGATAGTTACCCCCACGTTTACTGGTTTCTTGAGCGCCATAGTAATCAATCTGCTCAAATAAATCATTTGCAGAGACATAAGTTGGTGGAGGAACACGAACAACTTTATTCTTTCTGAACAACTTCTTGTTCTTCCGGTACGGATGATGCAAGGGAAGAAACCGACGATGACAATCAAACCAACAAGGTTTTCGCCCATGCTTTAACTGAAATGCCTCTGTACGTTCCATACAATAAGGACATGATAATCTTCCGTGTGTTGTCCACCCAGATAACATTCCGTACGCAGGGAAGTCACTAATCGTCCACATTAGCACTGCCCGCATATTGAAATTCTGTTTTCTCGACGAATCGAACGTCTGCACACCTTCATACCACAATTGCTTTAGCTCATGAATCAGAGGTTGTAAGAAGACATCTAGAGCTCGCTTTGGATGCTTTGGACCTGGTACCAAAATACTCAAGAACAGAAATTCGCTTTGCATACACATATCTGGAGGAAGATTGTAAGGCGTCAATATAACAGGCCATAAAGAATACTGCCTCCCTGACATACCAAATGGACTAAAACCATCTGTACACAACCCAAGATAAACATTCCTACACTATTGAGCAAAGTCAGGATATACCGATTGAAAATGTTTCCACACCTTTGCATCAGATGGGTGTGTAATTTCTCCTTCTACAGTAGAATGTTCTGCATGCCATCTCATTGCCGCTGCAGTCCGTTTTGATTGGTATAGGCGTTTCAATCTATCAGCAACAGGCAAGTACCACATACGTTTATATGGCACTCGCGTCCTTCTTTGAGTAGGCTGATATCTCGGCTTCCCGCAAAACCGACATTCCTGCAGCTTAGCATCGTCTTTCCAAAAAATCATGCAATAGTCAACGCACACATCAATCATTTCAGATGGTAATCCAAGACTCGCAACCAACTTCTGTATTTCGTAGTAGTTCTCAGCCGATACATTATCAGCTGGCAAATACTCTTTAATGAGTTTAGCCAAGGAATCCATGCAAATCTCACTTAAGTTATTATCAGCTTTAATTGTCATCATCCTAGATGCCAATGATAACTTAGAATGACCTTCTCTACATCCATCGTAGATAGGTTGATTTGCAGCATCTAACATATCATAAAAACGTTGTGCATCTACATTGGGTTCTTCCGTATTATTCTCAGGAAATGCAGCAGTAGTTTCATGAAATGCATCATTAACCATATCATGAAATCTATTATCCTCATTATACCCATAAAAACCAAATTGATCAGATTCTTGATGCCCATAATTACTAGGTTGATCAACAGCATAATTCATACTACTACTTCCAACGTTACTGTCACAACTCTCTCCATGACGTAACCATACATAGTAATTTGGCATAAATCCTCTATTGTAAAGATGCTTCTTCACTAGATTAAATTCCAAATATTTAATGTTCAAGCACTTAGGACATGGACAAAATATTGTACCGTTTTCACGAGCAAAGTCTTGGTTTGTCGCCTGGTACATGAAACCGCGCAACCCGTCACAAAACTCTTTCGTCACATCACCGGTCTCCGGATCTCTGTGATTGTACATCCACTGTCGCCTTGTGTATATCTCATGCTGCCCCCCTCCAAACATTATTGTAGAATTTAAAAAATTTTAGGCTTTTTTTTTGTAACTTTTCTTTTTTTTACAATATTTTTTTTGGTATTAATTTTTTTCTTTCAAATTTTATTTTTTTAGTAGTAGAATGGCTTTTGTTGTAAGTGTTTTGTGTGTGGTTTCCATAGATGATGGACTTGCTATTTATAGGCATACTAAAAATAAATGCTATGGATTTGCTAGGGAAATTTGCAAGGGATTTGCGAGGGAAATAAAAAAGATTTATTTTTTGCAAGAGACTTGCGAGGCATTCACTGTTTTACCGACAAAACAGTTACACCCGGGGAAAACGTGGTTGCCGACATCTTCATCCCTTGTAACTCCCTCGCAAATATATTTCACCGCGAATCCGTCGCAAGTTTTGCGAGGGATTTGCGTGCGTTTTGCGAGGAAGTTTCACGGACTCGCAAACCTATAGCAAATCCCTCGCAAGTTTGCGAGGGATTCTTCCCTCGCAAATTTTGCGAGGGATTTGCAACTTGCGTCGTCTTTCTCGCAAGTTGCTCTCAACTCCGTCGCAAATTTGCGAGGACCTTCTGGCGTCGCAAAGTTCCGTCGCAAAACGACTGTTTTCTTGTAGTGTATATATATTAACATACTCCCTCTATGTAATAATATATGATATTGGGTGTGATTGGTAACCAAAAACAAAGCGGTACAAGTGTACAGCTTTGATTTTTTACCAATTACAAAAGGTTTACTAAACACATTATTAAAAACTTTACTCTCAGCTTTTTTGTACCGCTTTCATTTACAGCTCTTTCTTACAGCTTTGCACTATTCCGTAAAAGCTTACAGCTCCAACTTACAGTTTTTCTGTACAGCTTTGAATATGTTACCAATCAGACCCATTATAGATAATTTATTTAGTTATATAATGTTTTCAACTTTCAATTAATTAATTTTTAATTGGTAATTTGGACCATTAATATTTTTTAGCTTGTTTTAGTATTTTGTTGGATTGTGTTTAGATAAATAATAAATGATTTTTTAGTTTGGAATGTGTAAGAAATGTAAGGAAAGTTTGTCACCAAAAGATAAAAGATTTTGATTGATATTTCATAAAGATAACGGTGGAGAGTTGAGACAACTCTCAACGTTACAATCAAAATTCTCTTTACAGAACTATATATAGTATGATTTTTTATCTAGCTAAAACCCCTAATCACAAAGACATCATCACATGACTTGAGTTTGTGTTACAATATAGATTGAAGTAGAGATTGAGGAGTCGATTACAAACTCAAATTTTTTACTTCAATCTTCACGATTATTCTTTTCGTTAAGTTTGGTTTTGACTTCTGGATTCTGGTTCAACCCAACGGTTCAAACGTTTCAACGACGAAGACACCTGCAGTGTATTTAAGAATAAGCCAAATATACAAATCAATTATTTTATTATAACAAAAAAAAATAGAATTCGGAGTAATATTCAATTTATACCTGTTGATCCCAGTTTGTTCTCATAGTCATTATGGTAAGCACACAAGTTTGAACGAAGATTCCAAATATCATTCCTAACCACACGCCCTAAATTTAAGAAAAAGAAACCCCATATTACCTTGTATATTTTCACTAAATGTATTTTTATTGTGACAGTAAAAAACTCTATAAACTATAAATTTTTGAAAAAGACTGATAAAAAGTGAACTTACTTTGACTTGCAAACCGACAACATAGCCAAGAAAAACACCGGAAGGGATTCCAACAAAGTAATAGCAAGCAAGGTTAACATACGTGACATATTTTTGCCATCCTGCTCCAACAGCAACTCCTATAACCAGTAAATAATCAGTTCAACAAGTAATGAAGGGTTAAAAACAATTTGTCGTGTAACCATATTAATATAGCTACATTCTGGATTAAAATTGCAGATGATGATCAATTGTTAACTCATTATACGTGAGAGTGACTGAACACCTAAAATACCAGTTTCATGCATGAATTAGTGCTCACTGTATAACGAATCCTTAAAATGTTAATTTCATGGATTGAATAGCTCATTGGTAAACAGTAACACACTATAGAAAGATCAAAAGGGAAGATACATTACCAGAGAGAACCGGTTGCACACTGTTCAAGAGAATGGAGAAGGCCAAGAGTGGAGAGAGATCGGCTACTTGTGTGGCAACAGCTTCACTTTTTGTAAAAATGTATGAAACCCTTCCTCTTAAAAACAGGAAGACAAAGAAGAAGATGATTCCTAATGATAGTGATGTCAAAACCACTATCACTGTCGCAAATTTGGCCCTTTTAGAGTTTCCACTCCCGATCTCATTTGATACTCTTACACTATTGCAAATATTATAAGATAAAATAAAAAGTAAGAAGAAGACAATAAGATGTTTAAATGAAACTTGAATAATCTAATATTTAGGACGATTTAAATCAGGAGGAGTATAATCAAATATATCACTCTAGAATTATATTCAATCTTTACATATAGTATATATGATATAATATGTAATATATCTAATATTTGTGGACCTTGCTGCTGCCATGAAGCCGAAGGCTACCATCATCTCTAGTGCATTTATATTGATGCTGCGAACAAAAAAAAAAAAAAATTGAAAAACATATAATATTGAATCTAAATAATAGTAACTTTTCATTTGATTTGATTATCGCTGGAATCATATATATGAATACATACATGTGTGAAACTAAGAGTATAAATAATAACAACAACAGCTGACAAAATTTTACCTAGCTGTGTACTTAAAAAAAAAGGAGGTTTAAGTAAATTGGCGTATAACTTCAAAACATTTGATTAGCGTAAAAGAGATCGATGGCCACATTGGAAATTGAATACATTGAGTTACAAAAACTAAAATTTGAATTGTAATAATAATTATTTCACACATTTCATCAGATTTAAATTCAACTAAAAGGCTACAATAGTACAGAGTTACTTTCATACCAAAAGAATTCATTCGTTCCTTAACTAAGTTTCTTGTGGGTAACATTGTAGAGTAGCATAATTATATAACCAATAAAATCATGGTCAATTGCAAACGCATTCAGCCATTCCACAGTTGCCAATAAGCTGGAGAGTAAAATTAGTACGATTAGTAACCTAAACCTGTCATTTCTACTGGCATCAATGTATATCATGTATGTATTAGAATTCAGGTCAATAATCTAAAGACAAATGTACAAACGTATGAATATAACTTCAAAGACAAGACAGATAAAACTGATAAATAGAGTTTTACCAGATTGCAAGTGCGTTAAGAGCAACTTCAGCATTTCTTAAGTTTCCAGTGAGCAGAATCAAGATCGAGTTGTACCATAGCTCCAAGCTGCCGAAAATTAATATCATAAAGGACTTGCTATTATGTATTACGATAGGAGTAGTATCATGTCACGAATATGCAATATTACGATAGGAGTAGTGTCACGTCGTATATTTTAAAATTTTTATCTTGTTTATATATATGCATATTTATCTCTTATTGTGACCAACGTGACAGTAATATTCGATTACGAAGGTATTTCTATAAATGTATGACTAATATATATTTACATAGATGCTGGTTTGACGAGACATGTGTTGATGATACTTTTAGGAGTTGACACAATATAAACTTGGGAAGAATAGAAAAGCATACCAAACCATTCCACCGGAAGATAGGGATAGTTTGAAAACGGGCCAAAGATCCTTGAAAGCCAACCAAGAGAATCCTCTCCACGTGTCCTTACACCCACCGCACGTGACAAACAAGAGTTGCGCAATGTTAGGTAACCAATGAGCTACGAGAGAGGAGGTCATGGCACCAGCGATCCCAAAATCAAAATGAACCACTAGGAGCCACGACAAGAAGACATGGACCCCTAATGAGACAGCAGCAACGTATGCGATGATCTTGTTCTTGCTCTGAGCTTGGAGGAACATTTGGCAAGTGAAGGAAGGCACGAAAGAGATGTTGATGCCTATGACCCATAGAGCTATTATCTGAGCCACACGAACAAGGCGTTCCTCTTGACCTAGGGCCAAAAGGATTGGGCCCGAAAAGATGTAGATGGGCATGAGGCAAATGCTACAACCTATGAGGACGATCCATGATCGCTGGAGGTAAATCCCAAGCATATGAAATTGTTTTGCTCCGTAGGCTTGACCACATAGCGTTTCTAGTGCACTAGCCATGCCTAACTGCATATATTGTCATTGATGTATCGTTTATTACACGATAAAAAAAATATATATATATATATATATTTCATGGTGAATGACACTCATAATGTGATAATCAACCCAATTCAGTACACATGTATATTACTAACTACAACTCAGGTTTAATAAACGCATATAATATGTCCATTTTAGAAAAGTAGAAAGCATAACAACTACCCTTTAAAAGTCTAATAATTAAAATCATAAGCACTATTTCGTATCATAAGTTAGGAATCTCACACAGACGAAAAAAAAAAAGATCGGCATTGGCAGGTGACCATTGGACATTAGTGGCCAAATGAATCTCACTTCTTGATAATGTTGTCTTTGCTACACTACGGATCGGAGCACAAATGAAAAAAAAAAAAAAAAAAAAAAAAAAAAAATATTTCGTCATAATTTATATTAATCTTCTGATCATTCTTTATTTTGCGTCATTGTTTAGCATTTCTTTCCGAACTTTTTTTGTAGAATCAATATATTCTCCAAGATTTTTTCTGTTAAAGGGTTTTCTTATATTCTCCAACTTTTATTTTTTTTAAATTATCCACCCAATTAAAATCTGGTTTACAATGAAATGTTTTTGCTGCAAAAAATAATTGATGTAATAATCAAAACTAATGGATTTCAAATTCGTTAAGACTTGTCTATGTGCAAAGCAAAAAGGGTAACGACATTAACAATAAACGAACACTAGTACGACCAACAATGTCTTCCAAACCCGTCTACATACAATCTCTAAAGTAAAGATATATGACATATTTTTATTTCATAAGGCCAAAGAGTTGTATGGTTGTGAATTTTTGACTGGTTGAAGAAGAAACCAAAACAATCTCCGACAAGAAGTCTATCTAAGCATTCACGTCACCATATATATCATTCAAATTACCCCAAACATATATACCATTCAAACTACTCCAAACACCCTAACATAGATACTCTAGTCTTTATTACGAACAAAAAAAATATTTTCTTTTTAGTGAAGTGTTAGTGGAAGAATAAGTGATATTATTGTTGTATTATTCTCGTTAATTAATGCGTATAGTATAAACTAACCAAGATACCATTACTGAAACGGAGGAGAACGGTGAGGGTGATGGAGTAAGCGGCTAACTCGGTTGAGCCAAGGTGGCCAATGAAAGCTTGAGTTATCAAAGATAGTCCTGACGTAGAGAATCTCGTGAAAATCGCTGGCCCAGCCACAACCCATAGCTTCTTAGATTCCCTCCAAACCTTCTCTCTCATCCCCAACTCATCCTCTTCTCCGCCGTTCTCTGTGGACTTTTTCAGTAGGGTCTCCGTCACTTCTCCTCCTCTGGCCATGGCTTAC